>CM056053.1:395570884-395895626 GCA_029574335.1 Rana kukunoris
CCCACACATTCCCCTCACAAAATATATAGGGAATTCTTTCCTGTTATCCAGGACTAGAGGATCTGCTCTATTCAGAAGAAGCCTTGTTCTGCCCTCCCAATCTATACTTTAGCATTAAAGGTTCCTGTTTTTTCACTATAAAGCTTTACATTTTTTTCATTTAAATAATAGACATGTTATACTTATCTGCTCTGTGTAATGGTTTTGCACAGAGCAGCCCTGATCCTCATCTTCTCAGGTCCCCCTTTGACACTCCTGGCTCCTCCTTTTACCTGCTACGGGGCACTTGTGCATGCTCAATGCGGAGCCTCACTGTCTTTGTTGATTGGGTAAAAAAACTTCTGCACTTGGTGACTATTAAATGACACAGTGAAAAGAATTGTGACTCTCAGAGAAAGCTACAATCTGGGTTCCTGGATGACTGGGCTGACTTCTTAATCAATAACCTGTACTATAGAAGGGACAGACTGCACCTACATGAGGAGGGTGCAGATCAGATGATAATGAAGATGGCCAAAAAGTTAGAGGGGTTTTTAAACTAGGCGACTGGGGGGAGGATACAGAGATAGAGATAATCAGCTTGGAACATATTCCAGAGGGTAGTATTAGGGGCATTAGTGGTAGGGTAACCAAAGCACATAAACTCAAGGTAAGTATAGCAGCAAGTCCGGTCAAAATATATTAATGCATTAAAGTGTTTGTTCACCAATGCCAGAAGTCTGCCAAGCAAAATAGGTGAGTTGGAAGCTCTGGTGCATCAGGAGAGCTATGATGTAATTGGTATTACTGAAACTTGGTTTCATTCCTCACATGACTGGGCTATTAATATTCCTGGCCATGCACTCTTTTGGAGAGACAATGTAAAAAGGAAAGGTGGAGGGGTCTCTATGTGAGAAGTGATCTCAAAGCAAGTGGAAAAGAGGACCTGGTGGATGGAGAGTGTGATGAGTCTGAAGCATTATGGGTGGAACTGCATATAGATGTGTGTAGTTCAAAGTTAATCATTGGAATTTGTTATAGACCACCCAATGTTACTGAGGAGGTGGAGACTCAGCTTCTTGCACAGATGGAAAGGGCTGCAAGGGCTGGGACAGTGATAATAATAGGGTTTTTAACGACCCAGAAATTGATTGGAGTAATGGCACTGCTGGGACAGTTAAAGGACAAAAATGAATAAACCTATTGCAGGACAATTTTATGGTCCAGTTTATTGAGGTCCCAACTAGTAATGATGCTCTCTTGGACCTAGTAATGTCAAACCATGAAGAGCTTATTACTAATATTCAGATAAAGGAACACCTCAATAGCAGCGACCATAACATGATTTAATTTGATGTTAGCTGTAAGCAAATATCACATACGGGAAAGCTAAAAACAATTAATTTCAAGGGAGCAAATTTTCCAAGGTTGAGGGCTGTTCTCCATGACTTGACTGGGAGAGAATATTGGCATCAATGGGCACAGAACAGAAATGGGAATTCTTCAAAAAGACTGTTTGTGAACTCACTGCAAAGTATATTCCCATGGGCAATAAGTTTAAAAGGCTAAAAATAAAACCTATGTGGCTCACGACCAAAGTTAAAAAAGCTATAAACTATAAGAGCTAAAGAGCTTTTAAAAAATATAAAATTGAAAGAACACTAGTGTCATTTAAATGTTACAAAGAATGTAATAGAATATGTAAAAAAGAAATCAAGGATGCAAAAACTTAAAAACGAACGACAGATTTCAAAATATAGTAGGACAAACCCCCAAAAATTCTTCAAATATATTATTAGTAAAAAGGTGAAGTCTGAGCATGTAGGCCCTTTATAAAATAATCTACAATGGGTGCCTGGGGACAAAGAGAAGGCTAATTTATTAAATACTTTCTTCAGCTCTGTGTATACAAAGGAGCACAGGGGAGTTCAGGTCCATGATGGGGGTGGTAGTGACACAGCCCAAAAAAGAATATGGTCCAGAAATATTTAGAAAGAATAAAGGTGGATAAAGCACCTGAACCAGATGGCATCCACCCCCAGATCCTAAAAGAATTGAGCTCTGTCATTTCAAAGCCATTGTAGCTAATCTTTAGGGACCCATTAATGATGAAAATAGTACCACTGGATTGGCGCAGAGCGAACTTGGTGCCTATATTAAAAAAGGGAACAAAGTCTTTACCAAGTAACTATAGACCTGTTAGTTTAACTTATATAGTTGGGAAGATACTGTAGAGATTAATCAAATATCACATAGATGAGTTCTTGCTGGAAAAAAATATCTTAAGCAATAGACAGCATGGGTTCATGAAAGACAGACATTGTCAGACAAACCTGATTTATTTTTATGAAGAGGTAAGTAAAACCTTGGACAGAGGGTGTCAGGGCTGGGCTCAGCCCTTCCTTCTCTGTGCTGACAGTTCTGCTGTCAGGCCTCGTACACACGATCAAATCTGTCTGCTGGAAACGGTCTGCTAGACAGATTCGATGCTAGACAGACGGATTTGGCCACCCGACAGATTTCAAAGCATGCTTTGAAATCTGTCGGCTGGGAACCCGTCCGCCCGACATGTCTGCTGGTTAGTACGCTAACCAGCAGACATGTCTTCTCGCACACGTGCCGAATGGTTTCAACGCATGCGCGGAAGTGTTTTACTTCCTGGTGCGGTGACATGGCGGCGTCAACGTCACCGCCACGTCACTGACACGTCAGCGCGCTGTCTGCTGGCGGGGATTTTGGTTTGCTCGTGTGTACACGCGAGCAAACCAAAATGCCAGCAGACAGATTTGTTCAAATCGGTCGGACAGACCGTTTTGAACAAATCTATTTACACGTGTGTACGAGGCCTCAGATAATTGCCAGCTTCCATCTCTCCACAGTGATCCACCTGTTGATGATCCTACTTGTTAGCTCTGCCTATTTAAAGCCTTCCAGTTCATTTGCTCTTTGCCTTTGCCTGTGTTAACATAACACAAGACTTTCTCCTGCCTTCCTGTTGATGACCTGCTTGACTAACATTCCCTCTGGTTACAGACCCTACTTGCTGTACTACTACCTTTATCTCTGACTCTTGGACATTGGCTTGGACGACTACCTGATCCGGTTACTGAACTCTGGCTATGTTTTGACTACGCTTACTCTGTTTACCTTTTTATTTTTATCATTAAACAAGTGTGATTTAACTGTACTTATGTCTCAGTCTGATTCATGGTTCCTGACAGTAGGCGAAGGCCATTAATTCAAAAGATGCAGCCAATCCACTTGTTAATATTTTTTCCAGATTGAATGACCTGGATCACCGCATGGATCAGTTTGCCACGGTGATAAAGATGCTCCTGAGTCGCACGGCTCATCTATAGTCTTCCACTGTGGCCGCTCCGCTAGTCTCTCTGCAGGCACCTGTCTTGAGTATTACATCTTTAAGAGGAATGTCTGGTTCCGCTCCGCTTCCCCAGCGATTTGGGGCCGATCCAGTTCAGTGCAGAGGGTTTCTCAACCAAGTTGAGATATACTTTGGGATGCTGCCCTAGACGTTTCCCATGGACAGAAGCAAAGTGGCTTTTGTGATATCTTTGCTTTCTGACAGAGCCTTGGCCTGGGTAAACCCTCTATGGGAAATGCAAAAACCTGTGGTCCTGAGTTACGCATAATTTGTGGCTTCCTTCAAAAGTGTATATGTGACGTTCCTGCACGCTCCGCTTCTGCTGCCAAGTGCCTCATGTCCATCAGAGTATGAGGACGGTTGACAATTACGCCATTGAATTCTGTACTCGGGCAACAGAGGTTGCTTGGAACAATGAGGCCCACGTGGCTGCTTTTTCTCATGGTCTCTCGGATAATATCAAGGATGAGATAGCAGCCTGAGATATACCCACTGAGCTGGAGAAGTTGATCACATTTGCCATCCTCATTGACTCCAGACTCAGAGAGAGACTCTCTCTTAAGGAGCGCTTGCGGAAGCCTCCTGTACATTTGTCTCTGAGCTTTGCAGTCCCACCCTTGCCTCCCTCACCTCCCTCACCTCCCATGTCTCCTGGTACCGAGCTGGTCTGTGAAGATGAACCCATGCACTTGGGCTTTACACGGCTCTCTGCGGATGAGACAGCTCTTAGGAGGAGGAAGAGATTGTGCCTTTATTGTGGCCAGGCTGGTCACTTTTTGAAATCTTTTCCTATCCATCCAGGGAACGCCCGTACCTTGAGGTCCTGTCATGGACAGACCTTAGGTGGCGGCGTTTTTTCGTATTCCAGTTTCCCAGGAGGATAAGCCCCTGGTTTTGGTTACCCTGTCATGCGCTGAGTCGTCTGTTGTTCTGCAGTGTATTTTTTGTCCTTCCTGTGTTTCATTGCTCCTAACTTTGTGCCTGTTTAGTAAACTATAACTTACAGTTGCTCCCTACCTTAACATTCTGTTAAACTGAAAGGTAGAATTTAAGCATGTACCATTGTCCATAATTGGCTCAATAAAAGCAAGTGATCCTCCTTGTTATGCGTATCACTTGTGATTGTGTAGTAAAGCAATAATGAACACCTCAGACAATCGGTGATGCTTGTTATTGCATAGGAAGACATTTTACCTCAAAGAGAATCCATTCTTCATTCCGTCAGCCTTGGGGTGAATATATGACTTACTAGCTTATTTCGATATTTACTATGAGTTGGATGTTTCAAAACACTGGAATCAGAAAATCAAGGGGAACCACTAAAGTAGAAAGGGAGGAAAATGAAAAACACATTGCTTATCACTAGATATGCACAGCAGGGTATTCAATGGCAAATGTTTTTTTATCAGGTTGGAAGAATCCAAGAAAGCATAAATGACTTGGTAGAATGTACAATTTAAGAAAGACAAGAGTGTAGTGCCAAAAAAAAAAAAAAAAAAATCATTGTTTTATTCTTATATTGGAACATTTAGTGAAGATTTTGACTTACTGGAGAATGTCTAGCTCATCCTTGTGATCTTTAAAGTCTGTATTTTTTTTCTAGGGATAAACATGTTATGCTTCTGCTTGGAAAATGAGATGGAAGAAAACAATGTTCCTTCTAAAAGTGTCATTCATGGCCCCTCCTAGTGTTTTTGGGCCAAGGCTATTTTTGCTTCCCTTGTTTTAAGCCGCTATCATATTATCTCCATTGTCAGAGTTAGGCAAATCAAGCTTATTGTAGTTGTCTGCTGTACAATTGCATTTTGTTATTCTTTTTTTTTTTTTTTCATCCTTTGCCTTTTCTCATTTTGCTCATGTGAAATCTAAAATATTAATGACCCATTGTGAATGCTGAGACTTTAAAGTTGTGTATGTACCTGACTGTTCCCACTTTCTTCATTTGCCTTGCAGCATGTGCTACCAAAGCATTGTTTTATTTTTAGAAACAGCATTTAACAGTGCCAGAGCTGTATAATATGTCTAGAGATCAAAACAAAGACATGTCGAACAATAACATCCACTATAACACAAGGCAATAATACAAACCAATCTGTAGTGCATTTATCTATATACAGCAGTACTGTATGTGAAAAAGAATCCTTACCTTTTAAAGCAAAAAATTAAAACCCATCTTTGGGCACAATCAGCTTACAAGTGTTAAGGCAATTAAAGACTTTGTTGTCTCAATACCAATTTTCTTCTACATCCCACATCTTCATGTTTACAGGGGGAAGTACAGCATCTCGTTGTACTTCCAGGCTGCTAGGATTTAAAAACAGATCTCATAAACTCCAGCACCTGTGTCTTCACCTACATCTCCCTCTGGCCATTCACAAAATGAAGTCTTGGACTGTGTGTTTTGTGAATGGCCTGGTGTAGAGAGAGGTGAAAAAATGACCAGAGCTCTCTTGTCTAATATATCTGCTACACATACATCCTAGTGAGATAGAAGTAAAGTGTGAGCTGTGTTTACCTCTGCATGGCCCTTAATGATGTGCAGTTGAACTTATGCAGGGTGCTGGGTATTGCCCCATAGCCTCTTGGGATATGTGGTGTAAGTATCCTAGTAGGTTTTTTTTGGGGGGGGGGGGCATCAGTCCCACCTAAATAAGAAAGCAGGAAGTGTGAGACCAGATCCATCAAAAAAGGTAATTTGGGGGGGAAAAACTTTAAATATCCAATTGTGTAACAGGGTTTGGGGGGAGGAAGGACATTATGAAAAGTGATCAAAGATGGTGAAGGTCCACTTTAAAGGAACACTAAAGGTTCGTTTTTTATTAGATCAATTGATTGCTGTAAGCTAGAGCATTTAAATATCACTTACCTTGTTTTTCCTTTTGACCCACAAAATACAGTAATCCAGGTTTGAAAATGCCATTTCCTGTCTCTCCTCTTCTTGCTTTCCACCAGCATCTGAGCAGTTTTGCATGGTGGAAAGCAGAATGTGCTTACCCCCTCCCTATGACTACAGCCCTGCGTGAAGATGCTCTCTTATCCCTCACAGGCATGGAGGCTAAGCCTAATGGGAACTGTAGTTCCCATTAGGCCGTGATGTAGCAAGAATGAATGCGCACCGCAAACTAGGAAGTCAGTGAGAATAACGATTCAGGAGTGACGGAGGTGAATAAAACAGCTCAATTTCAACAGGTATCAAACTAGTTATAATGCAAAACATTTCTTTTTAATTTATCAGCTACTGTCAGACTTTAATTTAAGGTACTGTCATAAGACTGTGCCTAGGCTGAGAGAGGGTAGAATGTATGGGAGAATTAATGAACTAATGTGTAAACTAGATTGTATTCAATACCTCCTCCTCCTCCAATCTCCAAACTGTACATTATATGAAGGTGACACATATGGGTAAACAAGTGTATACACGAACATAACAAAAAAACACCTGCATGTACTTGATTAAGACATCTATGGTCTACCTTCTTAGTTCAAGAAGTATATATGACCTTTGATTGAATAGTAAAGTCTAGAATCGGTCTGCATAATGAGACCGTGATGTATTTTACTTGAAAATCTGAGTGTTGCTTCCCTCATTTTATGTAACATGGTCAAATAATGAAAAAATACACAGTTAATTAAATGTGATCTCTCCATGCTGAATGTACTCTGGTTTCAGGGTAAACCGAAACTGCTCCAGTTTGATTAAATCTGGGATTTGGTCGGCAGATGGTTTGTCAGGAGAAGCACTCTTGGTATACAGTCCCCTGCGCTTTGACTCTACCCTGTTCAGTGGCTGTAAAACTAGATGTCATCCATTTAGGGTGTAGATTAACTTTAAAAGTAGCACAGAGTTAGGGTTTCTTCACAGCATAACCTCCCTACAAAGGGTTTTCCAGCACCATTCACCATAACTTTTATTACAATACAGTTGAAGAATGCAATAATGTCTTAAGCTACTGTAGTTTTAGTTCTCTACAGGCATATCCCACTTTTAAGTACACAAAGGGGTTTATTTACTAAAGCTGGAAAGCGCAAAATCAGGCTCACTTCTGCATAAAAACCAATGAGCTTCCAGGTTTTATTACCAAAGCTTAATTAAACAAGCTGGGGTTAGAAGCTCATTGGTTTCAGTGGGCCTGATTTCAAGCTTTTCAGCTTAAGTAAATAAGCCCCATTGTGTACCATACTTAAAAGTGGGGTCTGCCTGTATATCGCGATATTTGTTTCTTTTTATAAAAGAGTAGTTCTTGGTTATGGAATTTGACCTTTCCTGCAAAAAAAAATGTTGCGTTCCCCTTAATATACACACCAGACCTGTAGGGCCTGATATGGAATTTGGGGGGGACCCCATACTTTTTTTGGTTCGGGGGGACCCCTGACATTTTTTTTCAATGACTTTGATCTGTGTTGCCGGGACCCGACAATTCATGAATAGCTCCGGGTAGTTTTAAATGACTTGTTTTCCTTTAGAAATGACATTTTGTGCAAGGACCGTTCTAAACACGGGAAACATGCGCTACTTTACATGCATAATGCCACCTACACACAATAAATTGTCTGCATTAAAAAAACAGTTTTTCGGCATGTAGAAAAAACTTTGTTTTTTTCAACTTCATCATTAAAACGACGTTTCCCACATACGATCGTTTTTAAAAAATGCTCTAGCAAAACGCCATGATGTACAACACGTATGACGGCACTATAAAGGGGAAGTTCCATGCAGATGACGCCACCCTTGGGGCTGCTTTAGCTGATTTCCTGTTAGTAAAAGACAATTCATGCTTTTCTGTCTGTTACAGCGTGATGAATGTGCTTACTCCACTACGAATGGTAGTTTTACCAGAACGAGCGCTCCCATCTTATAACTTGCTTCTGCGCATGCGCGGGTATTTAACGTCGTTTTAGCCCACACACGATAATTTTTTACAACCCGAAAAAACTACATAGTTTAAGGCCTCGTACACACGAGGCAATCTATCTGTTCAAATCGGTTGGACCGACCGATTTGAACAGATCTGTCTGCTTGGATTTTGGTTTGCTCGCGTGTACACACGAGCAAACCAAAATCCCCGCCAGCAGACAGCGCGCTGCAGGAAGTAAAACACTTCCGCGCATGCGTCGAAATCATTCGGCGTGTGTGCGAGAAGACATGTCTGCTGGTTAGCATACTAACCAGCAGACATGTCGGGCGGACAGGTTCCCAGCCGACAGATTTCAAAGCATGCTTTGAAATCTGTCGGGTGGCCAAATCCATCGGCTTGCCCGTACACACGGTCGAATCTGTTTGCTGGGACGGTCGGGCCGACCGTTTCCAGCAGACAGATTTGATCATGTGTACGAGGCCTTAAACGTTTTTAAAAAATGCAGCATGTTCGGGAAAAAAAATTGCGTTTTTCAGAACCCGAAATGATGTGAAGCCCCCACACGATCATTTTAAATAAAAAAAAACACGTCACTTTTTTTCATGCCGAAAAATGATCGTGTGTACGAGGCATAATATACACACCCCCCAGGTAAGAAATGTAATGGAATATTTCACTTTTATTGTTTCACTTTAAGCATTATTAAAATCACTGCTCCCGAAAAAACGGGATTGCATTGCATTTATACATGTCCCCTGGGCAGAACCCAGGTCCCCAAACACTTTTTATGACAATAACTTGCATATTAACCTTTGAAATTAACACATTTAAATTCTCCCATAGACTTTTAAAGGGTGTTCCGTGGCTTTTTCAAATTTGCCGCGAATACCCAAATTGTTTGCTGTTCGCCGAACAGGGCGAACAGGCAATGTTTGAGTCAAACATAAAGCGTATCTTTAGTTGCCATATGTGCAAAAATATGTGTTGCATTGTAGGATGCCAACACATGCCGACCTATGGAAAACTTGACCTTCTGCTTTATTTGCAGATTCATTGGTACTTAAGTATCGTGGCACCTTTCCAAATGAATGTCTTTGTGATGCACTGCACAAAGTGCATAACACATAGAACTGTAGGGTTCAGTAAGATACTCAGATAATCACACCTTCATAAAGTTAAATGCTGCATTTACACATCCCTAATGCACAATGTCTTATTCCTGATGTCTATATTTTAGAACACAGCATCAGGAAAATGGCAGTTTAACCTCTCCACCTAGCAGTTTTTTTTTTAAATAACTATCTTTCCTTAAAAATACTGATTGAGTACTGACAGAAACATAAGGACATGCAAAACCTGGTAATATGGACACCCTTGCATTATTTTACTCCATCTTATAAATCTGAATGCAATAGCACTGATATCTTTTTCCATTTATCTACCCAATGGATTTTGTTACTGATGTTAATTTCACAGGTTAATTAGTGCACAGTATACCAACTACATTTGTGCAAATTAACAGGATTACTCCTACATATAAATGTATCATTTGTACAGAGTACATATATTAAATATGACCACCACCAAACGGCGGAATGCAAAAACATAAAATATGTATGAAATTATGTAAATGCATTGGAAAAAGTCTTCCAGCTAAACTTGTCTAGCAGTGTTTTGAAGCCTTGCCAGAAAAGAAATAAAAGCAGCAGTCATTCCTCTATTTGGACATCTGTTTTATTCCAGGAAAAGATTTGGGGAGGAATTCTTCCATTACTGCCAATTGGTTTCTTGCAGTCAATAGCCTTTTCACCTGTCTGCTGATGGACCAGGAAGGTAGAGCTACTTAATAAAGACTTTTAACTTCTCCAGCAGGTGGAAAAGTAAACCACAAAGCAGAATAAACTTTAGGGAAATATCGTGCAAGCATTAGTGCATGCTGTATTTCCTTAAAGGGGTGTTCCAGCCCAAAAATGTGTTTATTAAAAGTCAGCAGCTACAAAAAGTGTAGCTGCTGGCTTTTAATAAACACTCACTTACCTGCTCCTGCGTTCCAGCGACGCGCCGACCGGGGCTCCGCTCCTCTCCCCCCTGCCCGGCCGGCGTCTCCATCCCGTCTGTGGGCACCCAGCCGTGACAGCCTTCGGCTTCACGGCCGGGCACCCACTGCGCATGCGCGAGCCGTACTGCGCATGCGTGCGCGGCGCGGCTCGCCGCTGATTGGAGAGGCGATCGCATGGGACCTGTCAGTGTCCCATGTGATCGCCTACAGAGAGGGGGCTGGTGTAGGCGATTAAGCTTAATCGCCTATCCAGCCCCTCGGCGGAAGCAGGAAGTGGGACAGGAAGTCCCACTCCTACTGAAGCCCCCACTCCCCCCCCAAAAAAATTACATGCCAAATGTGGCATGTATGGGGGTGAGGAGTGGGAAAAGATAAGGTCGTTTTTTTGGGTGGAACACCCCTTTAACAGAGAGGCTCAGTGTTAATATTCTCTTCTAAGCTACATTGTATCTGCATAGAAACATATTTAGATAACTTTTCCTACCACTCAAGCAGGATGTTGGGGATACAACTTTTAAAAACCGCACCTACACGCCAAGACCCCTAACCATAAAGTGTCAGTCCACCTAAAACAAATATTTCAGACTTTTTTGCAGTTTGTTAGAGTGGACCTGGACTCAAAAAGTGAAGATTTGCTATCCTATATATGATAGACATGTGCACACTGAAATTTTTTGTTTTGGAATTTGGTTTTCGTCCAAAAAATACATTTATTTAGTTACTCCCGAAATTCATTTGTATTTATTTAGTTTCGTTATAAAATGCATTAGTCTAAAAATCCGAATTAATTAAGGTTGAATCTGTCAATTGAAGGCTTATGGTGTCTGTCGAATGTTCTAAGAATATTAGACGAAGCAGCTAAACTGTAAGATGCCGCAATCTTACCTTTCCGATTGAATGTTCCGCCTACAAGCTATAGAAGAATTCTAATGTTGTATGACACTAGTAATAATTATATTTATAAAGTATTATTACTAGTCAACTAACATTCAAATTATTCTATATCCTATGGGCCAAGCATTTGACAGAAAATGTATGATTGTGGCGTCGTTCAGTTTAGCTGCTTGTTGAATCTTCTTAGAACTTTCAACAGACACCATAAGCCTTCAATGACAGATTCAACATTTGTATGTTTTTCTCTGCTTCGTCAAATCTTCGTCATTCATGTCAAATGGTCTACCCCAACACTGTCTCTATAATGTCAAATCTTTTCTCTCTATGTCAAATCTTTCCTCTCTATGTAGAATTATTTTGGACTAATAGAGTTAAGGTTAGGGACATTCGCAGGTTTGATAGACACAGATTGCTATTGTCAGGCTCATGTCGAATCTCCTATCTATATCGAACTGTTGTAGCAATGAAAATGAAAATAAAACATTTTTTAATGTTGGATCTTTCGGATTTCGAATTCTGCTCGTTCGTTTTCATTTGTTAAAATGATAATGAAAATACCCGAAATTCGGATGAAAATGCATTCAAACGAAAACGAATGCACATGTCTAATATATCATCTTAACTGTGTAAATAGATGTTAACCACTTCCCTACGGCCGTACGACTATATGCGGCCGCAGGGTGGTTCTAAATCTCCGGGCTGCCGTGTTTTCACGGCAGCCCCTTTCCTCATTCCCAGCGCGCGCTCCAGAGTGTGCAGCGGGGAACTTGTGTACTGGCCGTGTCCCTTGGACACAGCCAATCACAGATCGCCGCGAACGGCCAATCAGAGTGGCCGTTTGCGATGCGATCTGTGCAGCGAATGAGAGATGATCTCATATGTAAACATATGAGATCATCTCTCATTGCCGGCTCTCACAATGACAGCGTCCTGTCATAGAGAGAGCATACCGATCTGTGTTCCTAGTACATAGGGACACAGATCGGTCACCCCCCCTCCCCCCACAGTTAGAAGACAATGCAGGAAACACATTAACCCCTTCCTCACCCCCTAGTGTTAACCCCTTCCCTGCCAGTCACATTTATACAGTAATTAGTGCATATTTACAGCACTGATTGCAGTATAAATGTGAATGGTGCCAAAAATGTGTCAAAAGTGTCCGATGTGTCCGCCATGATGTCGCAGTCGCAATAAAAATTGCAGATCGCCGCCATTACTAGTAAAAAAAATAATAATAAAAAATAACAATTCTGTCCCTTATTTTGTAGGCGCTATAACTTTTGCGCAAACCAGTCGCTTATTGCGATTTTTTTTTTTTTTTAACCAAAAATATGTAGAAGAATACGTATCGGCCTAAACTGATTTTTTTTTTTAAATTGGGCTATTTTTTATAGCAACAAGTAAAAAATATTGTATTTTTTTTCAAAATTGTCGTCCTTTTTTGTTTATAGCGCAAAAAATAAAAATCGCAGAGGTGACCAAATACCACCAAAAGAAAGCTCTATTTGTGGGGAAAAAAGGACGCCAACTTTGTTTGGGAGCCATATCGCACGACCGCGCAATTGTCAGTAAAAGCGACGCAGTGCCGCAAGCTGAAATTTCACCTGGTCAGGAAGGGGGTTTACATGCCCAGTAAGGAAGTGGTTAATTGTACCTAAACAGCACCTTGAATATGTACCCTTTGTCTTAAATTCCTGCGGAAAAATACCAGTGCACTTCCTGATATGTGAGTGTGCCTAGGCACTCCTGTGCCTGCAGCCTTATAGCTATAAATCTGAAGTCTAAAGAGCACTGCTGCCTTTCAGTCTCATTAGATTTTTAGTGAGATTTGTTAATGTCACTACTGTGCTGCCCACTATTCTCCCCACTGGAGAGGAAAGTCAAATTTGAGGACCTCCTTGCTTCTGCTCTATTTATTCTGTAGGTCTGTACTTTTTGTACTGCTTTTCTTATAATACTGCACCTATTTTTAGATCACCCATTAGTAGGGGAGCAGCTCTAATATTAGTTAGCAAATTTGTTTGCACTACAAAGATGTCTGCCTCCACAAATAGATAAATGGTTGATTAACTGAGACAAATAGACTGTTCACTTTGCAAGGGAAGTTGTACTTTAAAAAGGAAGTTTCCCCAGAACTTAGTGAATCAGGTGAAGCTTTGCTGACTTACAGCATTCCATCTGGTGCAGCAAACATGCTTTTTTTTAAAAAAATTCCTTTCACATGATTGTTTTTTTTTTTGCAAAGTAGAACTCCACCAAATTGACAAAGCTGTGGGGAAACTTCCCTTGTAAATTGCAACTTCCCTTATAGGGTGGACAGTCTATTTGCCTTTATTAAATCAACCCTGACCTGTTCAGGGATTTTTTTCTATTAATATTAGTGAATTTTTATACTGGCATTAATGGACCTGGCACCTGGCTTAATCACTTATTAAATTCATATGATTGCCTGTATCCAATTGTCAACAGTCCTGAATTTATTATAAGATATTGTAAATCAGGTGTTCACTGGTTCTGAGCACTTTGGTCTATAGCTTTTTAAGAGGGAGGCTGCAAAACATATAACTGTGCAACAAGTAAGTGCAGTTCGATTAGGAAACAGTATGAAAAGTTTGCTGCATCTTGCTCTAATGGGTTTGAATTAAATACAGTTTATTATTTTTTCTCTAAAAACTGATTTTACTTATTGCAATCAGCTATTTACAGATCAGGGTGTGCAGCCTGAAGCACTTGTTCAGCTTAATCTATCTGATGTTCACATATATGCTGAAAACACTATGTGCCTATTCTTTAAAAGTGTGTAAATAAATATTTATATAGATGCTTTGATTGCCAGGATGGTTTAAATGAAGTATGACCCTTGTGGCATTTGGATCTGATGTACCAAAAACGTATATATATAAGACTAAAGCCCTGTACACACGATCGGTTTGTCCTATGAAAACAGACCATCGGTGAAAAAAATAAAACATGTTTTAAATTTTTCCTATGGAAAAAAAAACAATAGAAAAAACGATCGTCTGTGTGGAAGTCCATCGGTCAAAAATCCATGCATGCTCAGAATCAAGTCGACGCATGCTTGGAAGCATTGAACTTCATTTTTCTCAGCACGTCGTAGTGTTTTACGTCATCGCGTTTTGGCACGGTCAGATTTTTGACTGATGGTGTGTAGGCAAGACTGATCTAAGTCAGCTTCATCGGATATTCGACAAAAAAAATTATCGGACTAGATTTCATCAGATATCCGATCGTGTGTAGGAGATTTTACTTTAAGTCTTGGTATTTGGTTAGATGGTTAAGTGTTACTTTTAGCGGCCCAGAAAAGGTGTGAAGGATTAATTTTGAGTGTTATGTTAAAGTGGTTGTAAAGTCACAAAGTTTTTTTTACCTATGCATGAAGGTAAAAACCTACTGAGGGGAGCAGCTCCCCCCCCCAACAGAAGCCTGAGCCCCCTCTCGATCCAGCAATGTCCACGAGAGCCTTCGCTCTCTGGGAACTCGCACTCCTGATTGGCTTTTGACAGCAATCAGGAGATGGAGGGGGTGGAGCTGAACCGCGGCTCCGTGTGTGAATAGACCCACAGAGCAACGACTCGAGAGTGCGCTTCATTGGGTGCCCCCAGAGCAAGAAGGGAGGGGCCAGGAGCACCAACGTGGGACCCGAGAAGAGGATGATACAGACTGCTCTGTGCAAAACCATTGCACAGAGCAGGTAAGTATGACATGTTTGTTATTTTAGAAAATAAAAAAAGACTTTATAATTGCTTTAAGGTTACAATGTGGTTAATGTATGTTTTAAGGGCCTGTTATGTGTAAAGCTCCTAGGATAGGTTAACAGAAAAGTTCTGTATACAGGCATTCAGTGTTTGGGTCACGGAAAATAATAGGTTGAAAGGTCAGTCCACCCAAAAGTAATATTTTTGTTTTATTTTCAACCTGGTCGCCTATATGACCCCTAGGCTATTTGTATGTCTTGGATACTTTAACAGTAATATCTCTGTGTCTTCATTCCTGACGCATCCTCTCTATTTAAGAGCATTGAGTTTTTACAGTGATCTTTGTGTTTCCCAGCTCCTCCTGTTGCTTTAAGCATTATATAAAATCTAGCAGGAAAAGCGAAACCCCCTCAGGAAAAATAAATGCAGGGTATAAGCCCAAGCACACAAGTCCAGATAACTCACCAAGACCAATAGTCAATGAGAGATATAAGATATTGTCAAGTGGTTTAACTGCAACAGATCTTTTCTCCACTGCTGACTTACCATGTCTTGTTCCACACTTATTTACCCCGCACTTGATTGGGTAGTCTTTGTAGAGTGAAGCTTCACCACATTCAGTAAGTGCTCAGCACTTGGTTTAAAGGACTCTGTTTGCTTTCACATAAAAGTGACCTTGAGCTTAAAGGAGTTGTAAATAAAAACATATTTTTTTTGCTAAAATTACTGTTTACAGGGTATAGAGACATAATAGTTAACTGATTCCTTTTAAAAATTATTAAAAATAGATACAAATCAATCATATAATGTACCTGCAGTTTCTAGTTTCATTTTTGCATGTTGTTTCCTGCCTGTGCTGTACAGAGCCAATACAGGGTAGTGATGGTCTGGAAAACGAAACTGATTGGTGCTGAGGGGTTTTAGACACACAGTAATCATTACCTCCTTGATTAGTGACCACAGAGAGAAAGCTACCAGGACTGTGGTTATCAGGAAACAGACAACCAGGAAGTGTGGAGATCAGAGAAGAATTACAGCAACTTTAGAGCAAAAACTAACAATGAGGACATGAAAACAGCACTGCATTAAGGTAAAGGAAGCTATTAAGATAAAAAAAATCTTTACAAACCCTTTAATGTTGAAGGGCTTTTGACTACCAAACCAGAAACAAAAATGAAAGGCAGACATGTGTTCCAAACCAATTTTGCCTGATCACAATCACACATGAAAGATATGTTACTAAAAAATGATTTTAAATGTGAAAAGGTGAGCCATATCCGAGAACATAAAATTCTTGATACACTAAGAACAGGACTCAGTATAAGCCATGGATGTGCTGTAGGATTTGTAGAAAAACCTACTGCACAAATTTCCTGAGGTCATCTACTGTCTGAATGAGACTTCAATTAAATAGCCGTAGTGGTTTCCCCCTCCTTATCTGGGCACCTGTGACTGCGCATAGACATCATCTGGCAGGTTTTTATGTTATAGCTATTATAAATCCTTTTTACATTGCGTGAGCAAGAAAATATTTCCTATTTTCAGGTACATGCAGTACTGGCATGTTTATATTTTGGGCAACATGTAATGTTATGAGCTTATATTCCTATAGTGTTTTAAGTTCACCGCTGCCCTCAGCATTTTCATTCAATGGCTTCTATGTTACTAATGTGTCCTGCAGTGACAAATGTGTTGGTTGGAGGAACCACAGACCACAACTGAAAATGCTGGATTCTGAAGAGCGAGGGAAAAGTTAGTATATTACAATCTTTTTTCCTACTTAGGGCTCTTTCACACGGGGGGAATCAGTAATGATCCGCCCCGTGCACCTCCGTTTGCTCAGCGGGGATCGCTCCGTTGAGCTCCGCTGAGCTGCCGGATGACAGGGCGGTCCTCGCACACTGTGCAGGGACCGCCCTGTCTTTTCTCTGCTCTCCCCTATGGGGAATCGGATGAACCCGGACCATCTGTCCGGGTTCATCCGATCCGCCAGATGGAAGGAAAAGTAGGTTTTTCCTCCGGCATGCTTTGGCAGATCGGAGCGGATCGGATGTCAGGGGACATGTCTCCGCTGACATCCGCGATCCCATAGGGATACATGTATGTCCGTTTTTCATCCGACAACGGATGGATGAAAAACGGACATACGGAACGTCCGTGTGAAAGAGCCCTTAAAGCGATTAGGGTTTCAGGGTTATGTTTAAGTGTAACTAAACCCAAGAACAAAAACGCATTACACTGCAGCTTAGTTGTAGTGGCTGCATTAGTTTTAATTTTTCAGGGTAAAAACATTTTTTGCAAGGATCTCCTGAAATTCAGTACCCTTGTCACTTCCTGTGAGATAAACTGGAAACAAAAACAATGTATTCTTCCTCTCCAAATCTTTCACTTCATCACTCTCATGTAATGGAGATGAACAAAGGCAGACATGTATACAACCTAGAGTACAGAAAAATGCATGTTAACACGCAAGTTTTGGAGACATGGTGGTTCCCTTTTTCAAAGTGAGAGATATATACACATGCTAAGAGAGCACATACTGTACATTTACATTATATACACCCATCACTACTAACCAAGATCAAACTCCCTTGTGTACAAGCATACCCCACTTTTACACAATGGGATTTATTTACTAAAGCTGGAAAGGGCAAAATCAGGCTCACTTCTGCATAGAAACCAATGAGCTTCCAGGTTTTATTACCAAAGCTTAATTGAACAAACTGGGGTTAGATGTTTATTGTTTTTTATGCAGAAGTAAGCCTGATTTTGCACTTTCCAGCTTTAGTAAATAAACCCCACTGTGTACTTAAAAGTGGTGTATGCCTTTATATACAATAGTGCAGTGGTTCTCAACCTCAGTCCTCAAGTACCCCAATGGGCCATGTTTTCAGGTTTTCCTTTACTTTGCACAGTTGCTTTAAATCAATATAAATGACATGGTATTGATAAGAGCTTTTTTTATCTAAGGGAAGTTCCCAAAACATGGCCCGTTCGGGGTACATGAGGACTAAGGTTGAGAACCCTTGCAATAGAGGACTGAGCATAGCCATCCAGGGGAAGAAAGTGTGTTACTCATGGTGGTATCAGCTAAAAATAAAGTGAAATACATCTGAAAAAAAAACTAATGCAGGCATCACCTCATCTAGTGACTGGTAAGCTGCATAATAATAAATATTTGTTTTGGGGATTAGATAATCTTTAGGGATTAAGGGTTGCATTTTAGGGATGAGGCTAAAGCCTCGTACACACGACCGGTTTTCTCGGCAAGAAAGCTGCTGGGAGAGCTTTTTGCTGTGAAAACCGTGCGTGTGTATGCTTCCCGAGAATCCCGACGAGAAAAATAGAGAACCTGCTCTCTATTTTCTCATTGGGATTCTCTGCAGAGTGTTTCCTGCCAAGAAAACCGTACGTCAGTATGCTTACCTATCCCCAGGTAAACCTACGCATACTCGATGAGACTTTGACGCATGAGCGGTAGCATACAAGGGTAGTGTAGGATGTAGCAAGATGGCATCGAATGTGACGGCGGTTCTTTTGAATGGTCGTCTGTAAGCACGGCAAGCTTGACAGGAATCCGTCAGGAAAACCGTCATTTTTTTCCTGACAAGATTCCCGGCTGTGTGTACAGGACTTTAGTGTTAATCTTCAATTTAGGAGTTATCTTATGTGCTAAAGCAGGGATCTTCAAACTACGGCCTTCCAGTTGTTCAGGAACTACAATTCTCATCATGCCTAGTCATGTCTGTGAATGTGAGTTTTACAATGCCTCATGGGATGTGTAGTTCCTGCAACAGCTTGAGTTCTGTAGTTTGAGGATCCCTGTCCTAAAGCATGGGATGTTTACGAGTAATGCCCTGTATACATGATCGGTCAATGCTTCAAGCATGCGTAGACTTGATTCTGAGCATGCATGCGCTGTTAATTTTAAAACAAGTTTCACATTTTTTACCAATGGATAAATAACCGATGGGGCCCACACACGATCGGTTTGGTCTGATGAAAATGGTCCATCAGGCCATTCTTATCGGATTGACCGATCGTGTGTACGCGGCATAAGAGGTAACCTAAGGCTGCGTACACGCGATCGACGGACCATTTCAGCAGACAAATCCGATCGTGTGTATGGGCTAGCGAACAGATTTGTCCGGCGGACAAATTTTAAAGCATGCTTTAAAATTTGTCCGCCGGAGACATGTCCATCGGATATGTCCGCTGGTCAGTACACTCACCAGCGGTGAGTATCCTTCCGCACAAGCGTCATATGGATGCGACGCATGCGTGGAAGTTGTTTACTTCCTGGTGCGGTGACGTGGCGGCGTCAGCATCACCGCCACGTCACTGCGCTGTCTGCCGGCGGGGATTTTGATCCGATGGTGTGTACACTCCATCGGACCAAAATAGCCCAGCGGACATATCCGATGAAAACGGTCCCTCCGTGTGTACGCGGCCTAAGGGTCTTGTGCAGTGTCCATTTAGATTTAGACTTATTTTTAAAGTTCCTACACTGTGAACAACCTGTCCTGATCAAGGATCAACATGCCCATCAAGGGATAACATTGCATTTGTGGCTTTTGTGCTGACCCTTGGGTGTACTTGTTCCAAAGAAAAAAACATAGGGCCAGATTCACAGAGCGATTACGCCGGCATTACAGGAGATGCGCGGCGTAAGTCTAAATTTGCGCATGCGTTTCGATGCGCGGCATCCCCAAAATGAGATACGCAAGAAATCTACTTTTTTTTGACCAGCGTAATTTCGATAGCCCGGCGTATCCGTCCGCTCAAAACTGCGCTAGACACACCATTGATTTGCTATTCAAATATGCAAATGAGGGAGTTACGGGGATCCACAAAAGAACGTTGGTGCAGCGCAGGCTACGCGCTGTGCACAACAGCTGCACGTCCAGTCTAATATTAGACCATATAAAAGGTGGTATAAAATTAGACAATCTGTCTACATGTCAGCTAAAGCAACACTGTTAGTGAGGAGCTGAGCAGTCACACTTGCTGCACAACAAACTGTATGCCAACAGGCCAGGGGCATCCTTGCTCATAGCTATACTAATGACTTTAGATGAGCAAAGAAGGAATAGGGCACGGAGGAGGGCCACGGAGGAGGGCACGGAGGAGGGCACGGGAGAGGATTTTTTTTTCCCAAAAACTTTTTCTTTGCTTTTAGAAACATTTTTACCAAAAATATACATACATATATACATCAATACATAACATACATACAAATTACAAACACGGTCTCACTATCTTTAAATAGCCCTTTAAAACCTTGATGGATATAATAATCTAATCTGATACAAGCCCCTCACTCTTCACTTGATATATCACACACGCATAGACATCTTTGGCATGAGAGATTCTGAGGTGTCTCGCATCTTCAGATTCACCCCTCATGCCATCCTGGAATTAACCACAACCCTGCAGGAGGACATCACCAGCCCAACACATGACACCACCCATGACACCCATGACAGCTACATATACAATCCTAGCCCCATCCCCACAGATTTCGAACAGAACATGTATGGGGACAGCTGGCTGGTTGGTGAGTGACATGGGTGGCAGGGACCCCATCTCATCTATACGGAACCCCCATGGTTCCCTGTTGTATTCCCCAAACTTTGTATGCCAGATCATCGGTGCATGTTGCATGCTGCACAACTTTGCAGTGAGAAAGCGCCTGGAGATTGACATAAGTGATGACCTGACCCCTGAACCAGACAATCCCCCCCTAACCGAGGCTACCCCATCTTCTGAGGGAAGAGCAGCCAGCAGACAGCTCACATTAGGCATCTTTGCACGTTAAACACACACATTAATCATGGCACAATGAGAATGCATGCATGCACACCACTGTGGTCCCTAGCACAGACACATCACATCCTCATCACATTGGATTGGCACAAGCCCACCATGCAGGACTTGTGAGCAGCAACGCCACGCCACGGCTCCAATTATGTCACTGTACATTCATACACCATTCACACAGACCTGGCGATCACTTCTCCCTGGTCCTGGGGATCACTTCTCCACCACAAATGAGGGTGACACCCCTTTTCCGGCAGGAATGTCACCCCCGCATTCCAAAATCATTCACAAACAGAACCAAAAAAAAAATAACCAGCCAAAAAAAAAATTGCCCAGCAAAAATATAATTTAAAAAACAAAAAACAAAGAAAACACAGAAAACACAAAAATCACTCTGCAAAACAGTCCCCAAATACATGTCACAAACAAACAAACAAATGCTAATAAACAACAGAACGAAAGCACCTTGCTGTATAGGAAGGGATACAAAGGGATGCACTTTTGCAAAGGAAGGGCGTTTGTCTCTGTCTATTTATGCTGTCTGCGTTGTTCACTAAGTTGCCCGGGTCCACTTCCAATTTCACTGATTGCGCCGTTCCCGAGTTGTGAGCATGCGCACAGAGGTGCTGACCATGGTCTGCTTCATGTGCGCATGCGCGATCAGGCCGGCCCTTCATTTGCATGGGGTCACGGCTCATTTCAATGTAACACGCCCACGTCCTTCCCAATTTGAATTACTCCGCCTTACGCCTCGAAATTTACGTTACACCGGCGCAAATTTCTGCGCAAATACTACGAGGATACGGTGATTGCGCCTCTACATTGCGCCGGTCTAACGTAAAGGAGGTGCGCTACGCCGGTCAAAATATGCGCCAATGTACGTGAATCTGGCCCATAGGATTTAACTCTAAGTTGCTGACAAGCCCAAGTAACGAACTGGGTGATTAATTAGTTCTCTCATCTCTAGTTATTTGGTGAAAAGTAGTATTCAACTGAAACTTTTTTTTTTCAAATTTATTACATAGTTTATTAACATAAAAAACAATTATTGCACAGTAAAGTAATATCAAAGACAGACAGTTTATTTTTTGTTTCAGACTCTGTTTAAATAAAATTGAACTTTAAAGGACCAAACAGTAACAACATATACAATGAACAAACACCTGCATTAACAGAAATATTTTTTTTTATGGCATTGCCCAAAACCATGTTAATAACAGATATAACAGCAGGGATTATCTCAATGACATTCTCCTTCTCCCCGCCAGTTGAATTATTATTTTAAAACTTTTCCTACTTAAATCTTCTTTACTCCTTAGTCAAAACAGTTATTCTTTGCAATTTCCTGTTTGTCATTTTCCTTTTCTTGAATCGGCTGATCAAAGATACTTCTGGTATTTTTTAAACCCTGTTTTATGACCTAATTTTTATGGTTAGTATTTTAACAGGCTTGTAGTCTCAATGCACTTCTTTTTTTTTTTCTACGACCTCTTAAAGCTTTCAATCTTACATCCTTTGACTCCGTTCTGTTGCCAATGCTTTGCAATTTATTAAAAATGGATTGAACACTGCAAAAAATATTAACAAAGTTCAACAGTTCACCAGATTTAATGTACAAAATTATTTCTACAGTCATGTCCATGTCACAGGAAATTCTTCAAATACTGAATCTTTCCAAGGCAATCTTCGGCTGGTTCTAAAGCCAGGAAGCGCAATAGGCTTTATACCGTTCAATGGCAAATATGTATTGAAATAGTCTAAATAATTCCACAGAGGGATGCTTTTGTTTATCTTATTTTAGCTCTGTCAAATAATCTCTGCTTGGTTTCTTCGTTATTCCTTTGAAAATGTTCAGTCTGATTCCAGAATGCATTAGTGTTTACTTTATCAAAGCCCAGACACTGATATAAAGCAGACATTACGGGTGGACTTAGTCACAACACTTACTTTTTTATATCACCGCTAAATTGGAATTAAGTGCAAATTAATAACCGTACTGTTGCTGTTTACATGTCAAGCTCACAGTCTGTGCAGTCTATCAAACGCTCAAGGTATTTTCTGTTCTGTGTGTTTGGAAGGCTATTGTTAAGGAAAAGCTGGAGTATTAGGAACAAGAGTTTGGGGGAAAACAATGCTGACTGAAGCTTTAATGTCCATTCTATACACTGGTAAATAAACCTTAGCCACAAGCGCACACAACATTTTAAAACTATTTAACAAAAATGATCTGTAAATATAAATGTGATGCCATTAGTGACATCATTATTGATGGGTTTTTTTTCTAATGGGGTTTTATGAATTATAACTGTACTTCTGCAAAAACAAATATATATTTTTCTAACATATCCATATATAGGTATCTTTATAGGGATTTTTAATCAAAACTAGGTATTTACCTTTGAACCTACCATGTAAAAATACAGAAGAATATCTGCCTCCCACAGTCACAGTTGTTTTTACCATAACAGCATTCATGGGCCAATGTCTATGGCAGCAGGTTAGTGACATCATCACAAAGCTTTAAAAAAGTTACATATTGTAAAAACTTTTGCCTTATTTTGTTTTCATCTTTGGCCACCTCTGGACATTAGCAGTTAACCCTTTTTCACTGTCAGAGCCATTTTTATATTTTTTTCCACACGTTCAAAAAATCATTTTGGGCCTGAGGATTTTTATGACACACAATATAACCGCAAAGGTTTAGGAAATGCGAAATTTCGGTAAAAAAACACACTAAAGTGAATTTTGAGGCAAATAAACACAATAAACTATCCACATTTTTAGTAAAATGCAAAAGGCAGGGTTGAACCAAGTAAATAGATACCCAACATGTCAAATCTAAAATTTGTGTGCACCCATAAAATGGCGACAAACTTCAGTACACTACATTTTCTATTGGCGATGCTTCAAAAGTCTCCTCTAGGTCATCAGTTGTATTGTAACTGTACTGTCTTCCCTGATGTTGTAAAGTGCTGCGCTAACTGTTGGCACTATATAAATCCTGTATAATAATAATAATCAGTTTAGTGTTGCAGAGGAGGTCTGGTGCTGTAATTATTGCTCTCACTCCGGCATGCACAGTGATATGTAACATGTGCATCACAGTCAACATTATCACATGTAGCACACGCCCGAAGAATGTGTGCATGTTTGCACGGTTGTATATGCGGGGTGGGGGCCTCCAAATTCTTTGGGGGAGGGGATTTTTGTGCTTGGGTGTAACTTTATTTTTTTGCAATTTTTTCTTTACATCACATATGTTTTAGGTGACAGGTTCTCTTTATTGAGACATGCGGATGAGTTATTTTTTAGTTGACAGGTTCTCTTTATTGAGACATGCAGATGTGATGTTTTTTAGGTGATGAGTCCTCTTTATTGAGACATGCAGGATCTAAAAGTCCCTGCATGTCTCCAGTGAGCTCCATTGAATTATTTTGCAATGCAGATCGCATTGCAAAACATTGCTTCCTGGCTAAGCTAGCTGGGGACACTCAGAGGCTGACACGGAAGTGACATCATAGATGCTGATTTTTGGTTCACAGCAAGAAGGGGAGGAGAGAAGATGTGTCTCCGCTCTTCTCCCTTCTCTCCTTCTGCTAGCACTCACCATATCTGTCCTGGCCCGCAAAGGGCCAAGTGGAGCCTGGAAAACATTGTTGGGGTTGCGGCAGCCCGGAGGGGGGGTGGGGGAACCAGTATCAGGTGTGTGTGAGCAATCAATTAGGATGAATGCTTTCACCTAAGTGAGTGAGTGAATAACTTATATAGCGCTACAAATGCGAACTAAATCGCCTCAAGGCGCTTTGCATCCAGTAACGTCCTAATCCTTTAGAAGAGGTGGGTCTTACGTTTTTTTCCTGAAGGCCGATGGTTTTCCTCCATGCGGATGTCCGTGGGTAGAACGTTCCATAGCCGTGGTCCTTGGACTGCAAATCTTCGTTCTCCCTTTGATTCGTAACGGGACTTGGGGATGTGGAGGAGGTTTTGGTTGGTTGATCGGGGAGCGCGATAGGGGGTATAGTGTTTTATTTTTTCGCATAAGTATTGAGGAGCGTTTCCTTGTGTGCACTTGTGGGTGAGACAGAGGGTCTTGAATGTGATCCGATGCTTTACGGTTAGCCAATGAAGGGTCCTCAGTGAAGGGGTGATGGATTCCCAGGGTTTTTTCCTTGTTACCAGCCTTACTGCCATGTTCTGGATGACATGTAGGCGCAAAATCTAGTCCTATGTAGAGAGAGTTTGCGTAGTCGGGAATTGATGATTGTTTCAACTACTACTGCTATTTCCTCTTCTGGGATGAAGGGGACGAGTCTACACAGCAGGCGGAGGAGATGGTGCGATCCGCTGACTACTGATCCTATTTGACATCTCCGAATCAAAGATGACTCTGAGACTTTTAGTGCTCAGGGTACGGGTTTGTCCAAGGATGGTGGGTGGTGTCCATTAAGTCTTAACAGAAGAAGTTCTGTTTTGGATCCATTGAGTTTAAGGTAGCTCTCAGTCATCCAATCATTGATCAATGTAAGGCAATTTTCCAGTCCGTGATATTGGTCTTTTTTCCCGGTGATGCGAATGTAGAGTTGAGTGTCGTCAGCGTATGAGTGGTAGCACAGGTCTTGTTTGCTAATGATTTTGAGGAGTGGACGGAGGTAGATGTTAAGGAGCACGGGTGACTCCGCAAGAAATTGCACGAGTTTCAGAGGTGAAGGCTCCTAGTTTCACTGTCTGTGAACAATTTTCTAGGAAGGATGGGAACCACGGTAGGTCAGAGATCTGTGAAAAAGTAGAAAGAGTATAATTTTGTGGTCTACAGTGTTGAATGCTGCGCTTAGATCCAGAAGCACCAGGAGACATGATTCTCCATCATCTGCTTCTGCGAGGGCGTCATCCCATATTTTGAGAAGGGCTGTTTCTGTTCCATGGCCTGGGCGGAAAGCCTGACTGTAGTGGGTCCAAGAATTTGCCTATTAGTTTAACACACAATCCTGAGGGGCTGCAACCACTGTGTGTGAAACCCTCACTGTCAGGTCTGTACGACATGGCAGAGAAAGGGTTACAATTATCAAAAGGACCTTAAGGGGCGCATAGGAACCTAAGAGGACTTAAAAGACTCACAAGCATCTGCACACACATAAAGGTTCATTAAAATGCGTGAACATTTTTGAAAAATGCTATGAGACCTTGTATGGGACAAAATAATAATAAAACATTTTTTTCCAACAGATATGCATTGTGTTGATGTTTATTTACATGTATTTTTGTGCGTTGAGTTATGTTAAAATGTATTTTAACACAATTCACCACACCACACACTTCAGCATTATGGTGTGTATATGACACATAGAAAACAATTGTTTCTATGGGCCAGATTCAGGTAGATCAGAGCATCTTTGCTCTGGAGTAACGCTTCTCATTTACGTTACTCTGCCGAAATTTTAGGAGCAAGTGCTGTTATTCATGAAGCACTTGCTCCTAAAGTTGCGGCAGCGCATCGCAAATGAGCCAGCGGAATTCAAATTGGGCGGGTACGGGGCGTGTAGTATTCAAACTAAGCGCGATCCCGCGGCGAACGTACTGCGCATGCGTCGACTGTCAATGCATCCCAGTGCGCATGCTCCAAATTCTGTCAGTGAACGTCAATGACGTCACATCCCCATTCATGAATGTTTTACGCAAGCGACGCGATTTGTTTTTTTTCCGACGCGATGACGACGCCTATACTTAACATAGGATATTCCAACAGGGGGCTGCTTTATCTATACGCCGCGTATCGCTTCCGGAAACATCGTAAAGTCACTGCGTCGCGCCCGAAAAAGATCGTGAATTGCCGATTCCCGCTCATTAACATATTTTTTGAGCGTAAATCGGCGGGAACGCCCCCGGCGCCATTTTTAAGTTGAAGTAACGATGCGATGGCGAAATTCAATTGCGCCGATCGCATCGGAACTCCAACCCGGCGTTTCTTGTTTTCTGGTTACAGAAAACAAAAACGCCAGGTTAAAGTGACAGTTAGGCTGGCAGATCCATTGATCCGCCAGCCTAACTCTACCTGAATCTGGCCCAATGTGTCCTTGGGTAACTCGCATTCTACCAGTGCAGTAAAACCTGGGTCACTGCAGTATGTGTGATCAGGGCCTTATAGTACATGAGACTAGAAGCCATCTCTCCTATTTCTTCTTTGGTGGTCTGCATATATAAAATAGCCTGACGATACCCCAATTAGCACATATTAGCATTTGTTTATAAAAAAAATAGTCACACAATCCAAGAGTTTTTACAAAAAGGGCTTCCTCATATAGGTAATCATACAGGTATACTGAGGGCAGGAATTATGTTTAAATATGGCCCTACCCACAGACCTTTTGTAAACAGTATACAGACCCAGGTTCTCCTGTTTATGATGCTCATTAGAATGATTATGACTATTTGTTATTGTTTCAGGGCTTGCCCCAGCTGAGAAATTGTTTTACTTTCTCTGATACCCTACATCACGCAGGACTCAGCAGTGATGTAAAGAGTCAGAAAAAGGAATCAGCATGCAGCATGAAACTTAGGCACCAGACACTTCCGGAAGTCTCAAATGATGAAGAGGCCATCCGAGACTGCAGTGCTAAAACACAGGACAGGTAGGAGAAGTGGGGAAGTGGGGCACTGGAGAAGTGGGTGTATGTTGTAATCTATTGTAGAGACTTTCTGGCTTAAAATATTTGACAGGCTTTCTTTAACATTATTTGAAAAACGACTTCAGGCAATAAGTAAAAGCAATTGATGCTAATACAACACAGTAAAAATTGAAACTCTACTGAAGTCAGTATATTTCCATGTGCATTTCCAAGTAGGTCATCATATTCCTCTGGCTTTTACACAAGACTCTGGTTACATGGTTCTGTATTGTATGGCAATGAACACACAATGGGTGAAATAGGGTGAAATAGGGAACACCTGATGTACATTGCATACAGCTCAGCACTTGATTTTATCAGAAGAACAGATTACTGGCAACAAGGAGATTTTATTTAGTTATGCCTGCATGAAAAACTGATGCCAGGTGTATAGAATATTAATCTTATGTATGCATTTAAAAACGTAATTTCCAATGTTAAGTGGAGTATAATATTATGAGTTATTTTCCTGTTTTTATTGTTGTCTATTTTAGCAATCAATTAATAAACCTTCTGTTTTAATTCTGTAATAACTATCAATATGTGAGCAGCAGCACTTAATTATGCATGCATTTGCACTTAAAGTTTTCTCTTAGTACAAAAGCTGGGTTTACACTATTGCCATGCCAGACATTGCATGTGTTTCATGCAACATTGCGGTGTAGATCACATGCAATGTTTGTGAGATGCAAATTCAGCCATACAGGTTGTATCGTTGAACTCGCATTGCATTCGGACCAAAATGATGCAGGACCCTTTTTTTTGGTCCGCACTGAAATCGGATCACATGGGTATTCACACCTATGCATTTCAAATCCTGCACCATTTCACAGTTCACACTGCGATCTGCAACCCAATCTGGGGGTGTCATTAAAGTGGCTTTAAACTCAGTACAACCACTTTTACCTACAGGTAAGCCTTAATATAGGTGCTGGAAATATCTCCTAAACCTGCACGGTTTAGGAGATATTTACAATGTACAAGGCTCCCCTGCTCATGTGAGGGAGTGACATCACGCGACTCCGACCAGTCACAGAGCCGGATTTCGCAACCCTGGAAGGAAGAGGGGTGAAGAAGAACGCTTTGTGCAAGAGGGGACAGTGGTAACATCACAGGCTTCAGTTTCAGGTAAGTGCGATGCATAGTAGCCCATTATGCTTTACCTTTGCAGGGAAATGAAGAGGAAGTAAAACCCATCAGGGTTTACGTCCTCTTTAACTTTGTATTGACACCTGCAGAGTTTTGCATAGGGCAGTGTGAACTGCCTGCGAGATACACGCAATGCAGGAACCTGCACTGGAATCACCCTGGTTCCTGTATCGCATATGTGTGAACCCAGCCTTATAAATACCTGTTGAGCATGCCAGTGAAGTCCAACTCAGGTAGTTTCTTGTGATGTGGCAACAGTGCTGCACTGCTTATGAATTTATAGCAGTGCAGCCACTTAGCCCCAGTGGGATGAAAAATGTTGTCATGGCTGGCATCATCAGTGTCACTGCTGATTCACAACCCTGTATCTTGTCAATAAACACCCAGCCACACTTAGTCCTGCCCACTTTGAGTTGCAGTGTCCAGGCAGGGGAGATTTTGAGACATACATGAAGGAGGATTTGGCTCAGTCAGGAATGGTAAAATATTTTTGTTTATTTTCAATTTCAATACATTTTTATAGGAGGTTATTCGAAATACAAGCATAACTGATACAGGTATATAAGTATGACCAATGCATCATAAAATTACAGAATGAAATCCATCAAAAAAGGAGAAATAAACTTTTTGGTTTCTTATGTTTAAACATGGAATGTTTTGGGACTCGTGATTTTTTGTTGGTCCAGACACATTTTAACCACTTCAGACCCGCGCTACCGTCGAATGACGGCAACAGCGCGGGTCTGAATATCCAACATGCCGTCATTTGACGGCATCTCCTTTGGGCGTTCCCAGCGCGCGCTGTAGAGCGCGCTGCGGGGAAGCCCTGTGTTGTCCGTGTCCCTTGGACATGGCCAATCACAGATCGCGGCAAACGGCCAATCAGAGTGGCCGTTTGCGATGCGATCTGTGGGCGAATGAGAGATTTACACAGTTTTACACAGAGACAGCGTCCTGTCTCTGGAGAGGAGGAGCCCGATCTGTGTTCCTTCCTACATAGGGACACAGATCGGTCACCCCCCCCTCCCCCCACAGTTAGAACACACCTAGGATACACATTTAACCCCTTCCTCACCCTCTAGTGTTAACCCCTTCAATGCCAGTCACATTTATACTGTAATTAGTGCATATTTATAGCACTGATCGCAGTATAAATGTGAATGGCGCCAAAAATGTGTCAAAAGTGTCCGATGTGTCCGCCATAACGTCGCAGTACCAATAAAAATCGCAGATCGCCACCATTTCTAGTAAAAAAAATAAATAAAAATTAATACAGTAATTCTGTTTGGGAGCCACGTCGCACGACCGCGCAATTGTCAGTTAAAGCGACGCAGTGCCGGAAGCTGAAATTTCACCTAGGCAGGAGGGGGGTGTATGTGCCCAGTAAGCAAGTGGTTAAAACCTGGTTCTGAAAAGTTTTAAGGGCATAGGAGGGAAATGGGACAGGGAAAATGCAGAATAGATATTGACAGGGCTTTTTTTCAGCAGGAACGCAGGGGAACCCAGTTCTGGCACCTCCAGCACACAATGTATTTAATGGCAAGGGGTGCAGGGGTGTACTGGAAAGTCCATTGATGGTGGCTGCAGGGGGATCTATTGTTGAGAAAGGGATCTATTGTTGTTGGGGGGTCTTATGTTTCTTGGACAGATCTACTGTTGAGGAAGGGGTCTTTTGTTGCTAGGGGGTCTTATGTTACTGGGAGGGATCTACTGTTGAGGGATGGGTCTATTGTTGCTGGCTGTTGGGGTGTCTATTAATGCTGGTTGTTGGGAGGTCTATTGTTGCAGGTGGGGGCCTATTGCTCCTTGGGTAAATCTGTTTAATTTTGTTTTAGTATTTTTTTGTTGTTGCTGGGATCTGTTGTTGCTGGGGGCCGTATGCTCTTGGGGAATCTATTGTTGCTTGGGGGTCTATTGTTCTATTTTTTTCTATTTTGCGTTTAATATTATCCTTAACAAATTCCATATAGGTTACTTAGCACCAAAAAATGATACTTGGATTCGTTTTCTCTAAAAAAAGGGTGGTACTGGAAGGTGGGTAAGGGGTGGAACCAAGGGACAGTGCTCAGGCGTGGGTAAGGGCGGAGACAAAGGGTGACTTGGAAGAGGGTAGTACCTGCACCTATTCTCTGAGAAAAAAGCCCTGGATATAGACGTTTCAGTACTGTAGAGTTGTCATTTTTACAGGAAAGCATTTACTGAAAAGTATCCTTTAGGTGGCCTTCCACCTGATACATTTTGCTTCACATATGATGTGTATATTTCTAAATTTGTTACATTTATTATCATAATTGAATAGAACACTGAAAAATTGGGTCAATTCAAGTCTAAGGCTGCGTACACATGATCGAACATGTCCACTGAAACTGGTCCGCCGACCAGTTTCAGCGGACATATCCGATCGTGTGTACGACCTACTGTAGCGGACAGGTTTTTCCAGCGGACAAATTTCAAAGCATGCTTTGAATTTTGTCCGCTGGAAACATGTCCGTCGGACATGTCCGCTGGTTAGTACGCCTAACCAGCGGACATAAATCTCCCGCATGCGTCGAATGGATTCGACGCATGCGTGGAAGTATTTTACTTCCTGGATTGGTGACGTGGCGGCGTCATCGTCACCGCCACATCACCGCGTTATCCGTCCGAGGGGATTTTGATACGATGGTGTGTACACGCCATCAGACCAAATATCCGAGGAGACATGTCCCCTGGAAACGGTCCGTCGGACATATTTCAGCAGACATGTCTCCTCGTCTGTACGCCTAATATGTATTCTACCTAAATAAATTCATTTCAAATAAAGTCATTTATCACATCTAAATCTCCTCAAACATGCAGTGATTTTACAAATAACTTAATAATAAAACATATACTTCCCGTTTCATTCATTTTACCAGTCAATATCAGTCTGTAAAGTTTGTTAAAGTTTAGTAATGAGGGTTACTTAAGTATGAATACATTGTAGAATGTCAATCTAAGGATTTATCCAATAGCCAAAACTAGTATACATTTTCCCTGTTACAGCAAATCGTTTTATGCTTTACATGGGTTTTTATATTCTTTTGGATCAGCTAGGGGCTTGTTGACCTTTGCAGCCAAACTTACTATGAAGTATGAAGTTTTGTGTATCCAGCTAATACCTGTGTTTATAACCAGCAGGCCACTAGATCTTACACTGAACATTATTTTATTAATCGCTAAATTTAAACTTCTCCTACATGACAAATTTTGACTGCCAGGGGCATTGAACTGAATCACTTGGTTAGCATAAAAAAAATACTTTAAATGATACAGGTGTACCTAAGCTTATAAAGGAGTACAGTTCATCAAGTTAGAAATTAATTAATGTGTTTTAATATCATATCTACAATTAAAAGCCAGAATCCTCTCTCTGTTCTGTGATGAAAAAAAGAGATTTACTAAAACTTGAGCACTCAGACTGACTCTGATGCAGCTGTGTATAATACATAATAAAAATGACAGTGCTAAATAAATAAGGTTCAAAGTAAATCATTAAAAAATAGTCCATGTAGTGCTTGAACATTAAAGTGCATAGTGTGACAGATGAAAAAAAAAAAAAAAATTCACTAACCACTTGCTTACTGGGCACATATACCCCCTTCCTGCCCAGGTGAAATTTCAGCTTTCAGCACTGTCATGCTTTGAATGACAATTGCGTGGTTCTGCGACGTGGCTTCCAAACAAAATTGATGTCCTTCCCCCCCCCCCCCCCACAAATATAGCTTTCTTTTGGTGGTATTTGATCATCTCTACAGTTTTTATTTTTTGTGATATAAACAAAACAGAGCGACAATTTTGAAAAAAACACACAATTTTTTACAATTTTAAAAATCCAATTCAATTTTTTTTTTATTCTTCTACATATTTTTGGTAAAAATAAACATCGCAATAAGCGTATAGTGATTGGTTTGCGCAAACGTTATAGCGCCTACAAAATAGGGGATAGAATTATGACATTATTAATTTTTTTACTAGTAATGGCGGCGATCTATGATTTTTGTCAGGACTGGGATATTACGGCGACACATTGGTCACTTTTAACACATTTTTGGGACCATTCACATTTATACAGCGAACAATGCTATAAATATGCACTGATTACTGTATAAATGTGACTGGCGGGGAAGGGGTTAACACTAGGGGGGCGAGGAAGTGGTTAATGTGTGCCCTGCATAGTGTTTCTAACTGTGGTGGGAATGGAGTGACTGGGGGCGGTGACCAATGGTTATCCCTATATACAAGGGACACATCATCGGTCTCCTCTCCCTGACAGGACGTGGATCTCTGTGTTAACACACAGAGATCCATGTCCCTGTCTCTGTGCCTGCCGATCACGGGTGCCTGGCGGACATCGTGGACACTAGGCACGCTCATCGGCACCTGTGTGATGCGGCGGGCTTGCACGCCCCCAGTGGCTGGAGGCCATAGGCCGTATATAGATGGCCTCCCAGCAATTAAGAGCCACATTGTGGCCGTAAAAATTTGTCGGGCGGGTGGGAGGTGGTTAAAGTAATGTCCAAAGAAATGTGATTGTTTAGATGAATAACCACCTGGTGCAGCTCCACCATGATAATAAACAGGATATGAGCTTACCAGATCTCTAGGCTCCACGTTATAGTAATCTTGAAAGGCATTTAAATAATTGATCCAGCACTCAAAGTGAATCCCTCAGTGGGTAGACTGGAAAGGAAGGTAACATGGATGGCCAAACAAACCCCCTGACGTTCCTCAGACGTGACCAATAAATAAGAAAAAGAGGGTCCACATAGTGTAAATCTGTAAACCTTAAAAATATTTTATTTTGAGAAAAGGTTGCTAAACACTTAAAGCAAACCAGTGAATAGTCAGCAGTTAAAATGGTAGTTCCCAGGATAAAAACGACTTGTATACAAGCTCAATTGGCATGGTTAGTTCAGACATAGTTAGCTGCATCCTACATGTTTCGTCATATGTGACATCATTGTGGCTTTAGTATTCAAGCACTATATGGACTATTTTTTAATGATTTACTGTCATCTTTATTTTTTTAGCGCTGCAATTTTTATTTTGTACGTTTTTGCACAAATGGTTCTGTTGTGATATTGCAAGCAGCTTTTTTTCATTTAGGTTATTATCACCTGCACAGTAATATTTTTTATTTTTAGCTGTGTAAAGTAGCCAGTCAGCTTCTAACTTCAGCTTTTTCAAGTAAGCTTTGATAATAAAACCTTGCTTTAACCTTTCCCTATACTATCCAAAGCTCAAAATAATATTTTGGCTGAAGTTAAGTTTTAGGTAAATAATATCTTCCATTTGTGCTCTGTTCATGACCTGAAGTTAAAAATGTGACTTTAGGTCTACCTCATTCCTATGCAGCATCTTTGTTACAAGAACTAAACATTGCAATTCTAAAATACTTACATTTTTGCTTTAGAGGGTTCCCCCTGGGTCTGACCTGCTGTTGCATTTTTTTTTCTACATTTCTGGTTCTAAGCCATGGTTAAGAGTGGGTTCTGTATAAAATAAAGGGATGTGTTGACTTGTTACCAATTTTTATTTCAGATTTGACTTAATATGTTTTTATGCAAGGCATTTTTATGTTTCCATAAGAATCTGTCGATAAAGCTATGTCTACCTAATGCAGCTGTGTCTACAAGATGTTCTCCTAACAGTTTTCCTGCCAACAGGGAAAATTTGTTTAGTTCAAAAGCATTTATTAGCACTAAGGAACACGATAGGTAACCAATACTGCTACATTGTATTACTATCCTACTCCATAATGTCCAATTAGTTGACACAAAAAGGGAGGTACACTTTAAGCACATTGTTTCAGATGTCATACATTTCACTTCCTGATACACAGTTTGTCTCATTTAATGTAGACTATTGCATTATCTTAAAATAATTGGACAAATTTGCAAAGAGAAAAAAAAAACATGAAAACCTTGTTTAATCAGATATGAGTAATAGATAGAGCTATTTTTTTTATATGTACTGCTACTGATTTGCCTATCAAACTGCAGTTTTATTTTTAAATAGCTTTTAAGATTTATGATCTTGACAGGCATTTTACTGGAGCAGGATGGCATAAAGAAAAATTGCTACTTAATATTTACACTGTCATTTAAAATTGGATTTAATGCATCCTCAAATCAGGGTAAGCTCAATAAACAGACTATATCACTGAAAATCCAGGGTGAATACTTGAATATGTTTTAGTATGTTATTTTAATAATGGTTTTAATAGGGAACTACCATGTTCTTTCCCAAAATCATATTTGCATTTAAATGTTTCTTAACAAATATACTAGAACTTTCTTAGTTGCAAATAAAAGCAAGATATTTGTTTGTTTTAATATTTGTGTCCTTTAAAGTGTGTTGATATTCACTTGATTGATTCTCCATTTGTAGGAAAAAGTACACATCTTCTCAACTGGCAGGAAGTGAATGGAAGTATATTTAGCAGTAGGTGGTTACATTCATCTGGACATGTTCTGTAATGCTGAAGCTGTTTTGTAGCTTACCAAGCCACTTCAGCCCTATAATGCCTACTCCAGCATATATATATATATATATATATATATATATATATATATATATATATATATATATATATATATATATATATATATATATATGTACACCTTAGAACAACATAATCCAGTCACCATGTAATGTGAAAATGTTGATTGCCCAAGAATGAGAAAGAAGGTGTGAAAGTTGTGGTGCCAAACTGTCTCAGTTACATAATCCCAAGAAGTCACCTAATTTGTAAACCGAGTCCACCTGTATGCAATTTAATCTCAGTATAAATACAGCTGTTCTGTCAAGCCCTTAGAGGTTTGTTAGAAAACCTTAGTGAACAAACAGCATCATGAGGGCCAAGAAACACACCAGACAGTTTAGGGATACAATTGTGGAGAAGTTTAAAGCAGGGTTAGTTTGTAAAAAAAATATCCCAAGCCTTGAACATCTCACAGAGCTCTGTTCAATCCATTATCTGAAAATGGAAAGAGTATGGCACAACTGCAAACCTACCAAGAGATGGCCCTCCACCTAAACTGACAGGTCGAGCAATGAGAGCATTAATCAGAGAAGCAGCCAAGAAGCCCATGGTAACTCTTGAGGAGCTGCAGAGATCCACAGCTCAGGTGGAAGAATCTGTCCACAGGACAACTATTAGTTGTGCACTCCATAAATCTGGCCTTTATGGAAGAGTGGCATTTCATTGTTGAAAGAAAGACATAAGAAGTCCCATTTTCAGTTTACAAGAAGCCATGTGGGGGACACAGCCAACATGTGGAAGAAGGTGCTCTGGCCAGATGAGACCAAACTTTTTGGCTTAAAAGAAAAACGCTATGTGTGGTAGAAAACTAACACTGCACATCACCCTGAACAAACCATTCCCACCAGGAGACATGGTAGTGGCGGCATCATGTTGTGGGAATGCTTTTCTTCAGCAGGGATAGAGAAGCTGGTTATAATTGATAAAATTATTATGGAGCCAAATACACGGCAATCTTAGAAGAAAACCTGTTAGGCCGCGTACACACGATCGGTCAAAACCGATGAAAACGGACTAAAGGACCGTTTCATCGGTTAAAACCAATCGTGTGTGGGCCCCATCAGTCAGTTAGCCTTCGGTCAAAAAAAAGAGAACTTGCTATAAAATTTGACCGATGGACGCCTGACCGATGGGTCAAAACCGAACGTTAGTATGCAAAAGCATTAGTTAAATGGCCGCGCATGCTCAGAATCAAGTTGACGCATGCTTGGAAGTATTGAACTTCGTTTTTTTCAGCACGTCATTGTGTTAAAACACGTAAACGTCACCTCGTTCTAACACTATCATTTTTTTAACCGACGGTGTGTAGGCACATCAGACCATTAGTCAGCTTCATCAGTTAACTGATGAAAACGGTGCTTAGGACCATTCTCATCAGATGGACTAATCGTGCGTACGTGGCCTCAGAGTCTGCAAAAGACTTGAGAATGGTGCAGAGTTTCACCTTCCAGCAGGACAACGATCCTAAACATACAGCCAGAGCTACAATGGAATGGATTAGATCAATCATATTAATGTGTTAGAATAGTCCAGTCAAAGTCCAGACCTAAATACAATTGAGAATCTGTGGCAAGACTTGAAAATTGCTGTTCACAGACATTCTACATCCAATCTGACAGAGATTAAGCTATTTTGCAAGGAAGAATGGGCAAAAAATTCACTCTCTAGATGTGCAAAGTTGGTAGAGACATGCCCAGAGAGACTTGCAGCTATAATTGCATTTTTTTTTCTAAAACATTTGGAAAACCATTAATCATTTTCCTTCCACTTTACAATTATGTGTCACTTTGTGTTGGTCTATTACATAAAATCACAATAAAATACATTTACATTTTTGGCTGTAACGTGACGAAATGTGGAAAATTGCAAGGGGTATGAATACTTTTTCAAGGCACTGTAACAATATAAGGAGGTTAAAGATGTGACTTTACAGCCACTTTAAGACTAGCATAATAAATAGGACTGGGGTTGTTTCATTTTTAACTATAATGACCAGTGTTGAGCGGAATACGCCATATTCGATTTCGCGATATTTCACAAATATATAGAAGAATATTCGCGAAATATTCGTTAATATCGAATATTCGTGATATTTTATAAAAAAAAAAAATTTGCGAAATTTCGCTAATGCGAATGCGAAATTTCGCTAATGCGAATGCGAAATTTCGTGAATGCGAAATTGAATGCGAAATTCTCGTCTGCGCATGCGCACGAACAAAACGCGAAAACGGAGATCATTTTCTATAGGAAGCACAATGCTAAGCTCTAAGATCGCAATACACAGGTCTGATGCAAAAGAAGGGCAGAGAAAGTATTTGCGAATATTCATAATACGAATATTCGCATTGCGAATATTCGGCAACATAAAAGGATCGCCTCAGCTACTCGGCCCAGGGTCTCTAATCATACCAGCAATGCTTTTAGACGTCGATGGAGATCACTAGGATGTGATCTGTTTTAAAAATACATTTGAAAAAATACGAATATTCGCAATAGCGAATATTCGCCGCGATATTCGATTTATTCGCGAATACTCGAATATGCAATATTCGTAATGAATATTCGCAATGCGAATATTCGTGAGCAACACTAATAATGACACCCTTTCATCTACAAAGACAAAAACATTACTGAATTAATTTGGTAGTCACAGGGAGTAGGAAATATAAGTAAATGTAAACTCAATAAATTCAATTTCATATAATATTAATATACTAATGTAATTTGAAAAGTAATTTTTAATATTTTAGAATCTGCAGCTTTCAATAATTTTTTTTAGTGATCCTGCCATGAAGATCTTTGGGCACTTACAGCTATTGGGTTAAAAAAATATGTATTTTTTTTCTCAGTTATATTTCTGCATTGTCACCCTGTCACATGGGCACCCAAAAGAGACTACACGTGGCTATAATAACCCACTGTTAACCCCCTCTGGAAACCCTCCCTGAGAAATGCTTGGGTACATGCATGTAGACAGGGAGTGGCTTCAAAAAGACTGCAGTAGAACATTGACACTAAGGCCCCTTTCACATTGAGGCGTGGAGCCGCGGTGACGGTATAGCCGCGCTATTTGTAGCGCCGCTATACCGTCGTGTTTACCGCGATATTCGGGCGCTAGCGGTGAGGTTTTAACCCCCGCTAGCGGCCGAAAAAGGGTTAATACCGCCCGCGTTGCGGGCGGTATTACCGCGCTATTGCCGCGGTTTCCCATTGATTCCAATGGGAAGGCGCGCTATAGGAGCGGTGAACACACCGCTCCTATACCGCGGTAAAGATGCGGCTAGCAGGACTTTTGGAGCGTTCCTGCTAGCGCACCGCTTCAGTGTGAAAGCCTTCGGGCTTTCACATTGAACACTACAGGGCATGATTTTTCATGCGGTATAGCAGCGCTATTTTTAGCGCTGTACCGCATGAAAAACGCCTCAATGTGAAAGGGGCCTAAGGCTGGCCATATACAGAATGGATTTCTTTCCTGCAATCACACCGGGAAAAGACAGTGATTATCACTGTCAGCTACAGCAGCCACTAGCGATAATTGCAGGTCAATCCAGCAGGCTGGTTGTACCCAAGTTGATCAGTTGATCAACTTGGTACATTCAGCCTGACCATTAACGGTTTGAATTGAACCATGTATGGCTCACCTTTGTCGCAAGAAAGGATGAAAGATTTGTGAAAAAAATATTTTATCAAAAAAATTACAAATGTTTTTGATACAAAAACAAAACATCATTCAATTTACATCTTTTTTACCACATACATCAATACAGTGTGTAAACAAAGAAAATTGTCCCAGGTATTAAATGACACAAATTTCTGAGGGGATTACAATTTCTAAATACTAAAAATTCCTGCCTGGCCTAGGTTGAGTTTGCCAGATCATTACTGATCTGGCCACACTAGTGTTCAAAGGGATACATTCATCACACAGTTGTACTTGTCTCTTCAGTATCCGGATAGATGTTGGTCGACCTTGGATATTGTTTCTGGTTTCATATGATTGCCCACGGATATTGACAGATAAAAGCAATAAAACTGGCTTATTTGCAAGCTAGTCACCCCTTATTTTACAATTTTAGTTGAACGCCAAAGAATATTGTAAAATGTTTTTTTTCTATGCATGAATGAATAAAAGCGTTCCTTCATTTGCCACCAACCATAATATATGATTATTAAAACAAAAACAAAAAAACATAATGCACTGTGCTGGCAGCTTCATATACAAAGCAAATACCGAACTGTATAGCCTATCAATCAAGAGCATGTGGAGAAAAAGCAGATGGATGCATTTCGCTTGAGTTATTTAAAGTCTTAGGACTTCTTACTCTTCAGCTCTGTAATAGAATGTACCCACAAATAAATAAAAGGAGATATTTAAACCCAAATAAAAAAGGTTGGGGCGCAGACCGTGGCTCAAGCATGTCTTTTGCCTTAGGCTTCATTTACACTACAGCTCCTAAACTTGAATTTAGGAGCTTTTGGCTTTTGACTCAACTCCATAAACCTAGGCTTTTAACGTTGTTTAGGAGCTGCTTGCAGTAAGGGAAGGTTCAACCTCCCTCTCCTGAATGCAGAAGAATTGTGTGCAGAATAGGAACGCTTTGACGAAAAAGGGTTAAAATCGCCTGCAAAGCGCCGCTGCAGTGGCACTTTGCTGGCAGTTCGGAAGCACTGCCCCTTGATTTCAATGGGTTGGTGCATTTTAGGAGCAGTGTATTCACCTCTCCTACAGTGCCTCAAAGATGTGGCTCGCAGGACTTTTTTGAGCGTCCTGCCAGCACACCGTTCCAGTGTGAAAGCCCTCGGACTTTTACACTGGAGTGAAAGAGCAGCACTTTCAGGGTGCTTTGCAGGTGCTATTTTTAGCGCTATAGCGCCTGCAATGCGCCTCAGTTTAAGTAGCCTTAAACTGGAGAGTACAAAATCTGGTGCAGCTGTGCACAGTAGCCAATTGGCTTCTAACTTCAGCTTGTTCAATTAAGTTTTGACAAGAAAAACTGGAAGCTGATTGGTTTCTATGTAGAGCTTTGCCAGATTTAGCATTCTCCAATTTTAGTAAATCAACCCATATGTGTCTCTTCTGCAATAAAATAAACCTACCAGCCTCTTTGCAGTTATTTGTAGAATGTACATGTGCAGCTCAATTTACATTTTGGCGCAATGCCATGGAGGAACTTCATCGCCTGTAGGCTAGGGATGAGCTTCGACTCGAACATTGTCTGTTCGTACGTTCGACGAAATTCGAACAAAAGCGGTCGTTCGCGCTAAATTCAAGTGACGCAAAATGGCCCATAATTCACTGCGGCATTGCGCACTGATGATGGCCAAGCATGCTGTATGTCCCGCATGCTTGCCCATTAAAAACAGGGTGGCTTTGGCCAATTATGGCTCAGGGCTTTAGCACACGCCCCACACTATATAAGGCCGCCTGCTGGGCGGCCTCGTGTAGTGTGTAGCGGTTGTTAATGAGAGCAGTCAGAGAGACAGAGAGATCGTCTTTTTATATAGCTAGATAGAGCAGGCAGGCAGGCTAGTCAGTTTAGCTTAATTTACAGTGTGTAGAGGATATATATACAACCCTAGGAGTTGTACATATATTTATACACTGTATAGCTTAGATAAATCAGTTCTTCCTAATTTACTGGCAGGCAGGTGATTGTGCTATTTAAAGACGTTATCACAGGTATTTTTTTATTTTTTATTTAAGCAACAATAAAATTACTGCTTCTGGAGCAGTGATTTTAATAATGCTTAACTTTAAAAAAAAAAATTAAAAATTCCTTTAAATATTGTACCTGCTGGGTGTCTATAGTTTGCCTGTGAAAACGTCTTTGAGAACCCGGGTCTTGCCCGAGGGAATATGTATTAATGGAAAAAAAAGTTTTAAAAACTGACATTTTTTTCAGGAGTCCTGCTCCTGAAAAAACGACAGTTATTTAAACTTTTTTCCATTGATACATGTTCCCTGGGGCAAGACCCGGGTTCTTAAAGACATTTTCCAACAAGAATATTGGTCTTTAAAATGATCGTTTTTGAATTCGAACGTTCGAGTCCCATAGACTTCAATGGGGTTCTAAATGTTCCCGTGAACGGTCGGTCTGTTCGTCGGTTCTGGTGCGAACCGAACGCGGGGTGTTCGGCTCATCCCTACTGTAGGCCCGTCGAGACAGCTGAAGACCAGCACCAGGAAGAAGCCAAGGAGAAGATGCCAGTGCCAGAGAGGAATCTTGCAGGCATCAAACCATTGAAAGCAGAGTTAAGTATGGCAAGCTTTAGTTCCTCTTTAAATCCATGCATAAGATGTAGAGATAACAATGATATTGCACATAGCAGATTCGATCCTCTTCTTTTTTGGGTCTCCTGATGCACTCGGAGGCACTCGTGTGGGCTGGCTCCCAAGCTGCCCTGTCTGCATCGATTGACACAGACAGGGCAGATTGGCCCAGCCTCCCACTCTCTCGTCACAGGATTTGATTGGCCACAGCGGGAACCAATGGCTTCTCAATCTACCCAATGAGGAGGGACAGAGTCGGGTTGGGAATGGGCTCAGGTAAGCATAAGGAGGTGCTGGGGGGATTCTACGACACAAAAGGTCTTTTACATTAAAAGGATTGTAAAGTCTTGTTTTTGTTTTTTTAAATAACAAACATGTTATTCTTACCTCCTCTGTGCAGTTGCTTTTGCACAGAGCAGCCCAGATCCTCCTCTTCTCTGGTCCCTCTTTGCTGCTCCTGGCCTCTCCCTCCTATCGTGTGCCCCCCTCGGCTAGCAGCTCTCTATGGGGGCACCCAAGCTTAGTCAAAGCTCCATGTGTCCATTAAGACATTGAGTATCTGCCCCACATCTCTCTCCCCTGATTGGCCGGCTGACTAGCTGAGCCGATGGCTCCGCTTATTTGACTCAGCCAATCAGGAGTATCCCAGATGGCTTAGACACTCATGGACATTGCTAGAGAGAGAAGGGGCTCAGGTAAGTAATTTGGGGTTGCTGGGGGGCTGCTACACACAATGGGCCAGATTCACAGAGCCATTACTCCGGTCTATCTTCTGATAGACCGGAGTAATTTCAAATTACCCACGTCGTATCATTAGTTTGAATCCTCAAACCATGATATGACAGCTTCGGGCTTCGATCCGACAGGCTTACGTCTTCGTACGCCGTCGGATCTACGCTGCAATCTTTTTCCGCCCGCTGGGTGGAGTTTGCGTCGTTTTCCGCGTCGGGGTATGCAAATTAGCTTTTTTCCGGCGATCCACGAAGTTACGATCGTCCGTCGCATTCTCTTACGGCATCTTTTTGCTGCGTAAAGTTAGGGAAGCAAAAATCTGGTCTATAGTTAGACAGCCCATGTTAAGTATGGCCGTCGTTCCCGCATCGAATTTCAATTTTTTTTTTTGTTTTTGCGTAAGTCGTTCGGGAATAGGAATGTACGTAAACGACGCTACTCCAAAAAAATCTGACGTAACCACGTAATTTTGCGCCATGCACGGCAGGAAATTTCTGAACGGAGCATGCGCAGTTCGATCGCCGTGGGGACGCCCTTACTTTAAATGCTTCACGCCCCCTAATCGCGTATTTCGATTCCGCCGCAAAAAATACACTACGCCGCCGTACCTTACGGGCCGAAATCTACCTGAATTTGTCTTAGAGCCAGGTAAAATATGGCGGCGTAGTGTATCTCTGATACTCTGCACCAGGGCAATTGTACCTAAATCTGGCCCAATGTTTTTTAGAATAGAATGCATTAAGATAGAAAAACCTTCTGCTTTTACAACCCCTTTAAATAGAATGCATTAAGGTAAAAAACATTTAGGCTTTAGAACCACTTTATATTACAACATTGATGTGGCAATTCTTTATACTGTATATATGTTTTATTTTCTGTATTTTTTACTCCAAAAGTTAAGTTACCCTTTAACTAGTAGTCACAGCCGCATCATAACACACTGTATATTGCATATGTATGTGTATACTTAGTAGTCTGTACATAATTAAAATAATAATCCTATTAAACAACAAATAAAAACAAAAATAACTACTACATAAACTTATGAAGTCTTCTTGGGAAATCTTAATGGGAAACAGAAAGTTTTACTGTTCATTTGCTGTAACATTGCTTATAATGATGCATGAAAGAGCTTGAAAGAAAAAATGCAATTACAGTGTTTTATCTAATAATCTTATTAAGAGACTTGGAATCATAGAACAGATGAGGACTTCATTATTATTGGTATATAATGTGACTTTTCGTACATGCTTGGATTCTAGCGTTACATTACATAACATCAAGTATCATTTTAGATAAAGCCAAACGTTTAAATTCGTGACTTTCTTTGGAAGTTTAGAACAACATAATGGCAATTCCAGGACATCGTATGTTAAGGGATTAACTTAATGCAGTCAAACCTTGAAGATTTATGCCCAGTGTTAATATTTGTGGCCAGAATATGATAAAATATGATGATACATAACTAAGCCCATATGTCTGTTGAGTGGCTAATAGCCATGATGGGACCTTTCCTGTATACAGGTGTGCTATCACTACACCCCTTTGTCTCTGTTCTTTCTTATATGATATTTGATAAATGAATTCAATGTGTGGAATATGATCTGTATTACAGCAAGTGCGAAAGTGCCATTGACTGATTCAAACCAGTTGTACCTCCACAGATTGGAGGTTCCAATTTGTCTTTATGAAATATTCTATCACTATGATAAATATTCTCTTGTGCTCGTGGATGGTGTACATTAAAATAAATGCATTTTGTTCTAATGGTTCTACAAGGAATGCCATAGTGCTGTGAAACCCAAGCTTTAGATCACGGTACATTCATGTATTCAACAATTAGTTTGATGTGACACACACATTTGACAGTATAAAGTGAAGAGGAAGTGTGTTAGTTAATCTTGCCATCCAAGATACCATATTTTAAGAGTAACCATATGATTTTGGCAGCCGTATTGAAATAGGAATGATACATCAACTACATGGTTCGTTTTTTTTTTTGGTTAATGATCAGAACGCCTTTGTTTCATTGCTTTGGTAAAGTAATAGTAAGATGTAGTGTTTAGCAAAGGACTCCCCATCCAAAATCCGCAACTGTTTGGGCTTGTTGGCATTATTATTACACCACTGACCATTACAAACACCTTGTAGTTTCCCAGGTTTAACCTCTAACTGAGCATAGACCTCTATGCCGGACACTACACCTCCTCCTCCTTCTTTGTGGGTTCTGTTATAGACCTCCTGAATGATCAATATATAATACCCCTCCAATGACGGGGGAGGATTTGAGAAGACCTCCTCCCCTCATCGGAGAGATCTCTAAATTATCTATTCTTCCTTCCTACCCTTAACACATCTTTTATCCCCTGCCCTGCTTCCCCAACTACTAGTCCCTATTAACCCCCCTTTTTTTTTCTTTTCTCCTTTGCCCATTGCAGTTATTGATTTAGCCTATACTAGGAGAGTCACATTGGCCATTGTTCCTAATTTCCTTTTTGCACTTTCTACACCCTTGACAAATCCTCCTCCTTCAGACAGATATGTTTTGCACTTATTTACCCCCCCCCTTTTTCTCTTTGTGAATTCTTTAAATTCCCTTATTTTGTTGTCTGGGATTTTCCAAGTTACTTGTTTATTGACAGATCCTCGACATATGCTGCCTTCCTTGTCTACAATGTTGGCTTCTTGGTTAGAAAATTGGTTTATCTGTAATAGTTTATATGCTAATTCCTACCAAACACTGATTGTATGATCATATAATTGCTCTAATCATATACTGTATGTAAAAAAAAATTTTTTTGGGGGGGGGGGATGTGTTTATGTAAACCTTTTATGAGCCTAGAACAGGGGTCAAGTCCAAGGGAAAAAAGTGTGGGAACTCCCACCCAAGATCCACTCCCCCACCAAAAAAAAATGATACGCTCATATGCATAATTACTAAACCGCATGTTTTTTTTTTTCCGATCCACTGTACCTTAGTAATCTTTTATGTTACTGGCCGCTTACCGTATATGGATTCATCGGGTAGTGTGCGGGTATTCCGTCACTTCCTCGATACCACAATGGCTCCTGGGAGCTTTTGTCATTGTTCCCAGGAGACATTGCGGAGGTCTGCCGCGAGTTATCGCGGGATTTGGAAAGAAGCAAGTTCTTTCTAAATCCCGTGATAACTCGTGGCAGACCTCTGCAATGTCTCCTGGGAACAATGACAAAAGCTCCCAGGAGACATTGCGATATCGAGGAAGTGACGGAATACCCGCACACTACCCGACTAATCCATATACAGGAATCGGCTAGTAACATAAAGGATTACTAAGGTTAGCCCGCCCCTGACAGTGACTCGAGCTGGGCATCGCCTCTTAGTGAAGGATTGGCTTGGGTGGCTCGGCTGCTCTAGTCCTGCAAAGGGAACTGAGTTCCTGCTGTGAAAAAAGTGCAGGAACTCCATTCCCACGCATTCCCACAGGACTTGAGCCCTGGCCTAGTTATTTATTTTAATCAATTTAGAACTGGATGTTGTTTTAAATTGGCATTAAATTAGATACACTTAAGCTAGCCATACATGGATCTTTTTTTTTTTTACTTTCAATGGACCTCTGTACTAGCAAAGGAAGCTGACGCTCCAGAAAGCATCCTTTCCATAGCATGGCCCTCCCTCCCAGCAAAATATAGCTCTCTCCTCTTCTGGGAATGTCCAATTACTGTCTGTGCTGGCCCAGCTCTTTTATTTCTTTTCTCATTTCCTAAATTACCTGTTTGGATATATGTACAGAAAAATGTACTGCTGCATTAGGCTAAGGATTGGTTCCCTTTAACAACTGATGACACTTTTTAAGCCTGTAGTTCCTCATCAGTCAGTAAATATAGCACAGGATAACAGCAATCTTTTTAACTGATATTGACTGAAACACAAATTATCTACAATGGGTAAATTACATGCAGTTCTGTCAACCACAAATATTCCATCAATTTGGTTATTTCCATTAAAGGTTAATGGAAAAATTCTACTATGCAGATTGAAGAGTGCTTAACTTTAAAAATACATACTCCCCGGAACAAACATCAAATGAAAATGTGTAATTTTGAAAACAAAATATGTGACCAGTTTTCTTATTTATGTTAAACGGTGCTGTCAGCACACAACAGAGATGAAGTTTTGCCTGCAATATTTTAATTGATGAACTTTGTGAGTGCCAGGTCACTTAACTGCCTTCCACTCACAGAAAACAATGTTTGACTAGAATCTGCTGAAATGAATAGCACTTCAGTGGGAAACTATCATGCCATTTGTGAAATAACAGAATTCTGAAAGCCCGAACAATATATATATATAAAAAATCAAATAAAATGACATATACAATTTAAAAAAATAATTCAGTGGCCAACATTTATACAACTAATGTTGTAGATTAGGACTGAGGAAGTATCTGCACTTTACTGAAAAAACACATTTTATTATTCATTTACCAAAAAACATAGTATACATTTGGAATTGTGAATTATTAATAAGATACACAAAACCAATAGACATACCTTAAAAAATATGCAACATAATATATATATATATATATATATATATATATATATATATATATACACACATCTTTGTCTTTAAGCACTTTCTTTTTGGTACATACCTGTTGTAAATACTGATTGCATGCCCTGAAGAAGGGGGAGGCAATGCCCCCGAAACATGTTGGCTTGATTTGTATGTTTTTATACTCTCAATAAATAATTGTGACCCTACGTCAAGAGTTGTATATGTAGCCAGATGCTGGCTAACTTTGCCTGTGCCACTGTGGGACATTCTGTAACACCAGCTGCAGTGAGCCTGTTTCCATTTAGTGCTCAGCCTGGACACTGTGTCATCATCTTCTGAAGAGCAAGCAGTGTCCACAGCTGAGAGCAAGAGATCTTGGGATAATTGGTCCGAGGAGCCAGGATTTGCATTGGAGCCAGACTGCTGCAGATTACACATTTCAGACAGCTGGGAGATAGAGAATAATGCTGGATGAGGACATAAACAGCTTGGGACCTGGACCCTCTGGGGTTTGCAAGCAGGCGCTGTGACCTAGGCAGCGTGGAGAGTCTTCAGCAAGTGAGCAAGCAGATCCCCCATTGCCAGCTTCCTAACGATTAAGTAACTCAGTTGAATCCCAGCATCGCTAAGTGCATTGCCAGCCACCCTTCACTGGTTACAGTTTCTTCAAGAGCTTATGCTGGGACATCCTATTCACTTGAGTCTTGGTATCCTCAGGATTGGTGAGAAGCCCACCTTGTGTATACCCTACAAAGACACTGCATGCAGACACCTGTATCCCATCTCTTTACATTAAAGCTAAATAAAAGGAAACACTTTGCACATGCTATTTTCTGTTGCTGGTCACCATTGCACATTCTTCTGAGCCCTTGTTGAAGTACCCGAAGATGCTGAACATCTACATCACAAGGACTCCTCCACTCTCCTCTTCTCACCCCACTTAAAGGACTCTGTGAACAATGTTTACACACAATAAGGGAAACTCTACTCATAGTTTAATTATTGCATTTCCTGTAACTTGTTGTTTTATAATTATGCCACAAGTTTGTTGGGTCTGTGGCATTAGGATTTAAAGGGAGTCATCTGATATAAAAGGTCTTTCTCTTCCCTTTTATACCTGGGGTCATAGGTTCTTTCAGGACCTACTGGTGAGTACTGTTTGACTTGTGATTTTCTTTGCATTACATACCCTTTGCATATTTACCAAGAGTAAGACTTTAACACTGAAGGATATCTACCTAAGGCATTCTTGTTCTTATCTGCTTCAAGAAACCTAAGTAAAATACTTGTTAACTTGCTATCAATTTAGAATATATCCAAACCCATGGTTTCAGTTGTGTCAGGAGGCTTGGAAAGTCAGGGCAACCTTTGGGGGTCAGTCATCTTCCAGCAGCCCTCATGGGGGTGGCACTACACATTAATTGCGGACAACGGGCACTCCTCTGTACTGATTCAAGTACTTCTCACTGAAACAACAGATTTGACAGACCAGAAAGGTAAAAGCCCAAACCCTCTATGGGGTCCATCATCACCATGCACCATTGGGGTCAATCCATTGTAAGCGATCCCTTCCTTACTCCCCAAGGAACCACCCACCATCTACTAGTGACTAAATAAATCAGTCCAGTGTGGTCTCCAGCTAAGACTAGTTTATTTGTAAAATAACAGAATTCTGAAAGCCCAAACAGAGTTTTTTTTTTACATATAAAGATTAAAAGTAGAACTTAATGGCTAACTTTTATACTAGTATTGTACACTAGAAATTAGGAAGTATCTGCACTTTACTGAAATTACAGATTTTTTTAATAATGTATCTAAAAACATAGGCCCAGATTCACAGAGCAATTACGCCTGTCTAACTGGTGTTAGACAGGAGTAATTTCAAATTTCGCACGTCGTATCACTAGTTTGAATCCTCAAACCATGATACGGCGGCTTCGGGCTTCGATCCGAGAGGCTTACGTCTTCGTAAGCCTTCGGATCTACGCTGCGATATTTCTGCGGCCGCTGGGAGGAGTCCGCGTCGTTTTCAGCGTCGGGATATGCAAATGACTTTTTACGGCGATCCACGAAGATACGAGTGGTCTTCGCAATCGCTTACGTCATTTTTTTGCTACGTACTGTTAGACCAGCTATTTGCTGGTCTAACGGTGCGTAGCCCATGTTAAGTATGGCCGTCGTTCCCGCGTCAAATTAAATTATTATTTTTTTTTTTTGCGTAACTCGTTCGGGAATAGGAATGTCCGTAAACGACGCTACTCAAACAATGAATGACGTAACGACGTGATTTCGCGCAATGCACGGCGGGAAATTTGTGAACGGAGCATGCGCAGTTTGATCGCCGCGGGAACGCGCCTATTTTAAATGCTTCACGCCCCCTACTCGCGTAGATGGCTTGCGCCGGGAGAAATACACTACGCCGCCGTAGTTTACAGGACAAAATCTACCGGGATTCCACGTAGAGCCAGGTAAAATACGGCGGCGTAGTGTATTTCTGATACTCTACGCGAATCTAATTGTATATGAATCTGGGCCATAGTATACAGTACATTTGGAATTGTGCATTGTTAATAAGAGCACAACAAATATACATACCTTAAAAAATATGCAAAACACAAACATCACCCAATCTTTAGTCTGTGCAAATTTTCCTCAACATGACAATAGAGGGGCATGGCTTAGGGGAGGGACTATATCAGAAGCCAACTGCTTTGATTAAACTTTATGGTAAGACTGTATGGTTTTGTACTTTCTACTTGTCATTAATGCTAAGCAGAATGAGCACTTAAAGGGTTACTAAAGGAAATTTTTTGCTGAAATGACTGTTTACAGGGTATAGAGACATAATAGTTAACGGATTCCTTTTAAAAATGATTAAAAATAGATAAAAATCAATCATATAATGTGCATACAGTTTAGTTTCATTTTTAAACTGGTTTCATGTTTCTGTGAAGTAAAGAGACACAGAACAAAAACAAACAAATACAGGGCAGTGTTTTGTTTTTAAAATGAATCTGATTGGTTCTGAGAAGTTTTAGACACACAGTAATGACAGCTTGGACCACAGTGAAAAGCTGCCATGAGATTTTTCATAAGAAGCCAGACAAGCAGGAAGTGTGGAGATCAGAGCAGAATTACAGCAACTTCAAAGCAAACACAAACAATGAGGACATGAAACCAGGACTGCAGTAAGGTAAAGGAAGCTATTTAGCTAAAAAAATGTTTTCCTTTAGTGATCCTTTAACCACTTAACGCCCGCCGCACGACTATGTACATCCAGAGAATGGCACGTACAGGCAGATGGGCGTACATGTACGTCCCTGCCTTCTAGCGCGTCGGGGGTCCGATCGGGACCCCCTCCGCTGCGTGCGGTGGGCGGCTTACCTCCGGGAGCGATCCGGGACGAGGGGGCGGCTGTTCGTTTTTGTCCGCCCCCTCGTGATCACTCCCAGCCAATCCCCTGAGCCTCCGCCGTGTCACTTCCTCTGCCTGTGTAATGTAAACACTGGCAGAGGAAGTGATGTGAGCTCTCCTCTCGGCGGTATTTTCAATCCGCCGAGAGGAGAGGAGAGAAGACTCACAGTAAGTTGCACCAACACTACACTGACACCACACACATAGGCACATTTAACCCCTTCCGATCACCCCCTCCCCCAGCCCCCTGTCACACTGTCACTGATTGCAGTGATCATATATTTACTGATCACTGCATTTAGTGTCAGTGTGACAGTTAGTGTGACAGGCAGTTAGTGTTAGGTCCAGGGTAGCCCCGTACCCCACCTAATAAAGTTTTAACCCCTTGATCACCGCCCTAGTTAACCCTTTCACCCCCTATTGCCAGCATCACTACGCAAATTTTGTTTGGGAGCCACGTCGCATGACCGCGCAATTGTCTGTTAAAGCGACGCAGTGCCGAATTGTAAAAACACCTCTGGGCATTTAGCAGCATATTGGTCCGGGGCTTAAGTGGTTAAAGTGGTTGCAAACCTTCACAGATCCCTTTTGACTACAGGCAAGTCTATACTAAGTCTTACCTGTAGCTACCATGGATATCTCCTAAATCTAAATCAGTTTAGGAAAAATCCTCTGTATCGACATGTTCCCACGTCATCGACGCAAGTGCGCCAAAGAAACGGACTGAGCGTGCCATTTGTTCAGCTAAAGTACTGTTAACAGTGGCTCTCATGCGCATGCACAGGAGTGACGTCATCAGGATACCTGGAAGTAACTACAGGAGGCATGTCCCCGCTGTGGGAGCTTTGTTATAAGGTAAGTATTTCATAATGAGCTAGTATGCTTTACATACTAGCTCATTATACCTTTGTCTTGAAGTTTTTTTTATAGGTTTACAACCACTTTAAAGCCAGCACCTGATGTTGAGGGAGACCAGAGAAACACACCCCGGACTTGGATCGTTGCAGCTTTTTTTTTGGTCTACAGCTGGAGGTTAAATGTAATATATGCTGGTAAATACACAGAACTAAAATATCAATACTTGATTTAAAATATAACTCAATGTCTTTTAGTAGCATACGCTATTATTTGTCAGTGCAGTGTTGCTACGGTATATTCAAGAGTTCCTGATAATGTTCCAAAGATTGGACAGAGGGCTTTAGAGGAAGACATGAGGAACCGGACACTTGTTTAGGATAATCTGTAATACATTTTTTATTATTATTTGTATTATTTTTTTTATTTTTTTTATTTCCCGTATGCAGTTGTCATCAAGGCATATTCAGGTGCTTGCATATTTGATTGATTTAATTTTAAGTGGGCATGTTGTGCTTTTTCCTTTTAGGGGAAACCCTTCTATCTAATATTTCTGTGTATTTTCCTATGGGCATTATATTTTGTAATAATTACATTGTTATAAAACATGCAAGGATAAAACAAAGTTAATATTTTATAACACAGAGATTTCAAATATCTGTTTTATCTGACATCTTAAAGTTGAGTTCCACCCAAAAATGGAACTTACACTTGTCTAATTCAGGTATTTTCACCCACTTCTGGGCATAGATAGCTGCATTATCTGCAGGTATCTACGCCACTTCCCATCCCCCCGCTCTCTTCTGGGAGACACACAGGTCCCAGAAGACAGCAGGAACCATTCAGATCATGCAGTGCGAGTCGAGCATGAGCAGTAGGGAGCAGTAGGGAACTACTGGTTTTAATAAAAAGTTAAAAGGCTACTCACACAAGGAAGTGCAAACGAGCGATGTACATAAAATTCTATGACGCGTTTCGTCATATGTTGACGTTATCAATGGGAGTCTCCCATTGATAAATTCAAAATATGACGAAACGCTTCTGGGTTGGACGACGTGCAGTGACGTCACCGCGTATGCGTTAGGAGGAGGGCTCCTTGTTGTTGCCGGCCGGCAGAATTTTATGTACATCGCTCGTTTGCACTTCCTTGTGTGAGTAGCCTTTTAACTTTTTATTAAAACCAATCATTGGTATTACACTATGTTGCGGTCTCCTTCCTTTCACATGGTTTATCGCTGTCCTATATGATATCGGTACTGTCGAGTACCCAGCGCTGCTTCCCACTCCTGTGAATCTGAAATCAGCTGTGTTGGTGTGAGACAGGATCCCGGTGAGCTGCGAGAACTTCCTTGGGATATATCGTTTGGATCTATTATATGCTGTTACTGTTACTGTTACTCATCTCTGGTAAGCCTCAGTCCATGTGGTGGTGGCTCACGAATCCTCTAAATTTCACTTGGGTGCTGTTGGTGTCACATTCATCATTTTTTGGACTTACATACGTTTGTGTTATTTATGGACTTTATTTGTTCTTTTTTAGTTGGCGCAATTTTCTTTTTTATTTCACATCCTGATTCCCTTACCGAAGATGATGGCGGCAGCACCCGAGAGCCGAGCAATAGATCGGCTTCAGGTGCCGACATCGCAGGCACGCTGGACAGGTAAGTGTCTTTATTTTAAAAGTCAGCAGCTGCAGTATTTGTAGCTGCTCATTTAAAAAAAATCAAAAAAAATCAGCGGACCTCCACTTTAAGGGACCAGTGGGAGCACATACAGTACTTTAAATCCTCCCCTGCTTTTAACGTTTTTATAAGATAAGCTTCCAGATGTATTTAGTAAATTGTTTCAAAATAAATGACAATGCCCAAAGTGCAATAACCATACCAACCAATTAAAAATCATCCTGTAGCTGGGGTGACTTCATTAATTTGAAATGTGATTGGTTGCCGTGGATTGTCCATTACCAATGATCTTTGTATGGCTTTTTTTTTTTTCCTGTGAAATGTGTCAATGTGTATGAGTGCCTATATTTTCAGATATAAATAAATAAATGTAGTCTCTTTAACATCTGGAAGTAGTGTGATGAGATGTCCTGTACTGTCCTGTACACATATTTCATTTTTGAAGCATAACATGATCTTTAAAACCCAGCCTGTGACTAAAAAGCTAGAACATTGCTTTTGCAAAACTGTATAAACTTGTCAAGTTAGATAACACTTGTTATTACTTATAATCTCCCACAATAAATAATAGCCAAGAATGTACAATCAATCTTGTAAATGCATTTATGTAAGGCAAAATACTCTACTGTTTTAGTGAAGACTTCAATACATCAAGAACATCCTAATCTAGATACATTTTTGCATGCAAGAATGTAATGTACAAGCTAGTTTCACCAAATAATATATAATAATTCTGCATATTAAAATAAAAAATCTTGGTTATCAAATGTTGAAGGCTTTTTACAAACGAGGGGATAAGGGGTGCTTGATCATGTGAAAAGAAACCAATAGGTCGATATGATGGCTGGATGTGAGAATAAGAAAACAGGTTTGAAGGGTTAGGCCCTCTGTAAGAGTTTAATTTAAAAATAATTACTAAGCTTAGTTTACTAATTACTAAGCTTAGGTTTAGTTTAGAGTTTTTTTTATGTATAATCTATTCAATGTTTTGCCTCATTTCAAGTCCCATGGGCATTTGATTTGGTTTATGTAATTACTGAGCTTCGATTGTAATATAAATAGTAGCCTTCCATTGCATTCATGCCTTGATCAATGTGTTATAATTTATTGATAAGTACATGTGTAATTCATATTTTGTTTTGTTACCTAGTCCACCGAGCATCCACCCAAAAGTGGAACTTCCGCTTAATCCACTCCTCACCCCCTTACATGCCACATTTGGCATGTATTTTTTTTGGGGGGGGGAGTGGGGGCTTCAGGAGGAGTGGGACATCCTGTCCCACTTCCTCCTTCCGCCCAGGGGCCACTAAGGCGATACGTCATATCGCCTTTTGGCTGCCCCTCCTTGTAGGCGATCGCCTGGGACACGTGAAAAGGCCCAGGTGATCGCCTGTCCAATCATATAGCGCAGTGCCGCTCGTGCATGCGCAGTGAGTGCCCCAGCTGTGAATCCGAAAGCTGTCACGGCCGGGTGCCTACAGTAACAATGAGGACGCCGGCTGGAGAGGGGGGAAGAGGAGCAAAGCTCAGGCCGGCGCTTCGCTGGAACGTGGAGCAGGTGAGCACAGGTTTATTAAAAGCTTTTTGTAGCTGCTGACTTTTAATAAACATAAAAAATGCCTGGAACTCCCCTTTAAACATGAAAATACACGATATTACCAAAAGTATTGGGACACCTGCCTTTACACGCACATGAACTTTAACCACTTCAGCCCGGACCATTTGGGTGGTCAAAGACCAGGCCACTTTTTGCGATTCAGCACTGCATCGCTTTAACTGACAATTGCACGATCGTGTGACGTGGCTCCAAAACAAAATTGACGTCCTTTTTTTTCCCACAAATAGAGCTTTCGTTTTGTGGTATTTAATCACTTCTGCGGTTTTTATTTTTTTTATAAACAAAAAATAGAGGGACAATTTTGAAAAAAAAACAATATTTCTTACTTTTTGCTATAATAAATATCCCCCAAAAATATATAAAAATATATTTTTTCCTCAGTTTAGGCCAATACGTATTGTTCTACCTATTTTTGGTACGCCGGTACGCCAACACGCTCGCGACCACACAGTAGGCATTTAAAGGGCCACGTACAGTTACATGATTATGCCTGTCCGTGCCATTCTGCCGAAGTATATCTACATGGGCCGGTCCTTAAGAGGTTAATGGCATTGCAGTCTTAGTCGTAGGGTTCAATATTGAGTTGGCCCATCTTTTGCAGCTATAACAGCCTCAACTCTCCTGGGAAGGCTGTCCACAAGGTTTAGGAGTGTGTCTATGGGAAAGTCTAGGGGAACGTCTTCCAGAAGCGCATTTGTGAGGTCAGGCACTGATGTTGGACGAGAAGGCCTGGATTACAGTCTCCACTTTCATTCATCCCAAAGGTGTTCTGGCACAGGCCAGTTAAGTTCCTCCACCCAAACTCGCTCATTCATGTCTTTATGAACCTTGTTTGTGCACTGGAACGCAGGCATTTTGGGACAGGTAGGGGCCATCCCCAAACTGTTCCCACAAAGTTTGGAAGCATGAAATTGTCCAAAATGTCTTGGTATGCTGAGGCCTTAAGAGTTCCCTTCACTGGAACTAAGGGGCCAAACCTAACCCCTAAAAAACAACCCCACATTTTAATCCCCCCTCCAACAATTGATTTGGGTTTAAACAGAAAATATATTCTCCTGCACTGGTGCGGGGGGCCTTAGTGAAACGTGGTAGTATTTCCTAATGGTGTAAAAGTGATCAAGCATGCCCCGCTGCCTAGACTGACTAGGGGAAGTCCAAGAGGCTATGTACGAAAAAGGAAATGCCTTTATAACTGCAAAGGTTGGACCAACTCAATATTGAACGCTTACGGACTTAAGGCTCGTACACACGGTTGGACATCCAACAAAATTTCCCTTGGATTTTTGTCCTAATTGATTTGTCCGGTCACACCCATAGCATACACACAGTCAGACTTTTCTGCAATCTTTTCTAAAACATTTCCATCATCATGTCGTTTTTCTGCTCTTTTCTGCTCTTTACCGCCACCCTTTGGTTAACTTCTGATATTGTTGGTTGATTTTAACATTGGTTCTGAGCATGCGCATTTGTACTTTGTCCAAAAGTCCGATGGTTTGCTGTACACACGGTCGGACAAGGCACCATCTGACTTTTGTTGCCGGAAAGTTGGTCCGTTTGCAGACCCAACTTTTTGTCCGATGAAACCCAAAAAATTTGGTCCGATGGAACGTACACACGATCTGACAAATTCGAAAAGTTGCAGATTTTGAAGTTGGTTGGCCAAAAGTCCAACCGTGTGTACGGGGCTTTAGACTGGGATGCCATTAAAGTTCACGTGCGTGTAGGCAGGTGTCCCAATACTTTTGGTAATATAGTGTACATTTGTTTTGTGATTAATTGGTTAATGTAATTCCAAGCTGTGTTGTGATTTGGTTTTAAATATAATTTTTTTATATACAATTTTTTTATTGTTTTTCCCATTTGGTGGGATTACACTGGAAAATCTGGAGATAACACACGGAAAACATACAAAAATGCTTGCTGACACAGCTGTAAAGGAAAGGAGCTAGTTACTGTTCATCCAGGTATTGTTGTTCAGCCCAGTCCATTCTGTGAAAAGAACTCAGCACCAAGGAGTTTCTGACAATAAGATCTAAAGTTGTCTTGGAAGTTTAAATATGATGTGTGACAACTGACACAAATAATGAGTAAGAACAGAGGAAGTACACTCCCACTGACCATGTGAGGTGCTGTCTAGATTCTTACTGCAGTTAGTTTTAATCACAACTTCAGGGTTTGCTGAAAACAATAAGAAGCTATGCGGCTCCCAAGATTTTAATTAAAATTCAAGCTTGCATTCATTTTCTAACAAGAGTTCTAGCCTGAGTAGACTTTCTAGAAATCTGGACTGATGGTTTGATCTGCAGCCATGACTGCTATCCGTGTGCAAGTGTCATGAAAACTTTTAAACAGAAAAATCTCTCTAACTCCTAGTTTTCTTGTACATTTTTTTTTTTTTTTTTACACAAACTTTGTCAATGGTCAGCAGAGATTAAACTTGTACGATATATAGTACTTGCAGGAGAATAAATTGGGTAACATATTATAGTGACAATTTTTTATTGCTATTAAATCCCTAACCAGAGAATATAGCTGACAGAAATATGAGCAATAAAGAATCACTAAATCAAGAAAAAGGAAGAATAATGATCAGAAATAGGACCACCAGCTAACTCCCTTATCTAAGGTGCTGGAAAAGGTTACAGGAATAAAAATCGGAGAACTGTGAACTGTAAGCAAATATTTACAATTCTCAATAAAGCTGCATAGTTGTATATGGTATATCTTCATGGCACAGTGCAGAAGAACAGGTCTACGGTGTTTCTGGTCATCCACACAGCTGTTTGACAGCATGCTACTCTTAAATATACAGTATATAACCCTGCCTGTCACTGCTGATATATAGCTGCAAGATTTCCATACCCAGGCTTTTATGGAAAGCCACATAGAGTCCATTTCCTAGAACTTTTCTGTGCTTCTCTGTCTTCCAGCTTTTCAGATTAGAGTAGGAATTTTAAATTTGTGTTCTAAATCTGTAATGTTTAAAGTACATATTTCTAATTCAATGTTTTTTGAATGAGTATTTTCCAAAATGCTTTACCCATTATAAGCACAACTTCAACACGACAGTTTTTACATTTTTTACATGTCTCTCTCTCTTATGCCGCGATCACACGATCAGAGTATCCGATGGTCTAAAATCCAATAGATTTTTTCATCGGAATTGCTTTCAATCTGTCTTGCATACACACTGTCAGACTAAATTCTGACCGTCCAAAACGCGGTGACTTAAAACACCACGATGAGCCGAGAAAAATGAAGTTCAATGCTTCCGAGCATGCGTTAACTTGATTCTGAGAATGCGTGGATTTTTCTCAGACGGAATTCCATGCAGACGATCGGAATTTTTCATCAGATTTTTTTCCATCGGAAGAATTTGAAACATGTTCTATTTTTTACTCCGATGGGAAAAAGTCAGATGGGGTCCACATACGATCGGAAAATCCCATCACCTGTGTACACAGCATAAGTCAGCTTTCAACAATATCAATGTCAATTTAAACTGTTGCAAACCTTGGCAATTTAAGCTAAGCATATGAAAAAAAAACATAAGCAAAGGTTATCTGCAGTAAAATGGTACTGTATGCAAAGGTTTTTGCAAGATCCAGAAATATAAGGGGTTAAAGTCGTAGGCAAATATTGACTTACCTCATGTATGTGTAAATTGAAAACACTCCGGTCAGCCCCCTACACCTCCTTACAGGTGTTTTTGTGTGATGGTTCAGTAAATAGACCAAAAGGGGGGCTGCAGAGGTGGAGGCAACTAACCTTTTAAGAGGAAGTAAACCCTGATGGGTTTTACTTCCTCTTTATTTCCCTGCAAAGGTAAATTATAATGGGTTTCTATGCATTGCATAGTATCCCATTATGTGTCACTTACCTGAAACCGAAAGCCTGCAATGTCCCCACTGGCTGGAAGCGTCTGTCTTTAGCCCTCTTCATTCCGGGGCCGCAGACTCTGTAACTGGTTGGAGTTGGCTGACGTCATTCTGTGCATGCGAGCAGATGTTGATTGGTTTGCACAAAAAAGTTATAGCGTCTACAAAATAGGGGATAGATTTATGGCATTTTTATTATGATTATTTTTTTTCTTGTAATGGCAGCGATCTGTGATTTTCATCGGGACAGCGACATTATGGGAGACAGATCAGACACTTTTGACACATTTTTGGGACCATTGACAATTAGAAAAATGCTCTGATTACTGTGTAATTGTCACTGGCAGGGAAGGGGTTAATACTAGGGGCATTTAAGGGGTTAATTGTACAGTAATTAGTGCTAAAGAATATGCACTGTCACTGTACTAATGACACTGACTCTGAAGGGGTTACCATCAGGGGTGATCAAAGGGTTAACCATGTGCCTAGCCTGTGTTTAACTATACTGTGTGAGGTGCTTTCACTAGGGGAAGAGATGGAATTTATTTGCAGGGACACAAATTCCATCCTTTCCCTCCTGTCAGAACGGCGATATGCCTTGTTTGAATAGGCAGATCGCCATTCTGCCTCTTTGCCGGAGGAAATCCGGTATCGTGCACCCGCCGATCAGCTTCCACCCGCCGATCAGCCGCCGATGGTGGGCATGCACAGCTCATACCCGGAAGATTCGAATCACATACATATACGTAAAACTGCTATAGGGTGCACCTTAAGTGATTAATATGGGTTGAGCCCATGACACTGATGTTGACACAACATGGGTATTCTAAATAGAAATCACAGCTAGTTTGCACAAAATCACAACTTTGTAACTGAAATGCTGCATGGGGCCATATAGAGTGCGTAGGGTGGGAGAGACAAGTCACTAAGCTGTGTAAGTAAACTAAATACACAGACTAAATATATAAATAAAATATATTTTACCAGCCAAAAGGTTTGTATATTCTGTCCTTGATTAGTGAGATTTATACATCTTTGCTACCAAAGCACAACCTTGTTTAGCACTGCAGAGACCTGATCTTTCACCACTAAAGTTTCACTTTCACTTACAGGTCCCTTCTCTGCCCCCACCTTGTGACTGGGTGGTAAAAGTAGATGCAGACTCTGATGAGCTCAGTTATCTGTCTCTGTTATCTTTTTTTTTCAGCATGGCACCTAGCACTGCAACACACCTAACTGGTTCCTTGCTTCCTCCTTCTGCTTTCTGAGCTCTGCTCTACGGGGACTGCAATAGGCAATTTACACTTGTTGCATTAAAAAAAAACCACATATTTACCCCTTCTCATCCAGCATTACTTTAACTGGGCTGTTATACCCAAGGGGTGGGAAGGTCTCCCCAATCACATGAACATTGTGATTGGCTGTCAGAGTGGTCATGTGATCGGGAGCAGATGGGAACATTACTAGAGACTAGTGTTGAGCGGAATACGCCATATTCGATTTCGCAATATTGCGCGAATATATAGAAGAATATTCGCGAATATTCGCTAATATCGAATATTCGTGATATTTTATCCAAAAAATTTTTGCGAAATTTCGCTAATGCGAAATTTCGCTAATGCGAAAATGATTGCGAAATTCTCATAAACGGAGATCATTTCCTGTATTACTAAACTAATATGCACTAAACACTAACTCTACACTAACTCTACTTAAAAGAAAGGAGAATAAGGGGGCAAAAGAAGGGCGGAGAAGATAATCGCGCAATATTCCTATTGCGCGATTTTCTTCTCTGCCCTTCTTTTGCATCAGAGCCAATCAGAATAACTCGAATATTCGGCAAAAGGAATATTGCGCGATATTCCTTTTGCCGAATATTCGAGTTATTCTGATTGGCTCTGATGCAGCATCAGAGCCAATCAGAATAACTTGAATATTCGGCAAAAGGAATATTGCGCGATCTTCTTCTCCGCTCTTCTTTTGCATCAGAGCCAATCAGAATAACTTGAATATTCGGCAAAAGGAATATCGCGCAATATTCCTTTTGCCAAATATTCAAGTTATTCTGATTGGCTCTGATGCAAAAGAAGGGCAGAGTAGCTGATGCGATTCTTTTATGTTGCCGACAATTCGCAATGCGAATTTTCGGCAACATAAAAGAGTCGCATCAGCTACTCGGCCCAGGGTCTCTCTCTAATCATACCAGCAATGCTTTTAGACGTCGATGGAGATCACTAGGATGTGATCTGTTTTAAAAATAAATTAGAAAAAATACGAATATTCGCCAGAGCGAATATTCACCGCAATATTCGAGTTATTCGCGAATACTCGAATATGCAATATTCGTAGCGAATATTCGCAATGCGAATATTCGTGAGCAACACTACTAGAGACCAGGAGCTGTGCTGGGAGCATGCAGTAAACGCACAAAAACCCTTTAAAGCATAGGTGGGGTGTGCAGCATTAAAGCCCTCACCCATACATATGTGTTACATGTGTAGCAAAAGGTTAAAGGGTTTGTAAACCCTCGTTTTTTTAAAATAACAAACATGTTATACTTACCTCCACTGTACAGTTTGTTTTGCACGGAGTGGTTTTGATCACTGTCTTCTGGGGTCCCCCGGCGGCTCTCACAGCTCCTCTCCACATCGGTAAAGAGGACCCCACAGTCAAGAGAGTGTCAGTGTTTGTAAGTCACCACATCTATAAAATTATGGAAACAACAAGGAATACCCCCTCAAGGGTGGGACTTTAGAAGTGACACAAACACATAAATTGTAGAAAAGTATATAACAATTTTTATTAAATAAGTTAAATCAGGACAACAATGTGTGTCCTAAAAAAAAAAGAATAAAAGTATGCAAGTGGTATACAGATCCTATTACATACAAAAATTAAACAGACATAAGACTAGTGTTGAGCAGAATATGCCATATTCGAATTTGCGATATATCTCGAATATATAGTCGAATATTCGACATATATTCGCTAAATACGAATATTCGTGATATTTTTTGGAAATGAAATGATTGCGAATTTTCGCTATCTCGAATGCGAATTGCGAATTGCGAATGCGAATATTCGAGAAATGCGGAATGGAGCACTCTGATTGGCTCAGAATATTCGTGATATATTACAATACACAATAATTGCGAATATTCGAGAAATGCGGAAGGAGCACTCTGATTGGCTCAGAATATTCGTGATATATTACAATACACAATAATTGCGAATATTCAGCAAATGCGGAAGGAGCACTCTGATTGGCTCAGAATATTCGTGATATATTACAATACACAATAATTGCGAATATTCGAGAAATGCGGAAGGAGCACTCTGATTGGCTCAGAATATTCGTGATATATTACAATACACAATAATTGCGAATATTCGAAAAATGCGGAAGGAGCACTCTGATTGGCTCAGAATATTCGTGATATATTACAATATAAAATAATTGCGAAATTTCGAGAAATGCGGAATGGAGCACTCTGATTGGCTCAGAATATTCGTGATATATTACAATATAAAATAATCGTGCGATATCGCTATTGCCGAATAATCGCATTGCGATTTTTCGGCAATATAAAATGAGCGCTGCAGCTACTCGGCCCAAGGTCTCTAATCATACCAGCAATGCTTTTAGACGTCGATGGGGATCTCTAGGATGTGATCTGTTCTAAAAAAAAATTGAAAACATTCGAATATTCGAAATAGCGAATATTCGCCGCGATATTCGCGTTATTCGCGAATACTCGAATATGCAATATTCGTAGCGAATATTCGCAATGCGAATATTCGTGAGCAACACTACATAAGACCAAAAATAGTCCAACCCGACAGCCGTTTTGGTATGATCCTACTTCAGGGGATATTAAAGACGATCATAGGGTCATAAAGTCACATGTCTATTAAAAAAAAGGGAGATATATACATACATTATAGAGAAAAAAATATTGGTAAACCCCCTGGGAGAGGCGTTTTCCAGGGGGTTACATTGCGGGCATGCTCCCGAGTCCAGCATTCATGCTATCAACACAGAATGCCGGACTCTGCCCCGCCCCCGCATCATTGGAGTTGATTGACAGCAATGGGAGCCAATGGCTGCACTGCTATCAATCTATCCAATCAAGAGCCGAGAGCCCCAGGCAGAGAGGTGCAGTGCGCCTACACCGAGGGATCGAAGGGCTCAGGTAAGTAAAACAGGAGGAGTGCTGGGGGGCAGGTCACTGTCAAAGTTTTTTCACCTTAATGCAAAGGAAACATGAGGGTTTACAACCCCTTTAGTTATGTTTAAATTACCACTGAGCTTCATTGATTTGTGTACCTGGAATTCAGTGATATTAAAGTCTTGTTTTTTTTTTTTCATTTAAAAATTACAAAGATGTTGAACTTACCTGTTCTGTGTAGTGGTTTGCTTGCTGTGGGGGCACCGGAGTTGAGCCACTACTCTGTGTGTCCATTCAGACACAGAGCTACGGCTTGACCCCACCCCTCTCTCTCCTCATTGGCTCACTGAATTCTATTGACAGCAGTGGGAGCCAATGGCGGGATGAGGGAGAGTCCCCCGAACAGCTAAGGCTCTTGTGTAACATTGTTGGATCGAGATGAGGCTCAGGTAAGTATTAGAAGGGCTGAGAGGGGCTGTCGCACACAGAAGGTTTTTATATCTTAAAAAACCTTCTGCCTTTAGAACCACTTTAAAGGGGTTGAAAAGGATTTATTTTTTTGCTGAAATGACTGTTTACAGGGTATAGAGACATAATAGTTAACAGATTCCTTTTAAAAATTATTAAAAATAGATAAAAATCAATTATATAATTTACCTACAGTTTCAGTTTCTTTTTTGCATGCTGTTCCCTGGTTCTGTGATGTACAGAGACACAGAGCCAATACCAGGGGCGGACTGACAACTCATAGGGCCCCCGGGCAATAGAAGATTATGGGGCCCCCAGGCTTACAGATGGCCACCAAGCCAGGTGGCAGTACAGAGGCGGGGCAGCTAAAATCTCAGGATTTTCACATCAAAAGCATGTAGGTTTTGGACATATCAGGGACAGATGTAAAAAAAACACCAATTTTTACATAGTGTCCCTGGTTTTAATGAGCATGGCAACCCTGATGGGGCCCCCTAGTGGCATGGGGCCCTCGGGCAGTGCCCGAGTTTCTCAATGGTCAGTCCGCCCCTGGCCAATACAGGGCAGTGATGGTTTGTAAAACGAAACCCATTGGTTCTGAGGGGTTTTAGACACACAGTAATCACACCTCCTTGATTAGTGACCGCAGAGAGAAAGCTCCCATGACTTTTTTCATCAGGAAACAGACAACCAGAACAGAGAAGAATTACAGCAACATTATAGCAAAAACGAACAATGAGGACAAAGGAAGCTATTAAAAAAAAAATAATAATAATTAGTGACCCTTTAAGTTTGAATTACGGTTCTGTAAAACACATGTTTTTTTCACTAAAACGGTTTCAGATTTGCAAACATCCTAGATCTACACCTGCGAACTGTAAAAAGCAAATATTTGCCAGACTAATTAATAATAATAAAAACAATTGTCTTAAAATGTTTATAAAGGAAAAAGAGGAAAGAAATAAGGGGAACATAATGGAAGGGAAGAATTCGGAGTATTCTGCAGTGAACCGATGGCGATTATAGCACCTAAGCAAAAAATGTCCAAATAGGAAAATAAGTAAAAAAAAAAATCCTGATGGTTTATTTTCTACCCATAGCAACTAGTCAGCAGTCATCTATAACTAGTCTGACTGCTCTAAATGAAGACATGCAATAGTTTTATATATTTTGTATGCTTTGCACATCATAGTTACTGTTTGCTTTATTACACATATCCAGAGTGAAGAAGTGCACCTTATTGTTGCAGGTTTATTTATCCATGAATACCAAATGTCATTCTTTTTTCTATCAAATATACATAAAACATGTTATTTTTTTTTTATTATTTTTTTTTTTTAGGATATTGAAAGGTTACAATAAAACCAGATTATCTGTTATTTTCCTTTATCTAAATTAAATATATGTCCTTTTTGGGGTACTGCTCACTAATACATAAACAATATATCACAGCCCAGCGAGGATTTGGAAAATCCAAATCCACAGCAAAATCAGACTGGATTTAACAAATCCAAGTTCAACGGACCCTGGATTTGTCCATCACCAGTTTGGAAAATGAATATGGTCGGATTCACAATGATACATCCTTGCTGCTTTAGAAAGCTCATTTAGTAAGTGTTCTTATCCGTATTGTCTTCAGACCAAATCCTGCAAACATTAATAATCCCTGTCACTGCTTTCGTTTGTTGTTGATGTAAAGATACCCGAGTGTCCTGTGTGTTTGTTTTTTTTTCTTTTGTATGCTTATATATATATATATATATATATATATATATATATATATATATGTATACGTATAGCTCCTTATCATTTTCTTATGTAACTCTATCTCTTTATATATTATGTCAATTATTATTATTATAAAATAAATACCTAAGATACTGTTTAATATATGAATACTTATATGCATTACTAAATCTCTTTCTCCCATATAAATAATAGTAACTCAATATGTATACAGGGAAACTTCAAGGAGGGCTGGGGAAACTTCATCTAGGACTCCTCAGTGGCCCTTTCATTGGATCAACTCATTTGTAGGCCAGTGGGGTCTAGGGGGGGGGGGGGGGGCATGAATAACCAATATAGCCCCTTACCCACTACAAATAGCCCACATTTATAATTTTGCCGCTCACCCAAGTAGTCAAAGTAAAGCGAGACAGACACATTTGTGGAAAACAAATACATATTTATTATGTAACAGTTGAATAAAATATATATTTTTTTAATCAGTTGCAAACATCTGGATAATGTATTATGGCCATCATCTTCACAAGCGCAATAAATACCTGCACTCCAGTTTCAGCAGACAGAAAACCCCACAAGCAATTTTACATAGAAATTAATTAATGTATCTCTATGATGATACTATGGGCCAAAAATATGAATTGTAAATACAAAAGTGGAGATGATCAAAAATGAATATAACAATCTTATAATGAAAACAATATACCTATAACAGAAACAACCAACAGAAACGTGACTTTAACCACTTCCATACCAGTCACTTACGCACCTTCCTGCCCAATTTTCAGCTTTCAGCACTGTCGCACTTTGAATGACAATTGTGCGGTCATGCTCCCACTGTACCCAAACAATTTTTATTATAATTTTGTTCCCACAAATAAAGCTTTCTTTTAGTGGTATTTGATCACTTCGAAAATTTAGAAAAAAATAATTTCTGTTATTTTTTGTGAATAAGTATGTTTTCTTCTTCGATTACTGGCACTGATATGGCGGCACTGATGTGCACTGATATGGCGGCACTGATGGCCACTGATAGGTGGCTCTGGTATGCGGCACTGATGGGAACTCAACTGGGCACTCATAGGCATAGGCACTCATAGGCGACACTGATGGGCACTCAGGAGTGACACTGATGGGTACTTATGGGCGGCACGGATAGGCACTGATAGGTGGGCACTGTGATTGGATGGGCACGAAGAGGTGGCACTGATGGACACTGAAGGGTGGCACTGATTGACACTGATGGGTGGCACTAATGGACACTGAGGGGCGTGCGCAGGCATGAAATCCTGCAGGGCGTCAATAGATGTCCAGTGAGGATTTCACAACCACTTCCCAGACGTCAATTGTCTATTGACTGGGCGGGAAGTGGTTAAGAAGTAAAAAGTACCATAAACATGTGACCCGTCTTAGTTGTAAATAAATAACTCTAACAGTTATCCATGTATAGTGTTTATCCAACAGGACGTGCACTGCAAGTGCACTTGGAAGTGCAGTCGCTGTAGATCTAAGGGGGACATGGAAGGAAAATAAAAAACAAAATTTTTACTTGCACATGATTGGATGATAAAATCAGCAGAGCTTCCCCTCAGATCTACAACAATCTACAGCAACTGCACTTACAATTGCACTTTCAAGTGCACTTGTAGTGCAGACTGGATATGCCTTTAGTAAATCAACCCCCTATTAAGCTGCATCAGAAAGGCAGCAGACAGCATTTTTAGCAGAGACAAGGCATCACAGTATGGGAATCTATCCGCATTATAATCCTCCACTTGCACAGGGGCCGATAGCACCATTGATATATCGAACCTAGGTGGAACGCTCACCACATAATATGGCCGCCGGTCCCTGAAACAGAAGCGGCTGGTTTAGAGCAACATTTGGTGATGTATTTGGTCTGTTGGATGAACGCTATACATGGATAACTTTTGGAGTTACTTATTTACCATTAAAAAGAGGCAGATGTTTGTGGGACTTTTTATGCACTTCTTAAAGTCACGTTTTTGTTATAGGTATATTGTTTACGTTATAAGATTGTTATATTCATTCTTGATAACTTAGGCGCTGTACTATTGTTTTTACATCTTATTTAAGAGTTTGTATACTTACTGTGCTTTCTAACTGCCTAAATATTGCACTCATCTGATTTTGGAAGCTAAGCCAGGTTGGGTCTGGTCAGTACTTGGATGGGAGACTGTCTAACCATACTTGCTAGCAGCATAAGTATTTTACTGTTTTCTAGCGCTGACTATTTATTTTGCGTTTTAAATTGAGTGCTGTACTTTAAAAAAAGATGTCCTTGCCTGCTGATCTATTTCTTTATTGACATCTGGGGGGGATCTTGATTTGGTTCAAAATGTGCATGGGGAGAATGAGCTGAGAACAGGATAGTGGAAGTTGCACAGAGTTGACTTGCACATGGTTATTATGCTCCATTCTTTTTCTACCACATTGTCAAAATTGAGTGAAACCTGGGTGAGGGGTAGAGAAGTGCTCTGTATAATAAATGTACTTACCATAGACCCACTACCTACCATAAACTCATATCTGATAACATCCAAAGCTTTTCCCTGAGCAGTTCCCACCGCTAACCACACACTATGGATCAGCAGAACAATAACACAGTATAACCTCTAAAACTACAACAGCTTATGCCCATCCTCCGTACTATATAGGCTGTCCAACTCTCACTGTTAATTATGAAAATATGACATGTAAGGGATCTACACCTAGGGGTTGATGTATTAAATGAATAGAGACAGTTTACGGGTAAATAGTTTCAATGCTTTTAGTTAATCAGCCCATTGCTTCAAACTATGGCCCTCCAGGTGTTCAGGAACTACATTTCCCATCATGTCTAGTCATGTCTGTGAATGTCAGAGTGTTGCAATGCCTCATGGGATTTGTAGTTCTGTAACAGCTGGAGGGCCGTAGTTTGAGGATCTCTGCTTAATCAAAATTCATGCAAACATGTTGTGTGAATAGGATTTTCTCAGTCTGGTGCGTATCATATAAAGCAGTGAACAATAATAACATATTATTTTTTCCTAGAGTTCACCCTTCTGTGTGAACCCAACTATGAACTTTCCATCAGAAGACATTTTAATACACCTGTAAATTATAGACCTCATTTAGACCTTTGGGATGTGTTCACGACTGTTGTACGATTGTCGCTTCTACTTTGCCCTGCGACATCCGTCCTACATCTGTCCTACTTCGGTCCTACTATGAGATAGTCCGACTTGTCCTCTAACCAATCAAAACAACCCCAGTGTGATATACAGGCATACCCCACTCTTAAGTACACAATTTATTTACTAAAGCTTGAAAGCCCAAAATCAGGCTCATTTTTGCATAAAGACCAATGAGCTTCCAGGTTTTATTACCAAAGCTTAATTGAACAAGCTGGGGTTAGAAGCTCATTGGTTTATATGCAGAAGTGAGCCTGATTTTGCGCTTTTCAGCTTTAGTAAATAAACCCCATTGTGTACTTAAAAGTGGGGTATGCCTGTAAATTCATTTTCCTGCTGCTAATCACGTCAAGTCGGATGGTTGGGACTTTGATCTGACTTTAATCCAAATTGAATGATACTAAATGGGCTGAAAATGGACTTAAGTCAGACCAAAAAAGTGCAGGAAACTGTTCTAAAGTTCCTGCACCTGTGTCGGACCAGTTAAGATGGCTCTCATAGGAAACCATTGATTTGTACACGTCATGTGACATGTGCTTCCAAAGTCAGAGCGTATGGCCTCGTACACACGACCCAGGAACTCGTCGTAAATGAAACATGGTTTTCCTCAACGAGTTCCTTGTCAGGCTTGTCGAGAATCTTGACAAGCTTTCTTTGCGTTCACACTGTCAAGACAAAATCTCGTTGTTCTCAAACGCAGTGACGTACATTACGTACGACGGCACTATAAAGGGGAAGTTTGATTCCACTGGTGCCACCCTTGGGGCTGCTTTTGCTAATCTCATAGTTACATAGTTAGCTAGGTTGAAAAAAGACACAAGTCCATCCAGTTCAACCATAAAAAATAAATAAATAAACAAACAAAATAAAACACAGTACAATCCCATACACCCAATTCCATACCCACAGTTGATCCAGAGGAAGGCAAAAAACGCCAGCAGAGCGATGATCCAACTTGCTACAGGAGGGGAAAAAATTCATTCCTGATCCCCCGAGAGGCAATCAGATTTACCCCGGATCAACTTTACCTACAAAACGTAGTACTCAGTTATATTATGTGCATTTAGGAAAGAATCCAGTCCTCTCTTAAAGCAATCTACTGAGCTGGCCAGAACCACCTCTGGAGGGAGTCTGTTCCAAATTTTCACAGCTCTTACTGTGAAGAAACCTTTTCATATTTGGAGGTGAAATCTCTTTTCCTCCAGACGTAAAGAGTGCCCCCTTGTCCTCAGTGTTGACCTTAAAGTGAATAACTCAACACCAAGTTCACTATATGGACCTCTTATATATTTGTACATGTTGATCACATCCCCCCTTATTCTCCTCTTCTTAAGAGTGAATAAATTCAGTTCTTCTAATCTTTCCTCATAGCTGAGCTCCTCCATGCCTCTTATCAGTTTGGTTGCCCTTCTCTGCACTTTCTCCAGTTCACTGATATCCTTTTTGAGAACTGGTGCCCAAAACTGGACTGCATATTCCAGGTGAGGTCTTACTAATGATTTGTACAGGGGCAAAATGATATATCTATCTCTGGAGTCCATACCTCTCTTGATACAAGAAAGGACTTTGCTTGCTTTGGAAACTGCAGCTTGGCATTGCATGCCATTATTGAGCTTATGATCAACTAAAAACCCCAGATCCTTCTCTACTACAGATCCATCCAGTTGTACTCCCCCTAGTATGTATGATGCATATTCTAAGCCCCTAAGTGCATAACTTTACATTTATCAACATTAAACCTCATCTGCCACTTAGTCGCCCACTTTGAGGTTGGCTTGTAAATTGGAGACATCCTGCAAGGACGTTATTCCACTGCATAGCTTGGTGTCATCTGCAAAAACAGACATGTTACTTTTGATCTCAGACCCAATATCATTTATAAATATATTGAAAAGTAAGGGACCCAACACCGAACCTTGGGGTACACCGCTGATAACCTTGGACCATTCAGAGTAAGAATCATTAACCACAACTCTCTGAATTCTGTCTTTCAGCCAGTTTTCTATCCATTTACAAACCGATATATCCAATCCTGTAGATCTTACCTTACACATGAGCCGTGTGTGGGGAACTGTATCAAACGCTTTTGCAAAATCCAAGTATACCACGTCCACTGCCACGCCTCTTTCCAGGGTTTTACTTACCTCTTCATAAAAGGAAATAAGGTTTGTCTGACAACTTCTGTCTTTCATGAATCCATGCTGCTTAAATAGTTTGTTTCCATAAAGAACTCATCCATGTGGTCTTTTATTAAACGTTCCAGTATCTTCCCAACTATAGAAGTTAAAACTAACAGGTCTATACTGTAGTTACTTGGTAAAGACTTTGTTCCCTATTTAAATATAGGCACCACATTGGCTCTACACCAATCCAGTGGTACTATTCCTGTCATTAATGAGTCCCTAAATATTAGATACAGTGGCTTTGAAATTTCAGATCTCAATTCTTTTAGGATCCGTGGGTGGAAGCCATCTGGTCCAGGTGCTTTATCCACCTTTGTTCCGTCTATTTCTGGACCATATCACTTTTGAGCCATTGTAGATTTGGGGCTGTGTCACTCCCACCCCCATTATGGACATGAGCTCCCCCATGCTCATGTTACTGCATTACGAACGCTACTTTTACCGAAGGTGCGCTCCCGTCTCATACTTTATTTTGAGCATGCGCGGGTTTCTAAGCATACACACGAACGTGTTTCTCATCGTAAACCAGCCCGTCGAGAAACACGACAAGGAAATTGAGACTCCCGACGAGGAAAAAGAGAACTTGTTCTCTTTATTTCTCGTCGAGTTCCACGACAGTTTTCTCAACGAAAAACATACAGACGACCGTTTTCCTCGGCAAAAAAAGCTCTGCCACCAAGTTTCTTGATGGATTCTGTCGAGGAAAACGGTTGTGTGTACAAGGCCTATGTTGCACCAGTGTGAACCGGGCCTTAAGCTGAAGTTTATTCTGCCTAGATTTTATCTTTCCAACATGTGTTGCTGAGCCCCCATGGTTAGAAAAACGAAAATCCCATGAATAAAAGCACAGTTACACTAGGGCGGATAGGGCTTGATGATCTTGGATGTCTTCCAGTCAGGGAATAAGGTGGGTTCTATAGGACTTGCTGCATCCGCTAATGCACACTGTGAGAAGCTTACAGTGTGCAGTGAAAAAAAATGAGCAACTTGAGTACAGAAGAGGAGCCTGAATAAATGTCCGAGACGGGAAGTATGGGTGAAGTTCATCTTTAAGTGAACCTGTGTTCACTTCAAACATCCAATATGTGCAATAGAATTTAAAAAAATAATTTAGCTTTATTGATGTACAATTAGATCACAGGTACACGTAATGTTAGCTCACAATTCAGTAAATTAGACTTTATCATTTATGGGTTTAGGTAGGAAAACCCCAGCTCTGGTACATATCTTTAATGAGCAAAAAAAAAATTTGTAAAGTTTTTACAATAAAATTAAATAAAGAAATCCTAGAATACTATCATAAGAAAGATAAAAAAAAATATATTAAACATGTATTTGTTTTAAATAGTTTATTAAAAGTTAATTGGTGCATAATAAAAGCTGTGAATATATATATATATATATTTTTATTTTTATTTATTTTTTAAAGTATAAAGTTATATATAAAAAAAAAAGCTTGATGATTGTCAAAAAATATGTCTAGTAGTATCTATCTTATAATTCTGGCACCTTTGCATTTATTTTTATACTTTTTAGCTAGCGAGAAAAAAGCAATAAAGATAATTATATTATATATTGGTCTTTGCTTAATATGTTTTTCTAGTACAGTTTTTTTTTCTACAGCTTGTGATTGTTACACTCCAGCGTTTACTGGGAGGATTAAAATATTAGTAAGTGCATTATGAAGCTAGCCAAACACAATCAGGCTTAGTAGAACTAAATTTAGGAATGGATAATAGTATACATTGTGCATTCTTCATGTGTACATTGTGAAAGGAATTTAATCTCTTTATGTGTGTCGTTAATATATGCTGACTACTGTATTAACATTCATGATCAACTTTGATTAGTGTCTCCAAATATAAGATCCCTTCTAGCAATTCTAGGGTAAAATGAAGGTTTAAGTGTCCTCTGAAAGCATTGTACCTTTCACCTTAGCATAATGCTGCCTAGATGGCTTTTAAGAATAGCATGCATTGGGAAAAAAAAGAGACAATCAACAGAAAGAATTTGTCTTGCACATGCATTTACATCCATCTCGAAATTCATATATTACAGTTTAATATGGTGCTCTGGTTTCAACAAAGAAAACTGGATTTTTTTTCAGGAAATACCATATAATGTTATTGATGTTTGCTGTAATGAATGATTACACCTAGCTTATAGCTCCCCCATATGTGCTACCTGAATATTGCACAAACAGATTTTTAGTGGAGCAGAAACCTCTCTATACCATTGTGATACTCACTTGTGCCTGATTTTTTTTTCCATCTGCATAAAAAAATGCATTTAAGTTCACACGTGTTTTAAAAAAAATTATTGACTCTATATTGTGATGGGGATCATTTTTTTTTTGTTTTGTTGATGATACATTTGTTATAATATACACTTCAATCTTCAATATTGGTACAGAAGGAACAGTAAATGTTGTTTTTTTCTTATATGGGTATTAGTAAATGATAAAAAATAAAAAAAACTGTTTTATTTCATCAATAAAACATATTTTTGCCATACTGGAAATTTTTCAGGCTTGAATATTTTTTTTTGAAACACCGAACCAGAGTACATACTATATGACAGAAAAAGAAAAACATACACACATGTGATTACCCTTTTCTTGCCACTTTCCCACTTACATGTCACAAGTGATTTTAAACCATGTTCATCTACATTTTGTTAATTTAGGATTGGGAATTATCTCTTAAGCAGAGCTCTATTGTCTACAGTAATACTTTAGGATGAGATGTTATTTCATGGCGTTGTCAGCTTTTTTTTCTAATTCAAACCCTCCCTGTCACATATAAATAGATTGCTAAAGATACATGCAATAACCTGTCAGTGTCATGCATTCTGCTCTGTAATCTGAATGACACTCTATGTAATAAAATGTTCACTTCAATATATGTCTGTGGCACTGTGCTTAAATTTAGGTTTAGTTTAAAATGAGTTACAAATATTGCCTCTGCTGTGGGTAGAGGTTTTCACATAGAAATGGGTGTAAATACAGGGAAAAAAAATGTATATGTAACCTTCTTCCACAAGTATGGGCACATATAGATTCCAAACATGTTTATCCTATTAGGGTTTACTTCCTATTAAAGAAGAACTCTGCTTAACTAAACTGGCCATATAATAACCCAAATGCACTTTCAGAAAAAAATACCCCTTTCTGTTTAAAGGGTCACTAAAGGAAAAAAAATGGGCTGAAATGACTGTTTACAGGGTATAGAGACATAAAAGTTAACTGATTCCTTTTAAAATGATTAAAAATAGATAAAAATCAATCATATAATTAACCTACAGTTCTAGTTTCGTTTTGCTGTTATTTCCTGTCTCTCTGATGTACAGAGCCAGAGAGCCAATAGAGGGCAGTGATGGTTTGTCTAAAACCCCTCAGCACCAACCCAGTTTCAGTTTACACACAGTAATCACACCTCCTTGATTAGTGACCACCGTGAGAAAGCTCCCAGCACTGTGGTTATAAGGAAACAGACAACCAGGAAGTGTGGAGTTTAGAGTAGAATTACAGCAACATCAAAGCAAAAAAGAACAACGAGGACATGAATACAGCACTGCAGTAAGGTAAAGGAAGCTATTTAGCTAAAAAAAAAATTGCTTTAGTGACCCTTTAAGTTGTTTAAACCTACCTACGACCAGATTTTTTTTAAAAGAACAAAGCTTTATTTATTTAATGTACATACAGGAAAGAGTTACATAAATCCACACCATATCAAAAACATTAGGCACAAAACAACACAATGGGGTTAATTTACCAAGACTGGACAGTGAAAAATATGGTGCTTTGTATTGAAACCAATCCGCTTCCATTTTTATTTTTATTTTTTGTCAAAACGTAATTGAACAAGCTGAAGTTGATTGGACCATAAACAGATGCACCGTGTTTTGCACTCTCTAGTTTTAGTAAATCAACTCGCATGTGGCAAGAATGAGGGTAAAAACACGCCCCAAATAAATACCTAAAGAGAGGAACAAAAACATATGAATGGATTCTGCTATTGTAATACCTTGTAGCAGACGGGCAGATTTATTAAACTGGACCTATGACTATGTAAAGGGTGCATGAAACTCAGGATAATCTTCACCATAAAGGAAAAAAACAGGATGAAAGTGGTGAAATAGGTGTCAGAGTAACCAACAATGGGTTGAGGACTTTGCAAAGACACTGAGATTGATTTACTAAAACTGGAGAGTACAAATCTGGTACAGCGCTTCCTGGTAGCCAATCAGCTTCTAACTTCTGTTTTTTCAATTAAGGTTTGACAAAAAAAAAAAAACTTGGAAGCTGGTTTCTATGCTGCACCAGATTTAGCATTTTCCAGTTTCAGCAAATCAACGCCAATAGCTCTAAATTGAGGGGATCCCAATAAAATTATCCATATGGTCCAGATGGCAATATAGGAGGAGTATCTGTCATGAGTTCAGGCCAAGTACACAGGAGGACTATCCCTGTGCATCCCTTTGCCATTGTAAGACACATTGTTGATTTCCAATAGGATTGTATCATATTGAGGCTTACTAGCGCTTAAATTTGGTAGCTGAAATCGTTTTTCATTTTTTTTTCCATGATTTATTTTCTTTTCTTTTCACCTGATTATCCTGTTAGTAGCACACGTGCCATTCTAGGGAGACAATACTCACTCACTGCACTATATCTATAGAGGAGTGGTATTGTCACTGAATGACAGTAAATGTTGGGCCATTAAAACATCCCTAAAAAAAAATCATAAAAGTAGTCCAAAGAAAGAGCTAGAACAATGCTAACTGATAACAGAAAATTGTATCAAATTGTATCAAATACCGTAATTTTCCTTTCCTGTCGCTAATCCATGACATGGTTACCAACCGTCCGTAAATTTATGGACAGTTCGTAAATTTAACTCATTTAGAGACTATGCCCGTTTATGGATGGCAGTTGTTCGTGTAAAATATGGTTGGGTGGCTGACTTCAGTTCATGCATGCTCAGCCGTGCATGCTCAGTTCTGAAGCAAGCTGGGCTCGGAGCACTCTGGCGGCCTTGGCCGTAAGAGCGTAGTCACCATGTGGGTGGCGCCTTTTTCAAAAAAGAGACAATAGAGCCATATGTGGGTCCCTGTAGGATGAGCAAGGGTCTGGAGACGGACAGCTGCGGGCTCAGGCTGGGATAAATGTTCTCATGGCTTCTCCAAATGTGTTTCCTACCTGCCCTGGCTATACTCACTGCTGGAAGCACCTTCCATGTTCAAGGTAAGAAGAACCTGTCAGGTGGTCAGGAGGGGGGGACCCAGGAATGACCTTATCACTGGTGTGTGACTGCTCCACCTGGCTTTGTCCCTCTGCTCTTCTGTCCACCTGGCTCCATCTACCCCTCCTCCCAGCTCTGCCCCTCCTTCACCTGGCTGGATTCACCCCTCTCTTCTGTCCATGTGGCTTGGTCCTCCCCTCCACCTGGTTCCACCCCCTTCTTCTGTGCAGCTGGCCCTGTCCTCCTTCTCTCGACTCTGTCCCACTTCTCCTCCATCCACCCCTTCAGCTGGCTGCATCCGCCCCTTTCTCTGTCTACGTGGCTTCGTCCTCCCCTCCACCTGGCTCCATCCCCCCTCTCTTCTGTCCACCTGGCTCCATCCCCCCTCCTCCAGCTCTGTCCACTTTCTGCATCCACCTGGCTGCATCTCCCCTACACCTGGCTCTGTTCCCAACTGTCTTCTCTTCACCAGGCTCTGTCCTCCCGTCTACCTGGTTCTGTCCCCCTCTCCTTCCATCCATCCCCTCCACCTGGCTGCATCCTCCCCTTCTGTCTACTTGGCTCCATCCTTACATCCACCTGCCTCCAACCCCCTTCTCTTCTGTCCATCTGGTGCTGCCCCCTCCTCCTTGCTCTATCCCCCTTCATCCACCTGGCTCTATCCCCCTCTCCTCCACCATCATGAACTTGTCCTCCCTCCACCTGGCTCCATTCCCTCCTCCTTCTCTTCTGGCTTGGTCCTCTGATCCACCTGGCTCCATCCCCTCTCCTTTTCTGTACACCTGACTACACCCCTTCTCCGTCCCCCATCTCCTTCATTTACTTTGCTCCTTTCCGCATCCTAATGGCTTTGTACCCTCTTCTCCTCCATCCACCTTGCTCTGTCCCCCCTTTCCTCCATCCACCCCCACCACCTGGCTCCATCACCCCCTCTCATGTCCTAACCATCTGATGTACCATCTCTTGTATCATGTCCTTCACAGCCTCTAACCATCTTCTGTATAATGTCCACAATTTCTAACTATCTTCTGTATCCTGTCCACAATCCCTAGCCATCTCCTGTATCATGTCTTCAGCCTCTAACCATCTCCTGTATCCTCTCCACAGCCTCTAATCATCTCCTTTATAATGTTTGCAGCCTCTAACCATCTCCTGTATCAATTCCACAATACCTAACCATCTCCTGTATCATGTCCACAATCTCTAACCATCTGCTGTATCCTGTCCGCAGCCTCTACCTATCTCCTTCATCATGCCTGCAATCTATAACCATCTCCAGTATTATGTCCACAGCCTCTGACCATCTCTTGTATCTGCAGTCTTTGCAAATGCAGCATTGCACTGATTAGGACGGTGACATTGTCGTCAATTGCCGCCGATTTGACATGCATTTGGACATATTTCCAAATATGTGCAGAAGTGGTTGGGGGGAGGTAGGTACTTGAGCATTTTGTTTCTGTTTTCTCAGAAGCAAAACCTGATTGTGTGCAGGTAGAAAAAGGAGCAGAATAATATATCCCATTTATTGAAGAGAAGGAATACATTTTTCTTGAATAACTCTGTTCCTCTTCCTGCCTGCACACAGCTCTAGTGCATTGTTTGCTGGTGTTTGTCATCTCATGTTTGTCAATCTACATCTCTGGAAAAGGAAGGGGGGCGATAACTCCAAAGGCTGGAAGCTCCTCTTTTTATTATGTGAACTCCCACTACTCTGCTCCTTCAATATGAACAAAGCCATTGATCTAGGTGTGAGCTGGAGTTACTAAAAATCTTTTTTTCGAATGTCAGTATATGCCTGTCATTTCAATTTAAGTTGTAGTGACAGATACAATTTCTATATTTATTTGGGCCACAGTAAAGATGCCCAAATTAGCTGATATTCTCATTCCAACCTTACTTTTTTCTGTTTCAGACAAAAAAAATTCAGGACCCAAATTCTGAAATCATTTATGCTGTGGCCTGTTTGCTGCAGAAATGGGTTACTTCAGGAACCTCTGTTTTTTAATCATAAATCTATACAAGTGTAACACTGTGCATTGTTACTGTAATGCAGATTTTTATTTAATTGCAAGTTGGCAGTGTTCAGCACTTCTGTTTGTCACAGCCTAAATACAGGTGTTCAGAGACTGCTGGGAATTGTAGGCTGAAAGCAGAACTTTCTTTACAGTTGAGCTGAAGTTAAAACGACATAAACCATGAGCCATTACCAAGGGGAGGGAGCATATAGAAGTAAAAGCCTGTGAGGTGAGTTGGAGTTAGGCTTGCCAAGTGGAAGGAGTGTGAGAGTTGTGTCAAACCGTGCTCTTCCGGAATGGAGCCAGTTGGGTTGGAGAGTACAGACTTGCAGAGAGAGCTGAGGAAGAGACTGTTTAGCAGAATGCCATGCTTAGGAGAATGTTCCAGCTGCAATCTAAATCTCATACACTAATGCTGCATCTCAAGTTAAAGGGGGCCCCCCACAGAAGAACAACCATCACCTCTCTGGATTGTGGAAAAAAGACTGGTGAGAGGGTCGCAGACTCACACATTATTGCCACTAGTTATTATCAGTTCTTGTTACTGGCCAGGCCTGTTAGGGATACAAACATTCCGTAATATTGGCACATATTAGAGACAACTGCTGCCTTTTATTGCTGCAAGCTGCAGTCCCTTGTTTGTCATTTTGATTAAAGCCTGCAGGTTGCTGAACTGAGTTAGCCCCTTTGCTCTCTGCAAGAATCCTTTTCCTGCAGCTGCATCCAGGTTTTCTCAGGCCATTTGAGAAGGGAACATTTCCCTTCCAAGTTCAAACTCAACTTTTGAGTGAACCAAGCCTACAATTTCATATCTTCCTCTAAAGTGACTTTCACCGACAACTTCAGATCTTAAGGAGACCAATACCAACAACTGTATTTCTTAAAGTTAACTGTATCAATTATCTTATCTCTTAAAGTGACCTGCACCCACAACCTTGACTCTTGAAGGGAGCTATCATAATCATTCCAACTCTTAAAGGAACAGCATCTTGTATTGTATGCCAACTTAAGGGCCCCAACTAAACCGGCAGAAGAACTAACCTTTGTACTGTCCATACCCAGAGTCTATCTTTCTATACATATTGGTGTGCAGGAGGTCTAAGGCCGCGTACACACGAGGGGATATGTCCGCTGAAAGCGGTCCGATGGACCGTTTCAGCAGACATCTCCGCTCGTGTGTATGGGCTAGCGGACAGATTTCTCCACCCGACAGATTTCAAAGCATGCTTTGAAATCCATCCGGTGGGAATCTGTCCGCCCGACATGTCTGCTGGTTAGTACACTTACCAGCAGACATGTCGTCCCTCACCGCCGCCGCGCCGCCGCCGAATGGATTCGGCGCATGCGCGGAAGTGTTTTACTTCCTGGTGCGATGACGTGGCGGTGACGCGGCGGCGTCAACGTCACCGCCGCGTCACCGCCACGTCACCGCGCCCGCTGGTGGCGGGGAATTTGATCCGATGGTGTGTACACGCCATCGGATCAAACTCCCGATCGGACATATCCGATGGAAATGGTCCGCGGACCGTTTTCATCGGATATGTCCGATCGTGTGTATGGGGCCTAATAGATGTTTCAGGTTTAAAACTAGACTCTTTTGACTGAGGGCCAACAAGTGAGCAAGCCATTTTAATTCATATTAATTCATGTCACACTTGGGGAGGGAGTATTGTTTACTGTATACCCTTAGTCCTGCAGGACAGGTGGACACACTCCAAAATGTATTTGATTGTACTGTATTGTTCTTGTGTTGATTCACTTTGCGTATTGTTTAATCCCTTTGAACTGTTGAATTGCTTTACTATTTGTTAGTTATTGATACCAATACAACCTGGCTGTTTCTTTTATCATAGTTGGTGTGTATTTTTCTTGTGTAACTACTGGGAGACTCCTCAGTTAAGGTATTTTGGTAGTGTCAGCTAGAGTGGGGCTCTGTTTAGGGCTAAGTAAGAGCAGAGGACTCATATCTATCAGTGGCTTCTCCAGGGGTAAAGCTAACCAAGTGTCTTCATTGGCAGGAGATTTGTCACATTTCGTGCTGATCATTTTGCATATTGTATATTTTATAAGGTATTATTTAATTGAGGATTTACAGAAAAAAGTACAATGTGAAATCTTTGAAAGGGGACATTAGTTTTGGTGACCCAGGTGACAACTAAGGATTTTGCATGGGTCTCCTATCACTTCTATCACTTTCTGTTTTGGCAATAGGACAAAAAGTGAAATGAAATCTCCCCAATAGGACACAGATGGCAAAAAAATGGCTGGGGTTATAAGTGTCCCATACTATATCCTAAATGGAAAAAAAAAATGCTCCCTTTAGTTCTACTATAAGAAGTAACAGGGTTTATAAATCTCTTCCTTTCATTGAAAATATACTTGGTAATTATTTTTTTTCTTTTTCTCAGTTCTGCGTTCACTTCTTGCTTGAGATTGACAATGCTGTACACAGGCTTTTCAACTAGCCACAGCATTGTCACCTTTTCTCAGAACTGTTGCCCATGGAATAGAGTGCTGCATCAGCTTTCTATTCTGCCTGTGTAAGAACATCACCCTGTTGGAAGGTCTGAACACTCCTATACTGTATGCATGAATTTTGTGTGGCTTTTCCACAATGATGTTTTGTTACGTGTTTTCTTCTTTGTAAAAGACTGCATTAGGTGTACCATTTTTCCTGAGAGATTGCATGTTGTGTGGCATTTTACAGTTGTGGCTAACTGTATTTTGTCCTAAATTTTTCCTTTAGTTCAGTTGTAAAGAAGTTGTAATTGCATTGCCTGCTGTCCAGCCTCATTGAACAGCTGAACAATCCAGAGGAGGCACCCACCCCCACTCGCTAACTCTAGTTCGTACAGCTCTGTACAGGGAATCAGACTAGGTTCACACTGCTGCCATCAGATTTTGAACTAACTGTCAGTGTGATTATGCAATGCAATGTGCATGCTACTTGGATGTGGTTGTCATGATCCATGTCATGGCTTTGGTCACCTGCTGGTGGCACTGTTTATCCCAGCAACAGGGGTGCAGTTCTGGTGTCCGCCAGCGGGTGTCTCCCATGGAATGGACTCCTCACTAATTGGGATGAACTGTTACAGGTGTATATAAGCCCGTCCTGCACTACAATCCAGGGCTTCAGTATTTTCCTTGTCAGCCTGTTACCTGCCTGATCTGCTAGCTGGAGCCAACCTGTCCCTGATTTGATCTCTGCCTTGTGCTGGACTCTCCTGATTTGATCCCTGCCCTGTCCTGGACTCTGCTTCCCCTTGTTCCTCACATCCCTGCTTGACCTGGTATATATGCTCCCATCTTGTATATATTTGTTGATTATTGGTTTGGGGTTTGCTGTGTTATGCTTGCTTGTCTTGGGGTTTTTTACACGATTGTTTCACGTGTGCTTAACCTTTTATTAAACGTATATTTTGTCACTATCCTGGTGCCTATTGACTTTATCCAGTCCGCTGCACCTGCTGTTCTTCCTGTTGTGCCAACACCTGCTGTTCTGTCTGATGTGCCCTTTGCCCAGTCTACAGTTCCAGTACCTGCTGCCCAGCTTAAAGGTCCAGTACCTGCTATCCAGTCCGATGCACCTGCTGTTCTGTCTGATGTGCCCGTTGCCCAGTCTACAGTTCCAGTACCTGCTGCCCAGCTTAAAGGTCCAGTACCTGCTATCCAGTCCGATGCACCTGCTGTTCTGTCTGATGTGCCCGTTGCCCAGTCTACAGTTCCAGTACCTGCTGCCCAGCTTAAAGGTCCAGTACCTGCTATCCAGTCCGATGCACTTGCTGTTCTGTCTGATGTGCCAGTTGCCCAGTCTACAGTTCCAGTACCTGCTGCCCAGCTTAAAGGTCCAGTACCTGCTATCCAGTCCGATGCACCTGCTGTTCTTCCTGTTGTGCCAGCACCTGCTGTTCTGTCTGATGTGCCCCTGCCTGTACCCGTTGCCCAGTCTCCAGTTCCTGTTCCTGTTCCAGTGTCTCCAGTTCCTGTTCCGGTGTCTCCTGTTCCAGTGTCTCCAGTTCCTGTTCCGATGTCTCCAGTTCCTGTTCCGGTGTCACGTGTTCCGGTGTCTCCAGTTCCTGTTCCGGTGTCTCCAGTTCCTGTTCTGGTGTCTCCAGTTCCTGTTCCGGTGTCTCCAGTTCCTGTTCCGGTGTCTCCTGTTCCGGTGTCTTCAGTTCCAGTTCCTGTTCCGGTGTCTTCAGTTCCAGTTCCTGTTCCGGTGTCTTCAGTTCCAGTTCATGTTCCGGTGTCTTCAGTTCCAGTTCCTGTTCTTGTGTCTTCAGTTCCAGTTCCTGTTTGTGTGTCTCCAGTTCCAGTTCCTGTTCCAGTTCCTGTTCGTGTGTCTTCAGTTCCAGTTCCTGTTCGTGTGTCTCCAGTTCCAGTTCCTGTTCCAGTTCCTGTTCGTGTGTCTCCAGTTCCAGTTCCAGTTCCTGCTTCTCCAGTTCGTGTGTCTCCAGGTCCAGTTCCTTTGTCTCCAGTTCCTGTTGTCCACCTTGGTGCTCTGGTTCCTGTTGTCCACCCTGGTGTCCTGGTTACTGGTTTCCAGCCTGACGTGCTTGGTTTCCGGTCCAACGTACCCGGCTTCCCGTCTGATGTCCCGGTGCCTGACTTTAAGTTTGTGTCACTTTCCCTGCCTAATGACCCTGAGTTCGCCGCCCTGCCTGTTTTCACCCTTAGATACCAACTTTCAGACCCTGGTGGAGGTAGAATGCAGTTTCCGTTTCCGGACTTGGGGGGCTGGTCTCCCAATGGGTTAAAGAACTATGACCGAAATACTTTTTGGGACTCTTCTGCATCCACGTGCACTACCAGGACAAGGGCAGAATGGGGTGTCCAGAGGCCACCTCTTGGGGGGGGAACTGTCATGATCCATGTCATGGCTTTGGTCACCTGTTGGTGGCACTGTTTATCCCAGCAACAGGGGTGCAGTTCTGGTGTCCGCCAGCGGGTGTCTCCCATGGAATGGACTCCTCACTAATTGGGATGAACTGTTACAGGTGTATATAAGCCCGCCCTGCACTACAATCCAGGGCTTCAGTATTTTCCTTGTCAGCCTGTTACCTGCCTGATCTGCTAGCTGGAGCCAACCTGTCCCTGATTTGATCTCTGCCTTGTGCTGGACTCTCCTGATTTGATCCCTGCCCTGTCCTGGACTCTGCTTCCCCTTGTTCCTCACATCCCTGCTTGACCTGGTATATATGCTCCCACCTTGTATATATTTGTTGATTATTGGTTTGGGGTTTGCTGTGTTATGCTTGCTTGTCTTGGGGTTTTTTACACGATTGTTTCACGTGTGCTTAACCTTTTATTAAACGTATATTTTGTCACTATCCTGGTGCCTATTGACTTTAGTGCAGCCCATTGACCTGTTGCCTAGTATTGGATGCCTGCGTAGGCATCCCCTGACAGTGGTTTGCATATTCTATAGGGTCAAAATCATGCTGGAATTGCACAAGTATTACAGGACCCCTTTTACAACATTGCACTGCATTGCATTGATGTGAGCAGGTATCATTGAACACAATGGGGTTGACTTACTAAAACTAGAGAGTGCAAAATCTGGTCCAGCTGTGCTTTGCAGCCAATCAGCTTCTAATGTCAGCTTATTCAATTAAGTTTTGACAAAAAACCTGGAAGCTGATTGGTTTCTGTGCAGAGCTGCACCAGATTTTGCACTCTCCAGTTTTAGTAAATAAACCCCAATTTGATTTCCATTGTCATGTGATTCTGTCTGAAATGCCACTAGTGTTAACCAGGACTTAAAGTGGAATTTCAGAAGTGCGCAGCTGCTGTTAGGACGTGCAATGCAAATTTGTGGGTAGTGCAGTTCACATATATGTAGTGCTGCTGTATATTTAGCTGATTGCCTAGAATTTAGCTTTTTGAATTTTTTGTTCACACTTTTACCGGCTCATACCGCATACGTGCATTGAATTTTCATTTAGCCTTACCTTTAATCCTAACTTTGTAGAAATTAAACTTGACTGCTATAAAATGTACTATGCATGTTCTCTTTGGGCAGGTATCATGTAAATGATTAATGTCACCAGATGTTGGTCTATAGAGAGAATAGAAAATGGACTGTAAAAAGGCTACCACAGAAAGCATTAAAAGGTGATTGTAATGTAAATTAACCAGAATGATTTGAAAGAATGCACCTTGATGAAAAGATGTCATAAAATATAATACAAAGAGACTATAAGTGACTTAAAGGGAACAATATGCCTTTACAAAGATCACAGTAGTTAATGGCAACACTAAACTTCAGATCTTCTGAATCGTTACAGTGCCCTCATCAGTAATTTCTGATTCCCCCTGTTCCTAAAGCCTCTCACTAGTGTGAGATGGGAATTCTGCCCAAAGGCACTTAAATAATCTAAGAAAAAGTAAATGAATCACAATCAAAGTTGCTAATTATGTGCAATAATTATATGCACATTTTCTATTTTGATCTTCAGTGTTCAGAGGTTTCTTGACAAATGTTCTGATCTTGTCATACAGGAATACATTTCAATTCCCTATTATAAAGGTAGGCAACAAAAGGCATGTAGGCCTTTACTTAATATGCAAAAAAAGCGATGTGCAAGCCTATAACAAACAACAATTACCTTACAATGTTCTACCTGTTATGTAGACTGCACACTGATTGTTGTACATAATCTTAAGCGTTGACAAACATCTTTGTAATTCAATGACTTGTAAGCTTCAGATTATATTATTGACAAATACAGACATAAGATGACAGCCTCCTGATTCGCCCAGAGGCGATTTAGTTTGCATGTGCCGCGCTATATAAGTTTTTCATTCATTCATTCATTACCATTACATCCATGGGTGACTGTTGTTGGAGGAAAAGATGGTTGGGTGAGTTATCATGATTGCTATTGCTCCCCACTGACCAGCTTCCTCTACATCCATGGAAGTAGTTATAAGCTTTAATCAACGGCAACCAAGCTGAGCCTATGTTCCTAACTACTGTTCTCTGGGCATAACGCACTACTGGCCCCTGCATGCTTTGTACTACACACTACTGACTGAATCCTTCTTTACACTTGCTGTTCAACCAACCCGTTGCTACGTTTTTGCTCGATCAGTGCTGAAGGCTATAGACTGTGTGGATAGGGGAATTGGGTCAGTTTTCTTTTGTTTAACACTTTGGTTAAAAGAAACAAACTGACCCATGTATGGCCAGCTTTAAGCTGGAATTGTATTTAAAAATTATTGTAAATTCTCAATTTTTTTAAAATTAAAATAACAAACATGTCATGCTTACTTGCTCTTAGCATTGGTTTTTGACAGAGCAGCCTAGTTCTCCTTTTTTCGGGTCCCCACTGGCACTCCTGGAACCTCCCATTTCCCAAGCTTGCTATGGAGGCACTCGCAGATATATGTCAGAAAAAAAAACTACAAATCTATAGAAAGATTATCAGGAATTATTTGGATGTAACCGTGTATACTAATTTGATGATTAAAAAGTCATGGCTCCGGGGTGCTAATTCTGATCCTTACTTTATTACATAGTCACTGACCTGAAAACAGCATACAGGGTAGGGGATCTTCAGATGTATGGCTGCATGTTTGATCCAAGTCAGTGCATCAACAAGTAGTGGGGTCAGGATCAGAATGTACATGAAAAAAACCTGCCCAGTAGTCTTCAATGTGAAAGCCTGAAGGCTTTCACACTGAAGCGGTGCGCTAGCAGGACCGCTCCAAAAATCCTGCTAGCCGCATCTTTGCAGCGGTATAGGAGCGGTGTGTTTACCGCTCCTATACTGCACCTTCCCATTGAAATCAATGGGAAACTGCGGTAATACCGCTCGCAATGGGCCTCTATTAACCCTTTATTAACCCTCTATTAACCCTTTTTCGGCCGCTAGCCAAATACCACGGTAAATACGATGGTATAGCAGCGCTAAAAATTGCACTGCTATACCGCCACCGCGGCTCACGCTGCAATGTGAAAGCAGCCTTAGAATCAAATCATCAATGGCAGTTCCCATATTTGTATCCTCACACCAAACAGCTAAGGAAATATTTTAAATACGTATTTACAGTATGAACTGATTTACCTTCCAAAGGATTTCTAATTATGTTCAGCCATTTTTGTAATTCAAGTAATCCTGTCAGCTAACACAGCTAGGTCATAGACATAAACGTATGAATGGTTACATGATTTTTTCTTATGTCTTTCTAGATCTGAACATAGAGCTTAGAAGCTCTTGTCTACAGGAATATTAATTTAAACAGTGGTAGTTTTTAATATACAGCCAATCTTCTGAGATCATTTGTAGAAATTATATGGAGACATAATTATATTTGTTTAGTACTGAATAAAAAAAAAAAAAAAACATCCTTTGCATGATTCACGGTAGAATTAATATTGTGCCTAGTAATTTATTTAGCTCCTTGCTGATGCATCCTGTCAGCCCTTGAAAGAGTTCTGAATGATAGGAGTTCCGGATGATGGGACCTCTGTAATTGGCTGTTACAGCAATCACATGATCAGGAGTCCCTCCCACCAGCTCCTGATCATTGGGGACTGGGAGCTATCAGCGAGAACTTGGTGAGTGTGTTGGGAATGCACAGTGGCCGCACACTGTACTTCACAGCACAGCACCATGGATGCATATGTGCAGCCAACTTGACCATCTGGCTCACATGAGGGGTTTGGAAAGAGGTTAAGTAATTTCAAACACACAACTTTTTTTTTTTGGATAAAACAGGACATGGTTAAAACCTCTATCATTTTTTTTTGTCATGTGTGCTGCATTTGAGTTTTTTGACGTGAGTTTCCCTTCAAGTTTTTGCCCACTAGACCAAGCAGAAGGTCTAGTCTCCAAAACTCTTCAAAACTCTTAAAACCTGACAGGGGTTCTAAGCAGACTCGCTATTACTACTGCTGTTTATAAATTAGGATGGACTTTCACATTTTACTAGTTTATCATTAGTTTGGAGCGAACATTAAATATGAAGCTCTCCTGCTCTTTATAAAATAACTTTTAGGTAAAAAAAATATTTTTTTATCTTTATTTTTCGGTTTAATTTTGGTTATTTTAGTAAACATTTTGACATAGACTATATATATTTTCTTAGTTTATCAGTAAATAACATTTTCATACCTTTTATTTTGTTATATGTATTTTTTTTCTTCAAAGGGTTTTAGCACTTGTATTGATTTTTCCATATTTAAGTCTGCCGGAAAAGAACGCCTTCCTCCATATTGTTAATGCAATAAACAGTTTTCACTTGCAAGTGGTGTACATAATAGGTAAAATGAACCTCTGCCTTATACAAATTATACAAATTGGATGTCAAATCCACTTAGGTTTACTTTAATCTTATAAAAGTATAGTGTGTCAGTCAGCCAGTTGCATGATATGCTGTTACGACACAGGTTTGAAAACAATATGGAAGCTGATTACCTATTCAACATGATTATATCTACTGTACAACACAAAGAACCGTAATGTAAATCTAGATTTTTCTAACAAGCCACAAAAAAGCACATAGGAACCTGGATAATAGTGCTTTACATTTCCAATTGCATCAATGATGGATATTAAAGTAAAGATATGTAACTGTTTACCTGTACTGTAGCAGTGACTAAATATAACTTGTATTGAAGAAAAACTGCAATTGGAAAAAGAAGGTATAAAACAACATTGGCATATAATTTCAGACCACCAAACTCCCCATGCTAATCCTCAAGACCTTTTGACAATGCAATGCTGTGGCTACAACAATCTAGCCAGGGGTCCCAGAATTGGATTGTGGAATGTGTTTGGGTGGTGCCTTTGCAACATTGTTTAGAATGTAGGGACTCCTAAGGACTCCTATGATGTTCGGAAAGCTTGGAATGACAAACCTAGGTAAGCAAAAGTTTGCTTGAAGTATGTAAGAGTATATGGCAGAGTTAACTGAAAACGTTAAAGCTGAACTCACCCCCTCGACATGCACTGCAGGATTTAAATGCTCATTTCACCTAGGGGATAAGGGAGATTAGCAGGAGTATGTATTTTACCTTGCACCCACAGACTCCGCTCTGACAAGGGTATTGTTAGAGCCAAGCACCTTGGGAATATGTCCCATATCTCTGGAAACTTCCTCTAAGTCCTGGAACTGTGGCCCTCAGCAAAGACGGGGCTACCTTATGTAACAGGCACCTGTCAAACCTCAGATACAGCAGAATTGCAGAGCTGAAAGTAGTGTTGCAAGGCCTCTCCTTTGTTCTGTTTTACCAGGTCATACAGTGGAGTGGATTTTCAGATGACACTTCCCCTCACTCTGCTGAGTGCTACGAACTATTAAAAAGAGCACACCACACGCAGGATGGGCTGCGGGTGTCTATCCTAAATATATTGGATCAACGAATGTTAGGATTGGACAGAGATGGACTTTATAGGCACCAGTTATGACAATGTATAAAATATGTTTATTGATACAACGCCCCAGAGGGGTTATTGGACCAACAGAAAATAGATGAACAATAAAACAATTAAAACAGAACAATGAACACAGTAGCAACTGTGTTTAACAATAAAGTAGATGACCAATACTAATCCAGGAAAAACACCAGATCTCGAAAGAGATGAGATGACTATAATGTATAGTAGGACATACAAGAGCTCGACATGTTTCGCAGAGACCGCTTATTCGGGAGCTATTAATCATTCTAGAAGGAAACAGATTATTATTGATTTTCGACATACATAAGCATATATGGTACATATCAGAACAGTTATATCCCATGCATTGAAGCACCATAGCAGATAACATGCAAATAGAATCGAAGCCACCCCAGTGCCACAAGGAGGGACTGCGTGCTGGAGATCCTGCGTGAAAGGAATGTCGGGACGCCTCTGGTAAGGTAATAATAAACAAAATCATAGGTAGTAAATGACAGCAATACAAAGGTATTGATTGCTTGAGAATATTATTCCCGTACATTAGGTAACCCCGAATGGGCATAGAAATAGAGCTAGTCAAAAGGAAGGAGTGTGCACACTCCTTCCTTTTGACTAGCTCTATTTCTATGCCCATTCGGCATAATGCGCTCCTGACTCCTGTACCATGCACACTATATTGTACATCACATACTGCTGATTAAAATGTTTATTGTGTCAACACTTGCTGGTTGCTAAGTATATTGTATAGTATACCCTGAACTGTTTTAATGAAGTTCTTAAATTCTTTATATTAGGCTCATTTGTGCAGGGATATTGGTCCTTTGCACTGTGAAGCAGGAATCAGAGCTTGAGTAAGCAATGAGCAAATATGTCTTGCATATGTACAACTATATTTACATACTGCATATACAAATTATTTTTGTTTTTGTTTTTTAATGACATGCATTTAATAAATTGTCATCATGTAGCCTGTCTCTTTTGCAAATCTAAAAAAAAAACTTTAATGATTCCCTTTATATTATTTCTAAGGTAACACTCTCTACAGTACCTGTAATATCCAAGACACACAGCAACTCCAGAAATATCACTTCACATTCTAAGTAGAATCAGTAATGGATAGTATAGAATTAGCAGCTTTCCCCAATACTGCAGAAAATGCTAAGTGCAAATGATCTAAGTGTGGCCACTGATGGGCAGAATACCAGCCAAGATCTACAGGGTGTATGACCTGTGCTTGTCCTTGAAATTTGTTTGCTGCCTGAAACAGCTGCTGTAGCTGGGTGCTCACAATGCTCAGATGTAGGAGCAGGACCTTTGCGCTTCATTTCCCATAACTCCCTGCGTTCCTAAGGATGCCCAGGAAGTATAAATTCTTCAGCTTCTCTTCCATAGCAGCTAGTAGATGGGCAACTGATCTGTAGCCAGTTTAGAGGCCATCCACTTCAGAAAAGGCATGCAGACGGCAAGGCTGGATTCTAATTCCACACAGCTTTTCTAGAAGATCCAACTATCGTGATAAGCACCTCATCGGCTGCCACCAGAGCACTCCAGTTCCAGTGGAGAGGCCCAACACGCTTCCAAATTTTACCTATGTTACCAGAGCTACTCTGGACTTCACTGTGTGATGCTTTTTATGAGTATAGTCACACGTGATTGTGTTCTGAACTGCTTTACTGAAGTAGAGATTTTCAGCTAGACTTTCTGTTGTTATAGAGTCTCAAAGAGACTGTACTATACAGTCACATGTCACTCTAACCCACAGAGACATTGCCTTGAAGAGCCCATGGTTGAGCAGCTAATTGCAGTGTTTGCATGGTTTTTGCCATCTTTAATATATTTTGAATTATTGCTCCTAATTGTGTACCTGTTTAGTAAAATGCATGATACAGTTAGTCCCTGTCTAATATTTTGGCCAATTACCTATTAAGTTAAACTGCAACCGTATTACTGATAGGAGGTTTGTTTGGTGAGAAGTCCCATCTCCTCGTCTCCTGAGAAAATGCAAGAGTTAGTTATTTATCTCAAAATATTTTCCATCACAATCTAGACTCCCTTTCTTTAACAAGTCTGTTTATAATGATTGGAAGTTCTCATTACCGAACCTCTACCTGGCTGTTTGTTGCAATCGAAGCTCAAATTGGTTGCATTGTTTTATTAGGCTGGGTATGACCAGCTATAGCCTAACACATGTAGAACTCAACAAACACACATAATAGTCCAAACACAAAAGGCATCAAAGTCAAATAAATCATTTGTCAATGTATCTCCTAACAATGGTGACATGCTTGAGAAGTTTGTGACACTAATGACATGGTCTCAATGAGGATGATGTGTTCCTTCGGCTTTATTTCCTTAATAGTGAGCATATACTTTATGCATAAATATTTAAAAATGTGTTGCCCTAAAAATAATGAGGTCATTATATTTTATGTGGATACATATTTTATTTTAATAGGAAAATATGTTTTGGGAGAGAGCATCAACCCTGAAGCAGCTTCTTGAAAGTGATATGAAGTACAGTATGTCAGATGCACTGGAGTGTGACAAGACAATAGAGATTAGAAGAAGGTTAGAGTTCACTGCCCAGTAATAAGACTGGATTTAATTTTAAAGGCTGGTATACTTAAAGCACATGTGTTTATATGATAGCAAGTCAGACATTGTTTTTATTATTATCATATATACATTATTTGTAAAATAACTTTAAAGCAACATTTTATTCAGTTATGTACATTAAATAATCAAGGGGTTTATATTACTAACTCTGTGTCTGCTTTAAAACAGATCACAATAACAACAAACCAGTGCTCCACAGAACCAGTTTGCGCAGTATAGTCCAGAATCAGATGATCTAAGACACCTGAAACCTAACTAAAAAAAGTGCTAGATTCATAGAGGTTCCAAAATCACCATAGCTATTGGATTCACAGCTTGCAGAACGTATCACTTCTCATTGGTTGCAGGCTGTCCTTTTAGGTCTTCCAGTTTCAGAAGTTATACAATTGTGAAACCTACTGGAAATGTATGCTAAGAGGCTATTAAAAAACACTTAATCCCAACATAAACCCAACAAGTGTTCCTCCACTAGCTTTAGGTGGAATTCCCGACTTTTACTAACTAAGCCTAAAATTGCTTCCACCCCCCCTTCTGACTCCAATACTAACTACCCTGTAGAAGTAAAATTCTAATGCTGCGTACACACGACCGTTTTTCATGTCATGGAAAAAAGTTTTTCTCGACATAATTCTTGTCAAGCCTGCCTTGCATACACACGATCATGGAAACTAATGCTCGAGCAAAGCGTGGTGACATACAACACAAACTACGGCACTATAAGGGGGAAGTTCCATTCAAATGGCGCCACCGTTTGGGCTTATTATGCAAATTTCCCTTCTCATAACTTGCTTCTGAGCTTGCCCGTTTTTCTCTGTCGTTAAAGCCTACACACGACCGTTTTTCACGACGAGAAAAACGACTACGTGAAAAACAACGAGAAAAAATAGAGCAGGTTCTAAATTTTTATTGGGCAGCCAGCAGCCGGCTTCAGGGGAGAGGAGAGAGCTCCAACAATGAATGGAATACCTGAGCAGTGACGTCACCCATATCTTTACTGTGTGTCTGTTATCAGCTGTCCCTCCTCTCCCCTGAAGCCTCAAACACCAGACATAACGGGCCAGATTCACGTACATTGGCGCATATTTTGACCAGCGTAGCGCACCTCCTTTACGTTAGACCAGCGCAATGTAGAGGCGCAATCACCGTATTCTCGTAGTATTTGCGCAGAAATTAGCGCCGGTGTAACGTTAATTCCGAGGTGTAAGGCGGAGTAATTCAAATTGGGAAGGACGTGGGCGTGTTACATTGAAATGAGCCGTGACCCCATGCAAATGAAGGGCCGGCCGGCTCGCGCATGCGCACATGAAGCAGACCATGGTCAGCACCTCTGTGCGCATGCTCACAACTCGGGAACCGCGCAATCAGTGAAATTGGAAGTGGACCCGGGCAACTTAGTGAACTACGCAGACAGCATAAATAGACAGACACAAGCGCACTCCTTTGCAAAAGTACATCCCTTTGTATCCCTTCCTATACAGCAAGGTGCTTTTGTTCTGTTGTTTGTTGCATTGTGACTTGTCTTTGTGATATTTGTTGACTGTTTGATCTAGTGTTTGTTAGAATATATTTGAAAGTGTTTTTTGGTGACTGCTTGTGAGACTTTTTGGTTGTTAGATTTTGTTTGTTTGTTTTGTTGCTTGATTTTTCCTGCTCGTTTTTCTGAGTGATTTTTGGTGATTGTTTGAGAGAGAGTTGTTGTATGAGTATGACTGAGAGGAAGCGGAAGAGCAATTTTTCTTTGGGGGAGAAACAAATCATTGCCCGGGCCATTACCCAATATGGGCGTTTCCTTCACGGCCCGGAGAGTGCCAACACCACCCTGGCCATGAAAAGGGAGATTTTGCAGAACATTACTGACCAGGTGAATGCATTGGGGGGGGGGGGGAGATCGGACACGCGAGGGGATCGTCAAGAAAATCAATGACCTCCGGTGTATGGTCAGAAAGAAGCTGGCCAAAATGGCAGGGACACAGGAGGGGGCCCACCATGCCCTGTTAGGCTGACAGTGGAGGAGCGTGCGGTGGCCCAGACCTTTCATAGACAACAAGTGGAGAGCCTGCCTGGCTTTGACTCCAGTCATGAAGGTGCGATGCCAGGTAAGGTTTTTGTTTTCCTATCTGATGTGTAGCATGTGTGGGGGAGGGGGGGAAAGGAATATGTGACAAGTGTGTGGATCCTCCAACCTGTGAATGTTTTGTGTCATCCACAGATGTGCAGGAGGGTGCTGGGCCATCTGGGCTGACTGCACCATCCCAGGGACAACAGCCTGATGAGGACCCCCCGACAAGGCCGGAGTCCTCGGAGGAGTTGGAGGAGGAGGAGTTGGAGGAGGAGGAGTTTGAGGAGGAGGAGGATGTCATGTCAGCTGCTGGATTTTTGGTTTTGGAGGAGTCTTCCCCTCTGGCTGGCAGCAGCCAGCCCTCCATAAGGGCTAGCCCCTCCCACTCCTCCCCCAACAGGGCTCCCCTCCCAAGGGCCTCCCCTTCTCCCTGGCCACAAGCATCAGCTGGAGGCAGAAAGTCGTCCCAGAAGGCCAGGGGGTGGCCGAGGTTCTGCCCGCAAATCTGAGAAGGGACCAGGCCCTTCAGACTGCCATCTGGGACAGGTCAGCCAGACTTTGGGGCGGATGGAGGAGAGCCTGTCCTCCATAAAGGATACGCTTGGGGACCTGGACTGCCACTCCCTGGCTCTTACAAACTGCTTAAACGTACTGCAGACTACTACAGCAGACGTTGGGCAAGATGTGAGGGCCCTCACCCAGGCTATCCGGGCCAATACAGCAACACTAAGTGCTGGCCTGACCAGAATTGCCGTGGCCTTGGAGGGCAGGCCGCCAGGTGGGCAGAGACCAGGGGCAGCTCCTCCTTCCCCGGATTACCCCCCCCTCCACATGAGTCTCCCCTGAGGAGCCGGGGCCGTGGCCGTGGGCGCCCCAGGCGTGGGTCACGCCAGCGGCATTAATTTGGTTCCCCCTTTTTTTTTTTTAGGACATTTTTTTTTTCTGGTTTTGTTTTTATTTGCAGGTTTTTTTTTTTTTTTTTGTGTTGTGAATGATTTCTGAATGTGGGGGTGACATTCCTGCCGGAAAAGGGGTGTCACCCTCATTTGTGGTGGAGAAGGGTTCCCCAGGACCAGGGGGAAGTGATCCCCAGGTCCGTGTGAATGGTGTATGAATGTACAGTGACATAGTTGAAGCCGTGGCGTGGCGTGGCATGGCGTTGCTGCTCACAAGTCCAGCATGGTGGGCTTGTGCTAATCCAATTTGATAAGGATGTGATGTGTCTGTGCTAGGTACCACAGTGGTGTGCATGCATGCATTCTTATTGTGCCATGATTAATGTGTGTGTTTAACGTGCAAAGATGCCCAATGTGAGCTGTCTCCTGGCTGCAATTCCCTCAGAAGACGGGGTAGCCTCGGTTAGGGGGGGGGTTGTCTGGTTCAGGGGTCAGGTCATCACGTATGTCAATCTGCAGGCCCTTTCTCACTGCGAAGTTGTGCAGCATGCAACATGCACCGATGATCTGGCACACAAAGTTTGGGGAATACAACAGGGTCCCCCCAGACTTATCCAGGCATCGGAAACGTGACTTCAGGAGGCCAAAGGTGCGCTCCACCACTGCACGTGTTTGGGCGTGGGCTTCATTGTATCTTTCCTCTCCTGGGGTTTGGGGGTTCCGGATAGGAGTCATGAGATGGGGTCCCAGTGCATATGCAGAGTCACCTGTAAGGGAAAAGACAGGAGGATGTTAGTCATGCATGTGCCCCTTGTGATGTGTGCATCATGGGGGGGACAGTCATGCCTGCCACCCATGTCACTCACCAACCAGCCAGGTGTCCCCATACACGTTCTGTTCGAATTCCATTGGGATGGGGCTCTGATTGTATATGTAGCTGTCATGGCTGGATCCGGGGTGTTTGGCACGGACGTGCCATATGAGGCCTTGGGCATCGACTATCACCTGTACGTTGATGGAATGCCAATGCTTCCGATTGCGGTATATGTGCTCTGTCTCATGGGGGGGTTGGAGTGCCACATGTGTGTAATCAATGGCCCCCACGGTGCGTGGGAATCTGGCAATTCTGTAGAAATCTGTCATTGCCTTCAGCCGCAGGTCCTCAGTGGTTGGTTTGATTATTTGGTTGGCCATGCATCTGAGGATTGCAGGGATAACCTGGTGCACACATCTGCTCATGGAGGATTGTGACATCCCAGCCACCACTCCACTTGTTCTTTGAAAAGAGCCACTGGCAAGGAAATGGAGTGTTGCCAGGACCTTGACCAGTGGCTGCACTGCATGTGAGCGGTGTGTTCGGCTGGTGATGTCATCATGCAGGGTTATGGTTAATTCCAGGATGGCATGAGGGGTGAATCTGAAGATGCGATACACCTCAGAATCACTCATGCCAAAGAGGTCTATGCGTGTGCGGTATATCCTCTCCCGTGCCCTCCTCCGTGCCCTCCTCTGTGCCCTCCTTCTTTGCTCATCTAAAGTCAGTAGAATAGCTATGAGCAAGAATGCCCCAGGCATCTTGGCATAAAGTTTGTTGTCCAGCAAGTGTGACTGCTCAGCTCCTCACTAACAGTGTTGCTTTCGCTGACATGTAGACGGATTGTATAATTTTATACCACCTTTTATATGGTCTAATTTTAGACAGGACGTGCAGCTGTTGCGCACAGGGCGTAACCTGCGCTGCACCAACGTTCTTTTGTGGATCCCCATAATTCCCTCATTAGCATATTTGAATAGCAAATCAATGGTGTGTCTAGCGCAGTTTTGCGCGGATGGATACGCCGGTCTATCGAAATTACGCCGGTCCAAAAAAAGTAGATTTCTTGCGTATCTCGTTTTAGGGATGAGGCGCATCGAAACGCATGCGCAAAAATAGACTTACGCCGCGCAGCTCCTGTAACGCCGGCGTAATCGCTCTGTGAATCTGGCCCACCATGTTTTGGCCAATAACTGTCATGGAGATGTGAACTACCAACATTTAAAACAATGGCTAAAATGTATAAGCATGTTGACATGCTTTATAACACATACAATAAAATACATGGTTCTTAATCAGCCATAAATGTATGATTGTATACACACACAAAAAGTCAGAAGTTATAGGTGTTCTATTTAGTTTGAGTGTGATCATTTGGATTTCCTCCAGATTGTGCAATCTCATCAGGGAATCCATATCAGATATTACAGTGGGTTTGAGCAGTTTTTTTCATTCAAAGTACAGATAGCCACAACTGGTGTACTAAAATCCTTGCAATGTATGCAGCTGACCTTTAAAAAAAATGTAATTCAATTAACTAGACAACAAAGTAAGCATTGTCTTAGATCATCAGGTTTTGTTCACACGTGCATACTACAGCATACAGTGAGGGGAAAAAGTATTTGACCCCCTGCTGATTTTGTACATTTGCCCGTTGACAAATAAATAATGAGTCTATTATTTTGATAGAAGGTTTATTTTAACAGTAAGAGACAGAATGACAACAAAAATATCCAGAAAAACACATAAAAAAAAGTTATAAATTGATTTTCATTTTGATGAGGGAAATACGTTTTTGATCCCCTATCAATCTTTCTGGCTCCCAGGTGCCTTCTATCTCTTAAAAGGAGTGCTCCTAATCTCAGTTTATTATCTGTATAAAAGAGACAGGTCCACAGAAGCAATCAATCACATTCCAATCTCTTCACCATGGCCAAGACCAAAGAGCTGTCCAGGGAAGTCAGAAACATGATTGTAGACCTACACAAGACTGGAATGGTCTACAAGTCAATCGCCAAGCAGCTTGGTGAGAGGGTGACAACAGTTGTTGCAATTATTCACAAATGAAAGAAACACAAAATAACTCTCAGGCCGCGTACACACGATCGAATTTATCTGCTGAAAACGGTCCGATGGACCGTTTCAGCAGACAAATTCGATCGTGTGTACGGGCGAGCTGACAGGTTTTTCCAGCAGACAAATTTTAAAGCATGCTTTAAAATCTGTCTGCTGGGAACCCATCCGTCCGACATGTCCGCTGGTTAGTACACTAACCAGCGGACATATCTGTCCTCACATGTGTCGAATGGATTCGACGCATGCGTGGAAGTATTTTACTTCCTGGTTCGGTGACGTGGCGGCGTCAACTTTACCGCCACGTCACCGCGTTGTCTGCCGGCGGGGATTTTGGTTTGATCGTGTGTACACGATCAAACCAATATATCCCAGCAGACAAATCCGATCAAAACGGTCTGTCAGACCGATTTGATCAGATTTATTTAGTGGTGTGAACGCGGCCTCAAACTCCCTCGGTCTAGAGCTCCATGCAAGATCACAACTCGTGGAGTTTAAATGATCATAACAACGGTAAGTAATCAGCCCAGAAATACACAGGAGAATCTTGTCAATGATCTCAAGGCAGCTGGAACCATAGTCACCAAGAAAACAATTGGTAACACACTACGCTGCAAAGGACTGAACTGGGGGAAAGTGTTATGTTCAGATGAGACCAAAATTGAGATCTTTGATATTAACTTTACTTGCCATGTTTGGAGGAGGAGAAATGCTGCCTATGACCCCAGGAACACCATCCACCACCATCAAATATTTACGTGGAAATATTATACTTTGTTTTTTTTTTTCTTCTAAGGGGACAAGACAACTTTACTGCATCAAAGGGATGATGGACTGGGCCATGTACTATCAAATTATGGGTGAGAACCTCCTTCCCTCAGCCAGTGCATTGAAAATGGGTCGTGGATGGATATTCAAGCGTCACAATGACCCGACACACATGGCCAAGGCAACAAATGAGTGGTTTAAGAAGAAGCACATTAAGGTCCTGAAGTGGCCTAGCCAGTCTCCAGACCTTAATCCCATAAAAAACATGTGGAGGTTCCAAATGTCACGCTCGAAACCTTAATAACTTGGAGAGGATCTGCAAAGATGAGTGGCAAACAATCCCTCCCCCGAGATGTGTGCAAACCTGGTGGCCAACTACAAGAAATGTCTGACCTCTGTGATTGCCAACAAGGGTTTTGCCACCAAGTACTAAGTCATGTTTTGCAAAGGGGTTAAATATTTATTTCACTCATTAAAATTCAAATCAATTTATAACCTTTTTGAAATGCGTTTTTCTGGATTTGTTTTTACTCTATATCTCACTGTAATGCCGCGTACACACGATCACTTTATGTGATGAAAAAAAATGACGTTTTTAAAAACGTAAATTTCATGATATTATCCCCACCAAACTGCTGAAGGAATGCACGGACATGCTGGCACCTCCTGTCACGCAGCTTATCAACCAATCCTTCAGGGAGGGCATAATGCCCTCCCAGCTGAAGGAGGGCTTCATTCAACCCATCTTGAAGAAAGCCACCCTGGATCCTAAGGATCCACTCAACTGGCGCCCCATAACAGGCCTAAATGTTCTCTCCAAGGTAATTGAGAAAGCAGTGGTACAGCAGCTGCAACAGCATCTAGATACCCACAACTTACTCGACCCATTTCAATCAGGATTCCTTCCCGGACACGGGACAGAATCAGCATTGCTTAAGATATGGGACGACGTTCTCGAGGCCGCAGACGACGGAGAATCTTCTCTTCTGGTTCTGCTGGATACAGTTGATCACAAGCTGTTATTGACTCGGCTGGCTAATATAGCCAAAGTCGCAGAAAGCGATCTATCCTGGTTCTCCTCTTTTTTGGAAAACCGATCGCAAATAGTGAAGCTAGGACCCTACACTTCTGAACAACGCACATTATCGTGCGGGGTCCCTCAAGGATCTCCCCTGTCGCCGATGTTATTCAACATCTATGTGCGTCCTCTTTTCGAAATCATCAGCAGCCAAAAACTGCTATATCACTCTTATGCAGACGACACGCAACTGTACTTCCGCATTTGCAATAAAAAGGATCACCACCTCAACCTAGAGACATGCCTCTCTTTGATAGAGGACTGGATGACAAAGAGTTATCTCAAACTCAACGGAGCGAAAACAGAACTTCTTCTGTTTCACGCCAAGCGTAGGAATCAATCGACAACAACCTGGATCCCCCCCGCCCATTCTGGGCAAAATCATCACCCCTAGCGCCAAAGTCAAAAGTCTTGGGGCCATCTTTGACTCCGACATGACAATGAACGCACAAATAGGGGCAGTAGTCAGCGGATCTCACTATCTGCTGCGCCTACTACGCAGACTCACGCCTTTTATTCCCAAGAAAGACATAGCGGTCGTAGTGGGAGCGATTGTAAATTCCAGACTGGACTATGCAAATGCCCTTTACCTCGGACTCCCCAAGTACCAAATCGCTCGTCTTCAAGTAGTTCAAAATACGGCCGCCAGACTTGTGACTGGGAAAAAACCCTGGGAATCAATCTCACCTTCACTGAGATCCCTTCACTGGCTACCAGTTAAAGACAGAATCACCTTTAAAGCTCTCTGTCTAACGCATAGATGTATCCATGGGAATGCTCCCCATTATCTATGCGAAAAATTAAAAGTTCACAATCCCAATCGTATTCTTCGATCCACCAATCAAAATCGGCTTCAGATACCGAAAGCCAGATACAAGTCCAAAGGAGACAGGAGATTCGCTGTCCAAGGTGCCAGACTATGGAACGCCTTACCAGCCAGCATTCGGCTGGAGGAGAACTACTTAGTCTTCAGGAGAAAGATTAAGACTCATCTCTTTTGATCTCAAAGGAGACAGGAACAACAAGCGCCCAGAGGCGATTTACTTCGCATGTGCTGCGCTATATAAGTTCTTCATTCATTCATTCATTCATTGACCGTGTGTAGGGGAAAACGTAGTTTTATGTTTTGTAAAAAACGACAAAAAAAAATTGAAGCATGCTTCAATTTTATGTGTCGTTTTTCAAAACGTCGCTTTTTTGTTTCACAAAAAGTCACTGTGTGTGTAGCAAAAAACGTCGTTTAAAATGACGTTTTTCAACCCGCGCATGCCCAGAAGCTAGTTATGAAGCGAGCTTCAATGGAAAAGAGTGGTGAACGTAACCTCGCTTTTTGTGAAAAAACAATGGTGTGTAGGCAACGTCGTTTTTTACTTCACAGAAAACGGCGTTTTTTTTCATCACATAAAGTGATCGTGTGTACGGGGCATTAAAATAAACCTACCATGGGGGGGCGTGGCTACCGCACAGCTGTATGGACGCCTGAGTCAGGAGCTCCGCTTCAGCGTTAGGGATATCGGCTCCCTGAGGCACCGAGGGCTTCTATAATCCACCCGTGAGGCAAGCTACTAACCCGCACGTCTCCCGGGGATGACAAAAAAACGGAAAAACGCCGTTCATCCGGCAAAACTGGAGGACTTTTTCTCCCCCAGGCCTAACAACGTGATCCAAGATGGCGCCGACGGCAGATCTCCGGCCTCAGGAGGATGCTCCTCCGTTTCAACACCGAGCCCGGGATCGAGGGCTGGGACGCAGCGCCGTTCCCCAGAGGCATCCACCCCGCTCTCCTGCAGCCCAGTTAAATCGAAACCCCGTCTGTCGACTGAGCCGCACGGCTCTCAGGTTAGTGCACTGCAGGGGTCCATGGAAGACACACGTGAGCTTTCAGCTCCCATAAACACCTTCCCTACCTCCAATCTCCCGGTCTCTGACACTACCCTAAAAGACATGCTGGTCTCCCTGCGGAGCTCACTACACTCAGACATGATGGAGTGCATGAGAAGCTTCAAGACGGAGATGGGGGAACTAGGGGGCAGAGTAGACCATGTTGAAAGGAAAATGGGAGAATATGCTTCCTCCTACAATTCCCTTGTGGACTCCCACAATGACCAGGCAGATGAAGTCGCATGGCTCAGGGCTAAAGTCGCAGATCTCGAAGATAGATCTCGTCGGAACAACGTCAAATTACGGGGGGTCCCTGAGACTGTCCTACCTGCCCAGCTCCAGGAATACGCCCGTGAGCTTCTGGGGTCAATTCTGCCTTCCATACCTGAATCTGAGCTGATAGTTGACCGGATACACCGTCTGCCCAAACCTGCCCACCTTCCGGAGAATATTCCTAGAGACGTCCTGATGCGGGTACATTTCTACCATGTTAAGGACCAATTTATGCTGGCTTTCCTCAAAAATCCCCACTCATCTGATCGATTCGCCAATCTACAAGTGTATGCAGATCTCTCGCAGCACACTATGCAGAGACGCAGGTCCCTTATTCCAGTGACGAAAGCTCTCCGTAACCACAACATCACCTATAAGTGGGGCCAACCAACCAAGCTTATTATAACCAAGGACGGTACTTCTAATGTAGTCGGGACCCTAGAAGAGGGACTTGCACTCCTGCGCAAATGGGACATTCTCCCTGAGCAACCCTCACTTGACACAGGTCCTACCTCCTCCTCTCCTAGAGCTCAGTCCCGTGACGACTGGAAACTGGTGTCGCGTAAACGCAATAATAAGAAGAAATCTTAAAGCCCTTGTGCCTCAGGTGTTCTGTTACTCTGTGCACTACTTGATTCCCTGACCCCACTGGAGCTCCTTACCACGAACTTCCCCTCCTTGAAATATGTGCAGCTACCCTGCATCCGGATCCCGGCCGGGATCTCCCTTTTTATGCTCATCGTTTTTTGTTTATGTTATGACCTTACTTCTTTCAGTTCTCATGTCTTTTCCCCATTTCCTTGTTTCCTTTGAGATAGATCCTGCTCTGTTTTCAATGAAGACGCTCCAACCATTGCCTACACCTGCCTCCTGGACCTGGCTGGACACGGAGGACCCGCCGTGGTGTCACAAGGTACTGTTTTCACTTTCCTGCTTGACCAATTATGGCGCTGATAGTTACCTCCTTTAATGTCCGAGGCCTGAACCACCCGGTCAAACGGGCTTCTGTGTGGAGAGAGGCACTGAAGCTGCATTCGGACATCCTTTGCCTTCAGGAGACACACCTGATGGCGTCAGGGGCACCTCCCTTCTCTCACATTAGATTCCCCCACATCTTCCAGGCTCCCGCCCCCAAAAAGCAAAAAGGGGTTCTCATCGCTATCAAGGACACTGTTAATTTTTCCCTCCAGGACTCACTGGCCGATCCTGACGGCAGGTTCTTGGTTCTAATTGGTTCCTTTAACAACAAATTGTACACACTGGTCAACCTCTATGCGCCCAACACCCACCAGCTCCGTTTCCTGAGGAAACTTTTCTGCAAAATCAACAAGATACGGAAAGGCGCGCTGGTTATATGTGGGGACTTCAACTTGACGGTTGACTTTGAGATGGACACCACCTCTAGAGCCAAACGCTCCATGCCTACCTTACATTCCCTGTTACAAGCTGAAGATGTGTTTGATGTCTGGAGATGTCAACATTCATCCGAAAGAGACTACTCTTTCCACTCCTCCAGACATAACTCCTATTCACGTATTGACTTGATATTGGTTGACAAAGTGTTACTGCAAAGGGTGTCCTCGTCCGCCATCCACGACATCACTTGGTCTGACCACGCCCCGGTGTCGGTGGTGGTGGACGGAGGGGCCCCGGTCTCCTCGCCCTTTGTGTGGAGGGCGGACTCCTATGTGCTTCAGCAACCCTCCCATGTGGCCTACCTCTCCACTCTGCTGAAGGAATTTCTCACTGTAAATTCAGGCTCTGTCTCTAGTCCGTTCTCTGTCTGGTGTGCGCATAAGGCATATGTTAGAGGCCTTCTAATCCAACTAAGTGCACGGGTAAAGAGGCAGAGGGCACAGAAACTAGATTCCATACTTGCTGAAATTCGCTCTCTTGAGTCACAGAACAGGTAGGCTCCCGACGCCCTAACCGTGGCCAAACTATTTGGGCTGCGCTCGGACCTCAGGAGACTGCTTCTCGAACGCTACGACAAACATGTCCAATCCCTTAAATTGTCCCACTATGCTTCCGGTAACAGGGCGGGTAAGCTTCTGGCTCAGCGACTGAAAAGTCGCAGGACGAAAACTACTATCCCCTTTCTTGTTAAACATTCAGACAAAAGTAAAATATATAACCCTCAGGATATAGCAAACTCTTTTGCAGAGTTCTATTCCTCCCTTTATAATCTCCGAGAGGATCCCTCCACCCCTCAACCTACGGAGGAGGCCATTCGCTCCTTTCTGGCTGAGCTAGCGCTGCCTGCCTTGTCTCAATCCCAAATAGATTCCCTCAATAGGCCGATTACGGAACCTGAGATCTTACGGGCAATTAAGACTCTCCCTACTGGGAAGTACCCGGGCCCGGATGGACTCCCTAATGCTTATTACAGGGCCTTCGGCCCCCTCCTAGCCCCGGTGCTGGGTGATGTGTTCTCCGAAGCAATGCTCTCTGCCTCTTTCCCGAGTGAAATGCTTAATGCTTTTATTGTAACCATTCCAAAACCAGGGAAGGTACCTACCACACCTGCTAACTTTCGACCCATATCTTTGTTAAATACAGACGTGAAACTCTATGCCAAGATTTTGGCATATAGACTGCTCCCTATTCTACCTTCCTTAATCAACCCAGACCAGACGGGGTTCACTTTGGGTAGACAGTCATCGGACGCAACCAGAAGAGTACTTGGGTTGGTGCACCATGCCGGGGCCTCTCGGACGCCTTCTCTGCTCCTCTCTTTGGACGCAGAGAAGGCGTTCGACAGGGTGCATTGGGGTTACATGACCAGAGTCCTGGAGAAATTTGGGTTCACTGGCCCCAACCTATCGGCAATTTTAGCGCTTTATTCCTCGCCTTGTGCGCAGGTTTACACCTCGGGCATGCTCTCCTCCACCTTCCACATTACCAATGGCACCAGACAGGGGTGCCCCCTGTCTCCCTCCATATTCAACCTCCTCGTAGAACCCCTTGCGGAAAAAATTAGATCCCATTCGGGTGTTTCGGGCTTCGAGCTGTCGGGTCGTTCCCACAATATAAGTTTGTTTGCGGACGACATTATCCTCTTTCTGACTTCACCTCATTCTTCCTTGTCCCAAGCTCACGGGGTTCTTGCAGAGTTTAGCCGCGTATCCTACTATAAAATTAACTACACTAAGTCTTTCATACTGGGTCTTAATCTTCCCCCTCGTCTTCAGTCCCATCTGCAAACTTCTTTCCCGTATTCCTGGGCAACATCTAGTATACAATATTTGGGGATCCAAATTATGACAGACTTAACCAAATTAGCCGATGTAAATTATGCCCCACTAATTGACAAACTCACCAGGGAGGCTGATCGCCTGGCCAAGGTCGACTTGACGTGGTCGGGTCGCTTAGCCTCCTTTAAAATGTTGCTCCTACCTCAAATCCTGTACGTTTTCCGCACGCTCCCTATTCCTCTAAAACGTAACCATCTCCAGGCCCTGAATAAAATCCTTAACCGCTACGTCTGGGGCACTAAGCGCCCCAGGTGCGCGAGATCCCTTTTGGTTAAACATAGATCTGTAGGGGGCATGGGCCTGATCGATATTAGGGACTATCATAGAGCAGCCATACTTACCCAACTTAGATGTTGGATATCTCCTACCCCTGACACCCTATGGTGTGGCATAGAACAGGCTCTATGCCCGACCAAGGATCTCTATAGTGTCCTGATTCTTGACACTTGGCAGCCCCTCGCCCTGCGCCACCTACCGCTAACGTTCCAGGCCTCGCTGTTGGCTTGGAGGGAACTGCGCCGCTTGGCATGTACGTCCTCCAACGCTACGCCTATTCCTATTCCCATTGACTCTCTTTCGTGCGTTATACCATACACCTCCTTTTCCAACTGGGCAGCCAAAGGCATCACTTGGATTGAAGACCTATTCTGCTACAATGTGCTCAAGCCCTTTGATACGCTTGCTGCGGTGTATGGTTTAACGCATGCAGATGGTTTCAAACATGCACAGGCCTCCCACTTCCTCAAAACCTTGCAATCACGCCATTTATTGCTTCAGGATGTCATCTGGCAATTCTACACTAAAACGACCCCCTCCCCTAAGGGTATCTCCCTCTTCTACAACCTTTTTCAGGATAAACTACTGTTCAAGGAATCCCCCCCCCCCCTTTCGTAAGTGGGAAACAGATTTGGGCAAAACGTTTTCTGCTGACCAATGGCAATACTCGTTTAAACTGATATACAAAGCCTCCAGGTGTGTTAACCATTGGGAGCTCTCCCAAAAGATAGCCCTGAGGTGGTACCTTACTCCGTATCGCATAGCTCAATTTTACCCCTCAGCATCCTCGCTTTGCTGGAGAGGCTGTGGAGAGGTGGGTAACATTTTCCACATTTTCTGGCTCTGTAAGAGCCTCACTAGCTATTGGAAGGGTGTATTTAGATGTATCTCCCGTATAACAGGCATATTGACTCCCCCCACCCCCGAGCTGGCGCTTTTGAACTTAGGAATAGAGGGATTCCCCCAGGATTTCCGAATTGTAGTCACTCACATTTTGCTAGCTGCTAGGCTGCTGGTGACTAGAGGCTGGAAATCTAATAAGGTGCCAAACGTAACGGAGGTCCTCGAGATCACGCAGACGAACTTCACTTTTGAGTCCTTGTTGGCAAGCAGGGAGGGCAGGAGAGCGAAGTTTGATATTCAATGGAGGCCCTGGACAGAGTGGTTCCGATTACAACAGAATTGAAATGTCTTCTTACGTCTTGTTTCTTTGATGTGTCTTAAGCAAATGCCTATGTATATTTGTATTTATATTTGTCTCACAGGTATCCATCCTTTCCCTTTCCCCTTGCTCCCACTTTCCCCCTCCTTTATCTTCTCCCTTCCCTTTCGTACTTGACTTTCCCACTATACTCCCGTATTACCCAGTCTGGAGTGGGCAGGAGAGAGGGACGGCTTGTCGCCCTCCAGCCTTTATGTGTTGACATGTTGTTTTTGTCTATGTCCATGACTTATGTATCCCATTATGGTTACGGAATTGTTACCATTATACGATTTCTCCTGCTGTTCTCTGGTAATGTGGGTGTGTACTTACATATCCTTTTGTTTGTACTTTAAAAATTTCTCAATAAAAATTATTGTAAAAAAATAAAAAAATAAACCTACCATTAAATTATAGACTAATCATTTCTTTGTCAGTGGGCAAAAGCACATAATCAGCAGGGGATGAAATACCTTTGTCCCTCACTGTATGCCCATGTGAGGGCCCTGGTTATCCTCACAGGGATGCACAGGTACACAGAAGCTGCATAAACACAGCCATTGCTCCCAATTGGACATCCATACAGGTACCCCAAATGCACACTCTCTGCTCACACACATTTAATTTTTTTTTCAACATTTTCTTTATTGATTTCCATTACTAATACATTACAAATATATTTCATCCTTAGTATAAATATTTTGAACATTTAAACATACATTACCCTATCTAAAACCCCAAACAGTCTCAATATATTCTCCTCATCTAAGATAAAATAGGAAATAGTAAAAGGTCTCAGCCCCCTAGTCTACCCTAAGGTCCAATCCTCCCATTATCCTCTTATCTAGGATTAAGCCCCTCAAATTATGTTTCTTCTCTAAGAGGTCAGGGACTCCAGAGTTGGGAGCAAGTATAAAGAGAGAGAGAGAGAGAAGAAAGGGATGGAGAGAGGAGGCAAGGAGAAAAAGAAAAAAAAAGAAAAAGAAAAAAAAGGGTGGGAGATTTTTAGATTGTATATTGTGGTGGAATCTAAATTACTAAATCAGTGTTCTCCTATGTGCATAAAAATTGAAATTGGAAAAATAGAGGCGGCCAACCAATTGGAAAAATTATGTGTATACCTATACACAACCCACTATGTGTACACATATACACACATTCATATATGTATGTGTTTAGGATCTAGATACTAGAAATAAAGGGCCAGATCCACAGAGCTAGTACGCCGGTGTATCTCCTGATACGCCGGCGTACTTTCAAATTACCCGCATCGTATCATTAGTTTGAATCCTCAAACCATGATACAACGGCTTCGGGCTTCGATCCGACAGGCTTACGTCTTCGTACGCCGTCGGATCTACGCTGCAATCTTTTTGCACCCGCTGGGTGGAGTTCGCGCCGTTTTCTGTGTCAGGTATGCAAATTAGCTTTTTACGGCGATCCACAAAGTTACGATCGGCCGTCGCATTCTCTAACGTCGTCGCTAGTCGGCTTTTTCTGGCGTATAGTTAAAGCTGCTATTATCCGGTCTATAGTTAGACTTGCCATGTTAAGTGTGGCTGTCGTTCCCGCTTCAAATTTTAAATTTTTTTTTTTGCGTAAGTCGTCCGTGAATAGGAATGTACGTAAGTTACGCTACTAAAAAAAAATGACATTTCGACGTAATTTCGCGCAATGCACGGCGGTAAATTTCTGAACGGAGCATGCGCAGTTCGATCGCTGCGGAGACACGCCTAATTTAAATGATTCACGCCTCCTAATCGCGTATTTCGATTCTGCCGCGAGAAATACACTACGCCGCCGTACCTTACGGGTCGAAATCTTCCTGGATTTGACTTACAGCCAGGTAAAATACGGCGGCGTAGTGTACCTCTGATACACTGCACCAGGGCAATTGTATGTGGATCTGGCCCAAAGTATCTAAAATGCCTGTGCAAGTGCTCTATGCCAAGAAAAAAAAGGGAGATTTTTAGATTGTATATTGTGGTGAAGTCTAATTTACTAACTCAGTGTTCTCATACGTGCATAAAAAAATAAAAGATAAAAGATAAATTGATCTTGGAAAAATAGAGGCGGCCAACCAATTGGAAAAACAATGGGCCAGATTCACAGAGCCCTTACTCCGGTCTATCTCGCGTTAGACCGGAGTACTTTCAAATTACAAGCGTAGTTTTATTAGTCTGAATCCTCAAACCATGAAACGACGGCTGCGGGCTTCAATCCGACTGGCTTACGTGTTCGTACGCCTTCGGATCTACGCTGCAATAATTTTGCGGCCGCTGGGTGGAGTTCCCGTCGTTTTCCGCGTCGGGGTATGCAAATGAGCTTTTTCCGACGATCCACGAAGTTACGAGCGTCGTTCGCAATCTCTTACGGCATCTGTAGTCATCTTTTTGTCGCGTAAAGTTATTCCACCTTTTATCTGGTCTAGTTTTAGACAGCCCATGTTAAGTATGGCCGTCGTTCCCGCGTCGAATGTCAACGTCTTTTTTTATTTTTTACGTAAGTCGTCCGGGAATAGGAATGTAAACGATGCTACTCAAACAACAAATGACGTATCGACGTTATTTCGCGCAATGCACAGCGGAAAATCTCTGAACGGAGCATGCGCAGTTCGATCGGCGCGGGGACGCGCCTAATTTAAATGCTTCACGCCCCCTAATCGCGTATTCCGATTCCGCCGCGAGAAATACACTACGCCGCCGTACGTTATGGGCCAAAATCTACTTGGATTTGTCAAATTCGGCGGCGTAGTGTATCTCTGATACTCTGCGCCAATGTAATTGTATGTGAATCTGGCCCCATGTGTATACATATACATAACCCAATATGTGTACCCATATACATACATTCATATATATCTGTTTAAGGTCTAATTACTAGAATTAAAGGTCTCTAAAATGCCTGTGCAAGTGATCTATGCCTAGGTACAAAAAAAAGGGAAAGGGGGTGAATAAATTAAAAATATGTTAAAAAAAAACTGGATCCTAGGTCCTAAAATCAAGAAACCAGTTGTATTTGTGTTAAAGTCTAAATACTTATATCTGTGTTCCCTAAGGTGGCTTAATATTAAGTGTTTTTATATATATATATATATATATATATATATATATATATACAGTGATACCTCGGTTCATGAACTTAAATCGTGAACTGACTCTGGTCGCGAACCGAGGCACATTTTCCCATAGGGTTCAATGTAAATATGGTTAATCTGTGCTGACCTTTTTTTGGGGGTTTTTGAAGCACAAAAATATGAAACAAATTACAATACACATTAGTACAGTATAGTAATGTATAAAGAGAGGACACTAACCTTGCTTGAGATGACTTCTGGCATGGAGGAAGGCAGGTGGGAGGCAGTTATTGTTTGGAGGGAGAGTCCCCCTCCATAAGGACATCAGGGGGATCTCCTTCAGGGGTTTCCTCTCTCCTTTGTCTCCTAGCTGCAGGCTCAGTTTTTCTGAAAAATCTGTCCAATGTCACTTGTCTCTTCCTGCGCTGCATAACCCTCCGCATTACATTGTCACCTGCATTGCTGTTCTTGTCACCTTCATTGCTGCTCCGCACTTTCTTCTTTCCACTATGCTTCTTGGGAGCCATATTGGGTGTCCAGTGAACTGTACAATACAGTAAGTACAGTACTGTAGTACAGTACAGTACTGTATGTGCTAAAAAGCACACCAAAAATCAAAAAAATCACTTAAAATGTTTGCAGAGTACTCACAGTACTTCTTTCTGTGTCTCTTCTTCTCTCCACAGTCTTCCTATAGGAAGTCACGACCATGTGACAGCCTGCAAATAGCATTAAAATGGCCGCGGCTCCTGTTCGTCAACCAAGGCGGAGTTCGTGAACCGGAGCATATTTTTATGAACTTTTCTGTTCGTGAACCGAGTTGTTCGTGAACAGAAGTGTTTGTGAACCGAGGTATCACTGTATATATAATTTATCCCATTATTATGCCCACACCTATTTTGGCCTAATTTAGTGAGAAGAAAGAAATAAAAGAAAAATAATTATATATATATATTCTCTATCCCCCCCCCACTCCTCCCTCCCTCTCTCTCTCTTAAAGGTCCAAGGTTTCTGTTCCCTTAAACTCTCTCCATCCTCTCCAAATCTTCTCAAATCTTGGCCTACATTCATTTTGGATTGACAATAGTTCCTCCATAACTCCCATTCTATTGACCTCCCTGATCTATTCGCCCATCGATGGAGCATTTTCTTTTTTCCAATTTTTTGGTATTACTGCCTTGGCTCCATTTAATAGGTAAGGGATCAGGGACATTCTGTATTTTTTCCTTGATATCCTTGTGTTATGGAACAGGCAGGCCCAAGGATCCCATTTCACCTCTATTCCACTAATCTTTTTTATCAAACCTAAGACCTCTTTCCAGAATGTCTTTATCAGTGGGCACTGCCACCAAATGTGGGCATGGGTTCCTTCTAACCCGCATCCACGCCAGCATACATGTGACGTCTCACTGTCTATTCTGTGAAGTCTCGGTGGAACAAAGTACCATCTGGTCAAAAGCTTGTAGTTCATCTCTTTTACTCTAGTGTCTATATAGTGAACGTAGTCCAGGACTTGTCTCTTCTTATCCTCAGGTAGATTTTGTTTTAGTTCTAATTTCCAGCCCCTCAACAGTTTCAACACACATTTTTGATTATTTTGAAGTACAGTATTTGTTTGAGATGTTTTTCAGGAAATTTACAGACATATAACAGATGTATTACAGGTAATTTAGAAGTGTTTTCCCTATGTATGCAGAGTATCAAGCTTCAGGAGTTTGTTTTCTGGGCTGGCCAAAACAAGGACAGCATTTCTATAGAAGAAGGGGAGTTCTTCAGACATAAAAAGAGTCACTCCCACACTCAGTGGCCAAAACGTCTGAATATGCCCAAATAAAAGCTCATGTACTTTTTTGAGCTTGGGCATAGAGCACAGGGCAATTGAGCATATAAGCATGAACAGAGTTAAAAAGAATGGGATCCTGCAAGTTGAGCATAGTTAGGTACAGTCAGACATTGGGAAGCAGAAAAGGGCTACTGGGGGGCTACTGTACATGGGTTTGGGGGCTGCAACACACATAGTACCATGGGCTATTGTGTGTTATGCCCTGTACACACGATAGGTTAGTCTGATGAAAACGGTCTGATGGATTTTTCCATCAGTTATCCGATGAAGCTGACTGATGATCAGTCATGCTCACACACCATCAGTTAAAAAAACAATTGTGTCAGAATGCGGTGGCGTAAAACACAACGACGTGCTGAAAAAAATTAAGTTTAATGCTTCCAAGCATGCGTCGACTTGATTCTGAGCATGTGTGGATTTTTAACCGATGGACGTACCTACAGACGATCTTTTTTTCTATAGGTTTTTTATCCATCAGATAATTTTAAAACAAGTTCCTATTTTTTTAACCTATGGATAAATACCCGATAGGGCCCACACGATCGGTTTGGTCTGATGAAAACGGTCCATCAGACCGTTTTCATCAGACTAACCTATCGTGTGTACGCCGCATTACAGTAACGTGGTAAAAGGCTTGTTTTTCATTACAGCAATGCATACCTGTGAAGCCATTAAAATCAGTAAACATATATGTATTTCAGCCATGTATTTAGCTGTTTATTTAAAGTACTATTTTAAATAACTTTTAAAAAATGTAAAAGTTGCAAGTTTTCAATTTAATGATAATGATTTCCTTGCCTTTGTTTGAATAGGGAAACTAATAGAAGTTAAACATACATTAAAAACATTTTTCTAAACACAAAGCAATAAATTATTCTACTTTACTGCAAAGAAATAACAAGTTGCAACATTTCTTTAGAAAACTGTTTCATTAGTTTACAGGAACAAAGAAACAATTATACAAAGAGACAAGGACTGTTTAGCGGAGCTCTTATTAAAACAATATTCTGTGAGATGCACATAACAGTGGATGCTTCAGTGGTAACCAATTACACCGCATTAATGTGTAAATTTCCGCTGAGAATATACATGTAAAAGGTTTTAAAGTTATTTAGAGTTGATAGAACAGAGTTAGTCTCCCAGGGTACAAAAAAATAATGCAGCAATAGTCAGAATGCATGTATGTGGGTTTTAGCTAAATGTCAACAATGCTTAATTCATTTAACAAGTAGGTCTCTATAATTACAATACAAACTAACAGCTAACAAATTAAAATATTAGATGATAAACAAGTATTCACAAGCCTTTCCTTGGAACAAGATTGCTCCCAGTTAATAAACGGAGATACATTCCAGTATTAGATAACATAAAAAAAGGTTTCTTTGTTTACTTAGATTATCTGTGATCATACTGTGCAACATCAAGCAAAAACGTACTTTGGAGGATAGCAAGGAAAATATGGCATGACTTCAAAGTCGTTTATGAATAGGCTTTTAAGGATGTGGTATTAGTGAAAATAATGGTTAGAAGAGTAAAAGCCTACTGTATATGCAGGCCTTAAAATCGAGATAACTAGAGCATTACTAGACTTGGAAGTGATATAATTGAGTGTGTTGGTTGTTATTAAAGATTTTGCTTTCCAAGCATCATAAATGTGACTCTTGTGCTGAAATCAGTTGAAGAAGTAATGTTGGGCCAATCCTGTACGTTAGTTCCAATACAGAGCTGTGAGACATATTTTTACTAATATGTAAAGTATATTTTCATGCATAGAGTTGTCTGCTTTCGTTCTTGAGCACTCTGCATTGCAAATAAACCATATCATTGAACATCTCCCATTTGCTCTCTTTTGGAATGCTAAATATACCATTGAATGTGTTTTTTAAATATTTATTCAATAGGCGCAGAAAATGTGTTGAAATTAAAACTTAGAACTTCTTGCGCTCTTTTACCTGTGTACAAGTAGGGTTCATAAAGCTTAGGAGGGTGGTTCGGAATGAAATTAGCTTTGTAATCCATCAAAAAATCACTGGGCAGGCCTGACACTGCGTGCTTAGGATTTTATTGCTAAAAGTTAGACTTTGTTGTTATATCAAAGTGAAAAGTAGAAGCAAAGATGTAATATGGGCAGCACAGTGGCGTAGTGGTTAGTACTTATGGCACTACTGGGATCACCAGTTTGACTACCAACCAAAACACTACCTGTCTGGAGTTTGTTCTCCTTTTGTTCTCCTTTTGCTAGCATGGGCTTTCTTCCCACACTGGTAGTTTAATTATCTGCTGTCTAAATTTGCACAAAGTATGTAGGAATGTGGGCTAGGGACCTTAGACTGTAAGCTCCTTGAGGGAAGGGACTGATGTGGATGTACAATATATATGTAAAGCTCTGCAGAAATAGTTGGTGCTATATAAATAATAGACTGCTCAAACAATTAAAGGAACATTTTTGAATCAAAACTCCTGGGATATTGATCTGGTCAGTTAAGTAGCAGAGTGGGAGGGGTGTATACAGAGATGGTTGTTAATAAGTTTCAGCTTCTTTTCTGTTAATTGAAATGAACAACAGGTGCACTAATGAGAAGACCTCCAAAACATGAATGTTTTTCAGGTGGAGGTGTCTGACATGTTGTTCCCTACTCATCTTTTCTGACTGTTTTTCACTAGTTTTGCATTTGGCTTTTGCATTTGGCTAGGTTCAGTGTAACTACTGGTAGCACAAGGCCATACTTGGACCTTATAAAGGTTTCACAGGCAATCCAACTCCTCCAGGATGGCACATCAATATGTGTCATTGCCAGAAGGTTTGCCGTGTCTCCCAGAACAGTCTCAAGAGCATGGAGGAGATTCCAGGAGACAGGCAGTTACTCTAGAAGAGCTGGACAGAGCCGTAGAAGGTCCTTAACCCATCATTAGGACCATTATCTGCTCCTTTGTGCAAGGAGGAACAGGATGAGCACTGCCAGAGCCCTACAAAATGACCTCCAGCAGGCCACCGGTTTGAATGTCTCTGACCAAACAATCAGAAACAGTCTTCATGGGTGTGGCCTCTTCACAGATGAGAGCAATCACCCTGAGCATATGTGACAGACGTGAAAGGGTCTGGAGAAGCCGCGGAGAACTTTATGCTGCCTGTAACATCATTCAGCATAACCGGTTTGGTGGTGGGTCAGTGATGGTCTGGGGAGGCATATACATGGAGGAACGCACAGACCTCTACAGGCTACACAATGGCACCCTGACTGCCATTAGGTATTGGGATAAAATCCTTGGACCCATTGTCAGACCCTACGCTGGTGCAGTGGGTCCTGGGTTCCTCCTGGTGCACGAGAATGCCCGGCCTCATGTGGCGAGAGCATGCAGCCAGTTCCTGGAGGATGAAGAAATTGATACCATTGACTGCCCCCCACGCTTACTGACCTAGATCCAAAAGAACATCTCTGGGACATTATGTTTCGGTCAATCCGATGCCTCCAGGTTGCACCTCAGTCTGTTCAGGAGCTCAGTGATGCTCTGGTCCAGATCTGGGAGTAAATACCCCAGGACACCATCCGTCGTCTCATTAGGAATATGCCATGATGTTTTCAGGCATGCATACAAGCACTTGGGGGCCATACAAACTACTGAGGACCATTTTGAATTGTTGCAATGAAATTTCATCAAAATGGACTAGCTTTTGCATAATTTTTTCACTTTGATTTTCGGGGTGTCTTTGAATTCAGCCTTCTGTAGGTAGATCATTTTCATTTCCATCAAATGATGTGCCATCCTTTTATTCCTAACACATTACCCAGTCCATATCAGTATAGATATTCAGCATGAGATTTTTGCCCGTTGAGATATGTTTTCAAAGTGTTCCTTAAATTTTTTTGAGCAGTGTATATACATGTTTTTTTTCCTTTGATTTACACTTTAACCACTTGCTGCCAGCCAGCTGTCAAATGTCCTCACCTTCCCGGGCCACTAGGGGCATGCGCCCGCCGCGTCACTGAGGACCTGAGGGCGCGTGGCCGTGATGTCCGCCGGGCACCCCGCGATTGCCCAGTAACAAAGCAGGACCGTAAACACACAAATCCACATACTGTCAGGTGAGAGGAGACAGATGGTGTGTTCCTTGTACAGAGGAACACCGATCGGTCTCCTCCCCTTGTGAGTCCCCTCCCCCTACAGTTAGAATCACTCCCTAGGTAACATATTTAACCCCTTGATCGCCCCCTAGTGTCAGCCCCTTCCCTGCCAGTCACATTTATACTGTAATCCATGCATTTTTATAGCACGGATCGCTGTCTAAATGTGAATGAATGGTCCCAAAAATGTGTCAAAAGTGTCCGATGTGTCCGCCGCAATATCGCAGTCAAGATAAAAATCACAGATCGTCGTCATTACTAGTAAAAAAAAATAATAATAAAAATGCTATAAATCTATCCCCTATTTTTTAGACACTATGGCTCAGATTCACAGAGCGATTACGCCTGCGCAACAGGAGATGCGCGTGCGTAAGTCGAAATGTGTGCGTGCGTTTCGTTGCGCGGCATCCCCAGAACGAGATACGGAAAAAAAATTTTGTCCCGCGTAATTTCGTTAGACTGGCGCATCCGTCCGCGCAAAAGTGCGGTAGACACACCATTGATTTGCTAGTCAAATATGCTAATGAGGGACTTACGGGGATCCACAAAACAACGTTGGGGCAGCGCAGGCGACGCAGTGTGCGCAACAGCAAATTGTCCTGTCTAAAATTAGAGCTTATAAAAGCTGGTCTAAAAAAAGAAAAAAAGTCTACTTGTTAGATAAAGCAACACTGTTAGTGAGGAGCTCAGCAGTCACACGTGTTGCACAACAATCTGTATGCCAACATGCCAGGGGCATCGTCGCACATAGCTATACTACTGACTTTAGATGAACAAAGAAGGATGAGGGCACTGAGGAGGGCACTGAGGAGGGCACTAAGGAGGGCACGGGAGATTTTTATTTTTTTTGCTTATCTAAACTTTACAATTTAATCTAATCTAATACAATATTCTTATCTGATACAAGCCCCTCACTCTTCACGGGAGAGGATATATCACACACGCATAGACATCTTTGGCATGAGTGATTCTGAGGTGTCTCGCATCTTCAGATTCACCCCTCATGCCATCATGGAATTAACCACAACCCTGCAGGAGGACATCACCAGCCCAACACATGACACTACCCATGACACCCATGACAGCTACATATACAATCAGAGCCCCATCCCCACAGATTTCGAACAGAACATGTATGGGGACAGCTGGCTGGTTGGTGAGTGACATGGGTGGCAGGCATGACTGCCCCCCCCCATGATGCACACATCACAAGGGGCACAAGCACTACTAACATCCTCCTGTCTTTTCCCTTCAAGGTGACTCTGCATATGCACTGGGACCCCATCTTATGACCCCATCTCATGCCAGCTTACATATGCATCTTTGCACGTTAAACACACACATGAATCATGGCACAATGAGAATGCATGCATGCACACCACTGTGGTCCCTAGCACACACACCCCACATCCTCATCACATTGGATTGGCACCAGTCCACCATGCAGGACTTGTGAGCTGCAACGCCATGCCATGGCTCCAATTATGTCACTGTACATTCATACACCATTCACACGGACTTGGGGATCACTTCTCCACCACAAATGAGGGTGACACCCCTTTTCCCGCAGGAATATCACCCCCACATTCCAAAATCATACACAAACAGAACCAAGAAAATTAAATAAATGACGAGCAAAAATAAAAAATGGCCAGCAAAAATATATTTTAAACAAAATAACAACAAAGAAAACACATAAGACAAAAATCACTCTGCAAAACAGTCCCCAAATATCTCAAAGACACGTCTCAAACAAACAAACAAACAAACAAACGCTAATAAACAAAAGCACCTTGCTGTATAGGAAGATCCCAAAGTGATGTGCTTTTGCAAAGGAAGTGCATTTGTGTCTGTCTATTTATGCTGTTTGCGTAGTTCACTAAGTTGCCCGGGTCCACTTCCAATTTCACTGATTGCGCCGCTCCCGAGTTGTGAGCATGCGCACAGCGGAGCTGACCATGGTCTCCTTCAAGCGCGCATGCGCGAGCCGGCCGGCCCTTCATTTGCATGGGGTCACGGCTCATTTCAATGTAACACGCCCACGTCCTTCCCAATTTGTATTACTCCTTACGCCTCTGAAAAAACGTTACGCATGCGCAATTTTCTGCGCAAAAGCTACGAGAATAGGGTGATTACGCGACAAAATTGCGCAAGTCTAATGTAAAGGCGGTGCGCTACGCCGGTCCAATAATGCGCAGATGTACCTGAATCTGGGCCTATAACTTTTGCGCAAACCAATCAATATACACTTATTGCGATTTTTTTTTTACCAAAAATATGTAAAAGAATACATATTGGCCTAAACTGAGAAAAAAATTGTTTAAAAAAAATTGGATATTTATTATAGCAAAAAGTAAAAAATTAGTTTTTTTCAAACTTGTCACTCTTCTTTTGTTTATAGCGCAAGAAAAAAAACGCAGAGGTGATCAAGTAACACCAAAAGAAAGCTCTATTTGTGGGGAAAAAAATATATAAAAAATAATTTGGGTACAGCGTTACATGACCGTGCAATTGTCATTCAAAATGTGACAGCGCTGAAAGGTGAAAAATGGCTTGGGCAGGAAGAGGGGTGAAAGTGCCCTGTATTGAGGTGGTTAAAGAATAATGTATAGGTTCCATATCCAGCCGAATACAAGGTTTTATGATACAACACATTGTAAATGACCCCTCTCTCCAGTCCTTACCATGCTGCGATTGGCACAATATACAGTAGCATATAAACATCCAGGTGTCTGGCTTGTTTCCGCTTCATGGGAGCATGAAAACATCAACTATAGCAGAAAATAATAAAAAAAAAAGACCTAAATTACAGTTTTATGTGAAGCTTCACCGATTAAAAACACTTAATGACAGGTATAATTCTGCAGAATTGTGTCTTACACGTCTGTATAGCTTAATTTAGCTAACAACATACAGTCATGGCCAAAAGTTTTGAGAATGACACAAATATTCATTTTCACAAAGTCCGCTGCTTCAGTGTTTATGATGGCAATTTACATATACTCCAGAATATTATGGAGAGTTTAGATGAATTGCAATTAATTGCAAAGTCCCTCTTTGCCATTAAAATGAACTTAATCCCATAAAAAAAAACATTTCCACTGCATTTGTGAAGAAGGATTCAGGGCGCCCAAGAAAGTCCAGCAAGTGCCAGGACCATCTCCCACTGCGATTCAGCTGCGGGGTCAGGGCACCACCAATGCAGAGCTTGCTCAGGAATGGCAGCAGGCAGGTGTGAGTGCATCTGCTGGCACAGTGAGGCAAAGACTTTTGGAGGATGGCCTGGTTTCAAGAAGGGCAGCAAAGAAGCCACTTCTCTCCAGGAAAAACATCAGGGACAGACTGATATTCTGAAAAAGGTTCAGGGATTGGACGGCTGAGGACTGGGGTAAAGTAATTTTCTTTGATGAATGAATGAATGAATGAATGAAAAACTTATATAGCGCAGCACATGCAAACTAAATCGCCTCTGGTTGTTCCTGTCTCTCTTGACATCAAAAGAGATACGTTTTGATCTTTCTTCTAAAGGCCAAGTGGTTCTCCTCCAACCGAATGCTGGTTGGTAAAGCGTTCCACAGTCTGGGACCTTGGAGCGCAAATCTTCTTTCTCCTTTGGACTTGAATTTGGCTTTGGGTATCTGGAGCAGATTTTGGTTGGTGGATCGCAGAACGTGATTGGAGTTGTGAGCTTTTATCTTTTCGCATAGATATTGGGGGGCCTTCCCATGGATGCACTTATGCGTCAGACAGAGTGCTTTAAAAGCAATTCTGTCTTCTACTGGCAACCGATGAAGGGATCTCAACGAAGGTGAGATTGATTCCCATGGTTTTTTCCCAGTCACAAGTCTGGCGGACGTATATTGAACGACTTGCAGATGAGAGATTTGGTACTTTGGGAGTCCGAGGTAAAGGGCATTTGCATAGTCCAGTCTGGAGTTCACAATTGTTCCCACCACGACTGCTATGTCTTCTTTAGGAATAAATGGAATAATTCTGCGTAGTAGGCGCAGCAGATGGTGAGATCCGCTGACTACTGACCCTATTTGTGCATCCATTGTCATGTAGGTGTCGAAGATGACCCAGAGACTTTTGACTTTGGAGCTAGGGGTGATGATTTGTCCCAGAATGGGTGGGGGTGTCCAAGTTGTTACCAGTTGATTCTTACGACTGGCGTGAAACAGAAGTTCTGTTTTGGAACTGTTGAGTTTAAGATAACTCTTTCGTCATTCAGTTTTCTATCAAAGAGAGGCATGTCTCTAGACTGAGATGATGATCCTTTTTATTGCAGATGCGGAAATACAGTTGCATGTCGTCTGCATATGAGTGATAAAGCAGTTTTTGGCTACTGATGATTTCAAAGAGAGGGCGAAGATAGATGTTGAACAGCACCGGTGACAGAGGGGACCCCTGAGGGACTCCACATGGCACTGTGCGTTTATCAGAAGTGAAAGGTCCCAATTTCACTATTTGTGATCGGTTTTCCAGAAAAGATGAGAACCATGATAAATCACCTTCTGCGACTCTGGCTACTTCAGCTAGCCGAGTCAGTAATAGTTTATGGTCTACCGTGTCGAAAGCTGCGCTTAGGTCCAACAGAACCAGAAGACAAGATTCTCCTTCGTCTGCGGCCTCGAGGACGTCATCCCATATTTTGAGCAATGCTGTTTCTGTCCCTTGTCCGGGACGGAAACCCGATTGAAATGGATCAAGTAGATTATGGGTATCTAGATGCTGTTGCAGCTGTTGTACCACTACTTTCTCCATTACCTTGGAGAGAACGTTTAGACCTGTTATGGAACGGCGGTGAATTGGGTCCTTGGGGTCTAGGGTGGGTTTTTTCAAGATGGGTTGGATTGTGCCCTCTTTCATCTGGGAGGGCACTATGCCTTCCTTGAATGACTGGTTTATAATCTGCGTGATAGGAGGTGCCAGGATGTCGGCACATTTCTTCAGCAGTTTGGTGGGGATGATATCATTAGGCGCTGTGCTGTTTCGCAAAGTACCGATGATATTTTTAGTGGCATCGATGGAGATGGGTTCCAGAGTGAACTTTGTTGATTGTGGTGAATTTCTATGGGTATTGTGTGAATGATTGAGGGGGGGTTGAGAGGGGTGTTGTTTTGCTGAATGCTTTCCCGGATTCTCTCAATTTTGTTAATGAAGTGATCCGATAATTCATTACAGAATTCTTGGGTATCTGAATTGGGGGCTTCAAGACAGCCTGGATTCATGGTCTGAGTGACCAGCTTGAAGAGTTTGCGGGGGCAGTTTAGGGCGTTGGTGGTGGCATTGGAAAAGTGATTTTTTTGGGCTTTGAAGATTTCTTTGTGGTATTTTTTTGTTATTGCCTTGTAGATGGTGAGGTTTTCCTCTGAAGAACTTCTTTTCCAGACGGCTTCTGCCCTTCTGCGGTCTTGCTTCAGTAGCGACAGCTGGTTGTTAAACCAGCCGGAGTTGTTTTCCCGGATGCAGGTTTTGCGTTTTGGCGCTATTAAGTCGGCTGACTGTAATAGGGCTGTGTTTATGGCATCCAGTGTTTCTGAGGCTGTTTGATTTGGTTGGATTGTTTTTATCTTATTCCCTAATGTAGTTTTGAAGAGTTCCGAATGGAGCTTCTTCTGAGATCTAGTCCAGTGTGTTGTCACTGGCTTTGATGTTTTCGTTAAGGGGGGGATTTTGGTAATTATGAATTTAATTGCATGGTGATCTGTCCATGGCAACAGTTCATTTTCCAAAATGTTTATTTACAGATCTTGTCTGAAAATTAGGTCGAGTGTGTGACCTAAAACATGTGTGGGCCCACATACTAGTTGCTGCAGCCCTAATCCTTCCAGGTGGTCAATACAGTCTTCTTTGGCTGGCGCTGCTGTCAATCACATCGGATGACGCGGCGCGCGTAGGGTGGGGCCGAGTTATACAGTCGGCGGCTATGCCCGCCGCTGTATCACGGGAGCGCGCCCGCAACAGCTTTTCACCATGCGAGTTCGCTCGCATGAAGGTGGAAAGCTTTTGCGAGGAAGAAACGAGACAGCCGCCAAGGGACCCCAGAAGACAGGATTCGGGGACACTCTGTGCAAAACGAGCTGCACAGTTGAGGTAAGTATAACATGTTTGTTATTTTTTTTTAAAATGCTTTTAGTGTTCCTTTAATATGGCAGCTAGAGCTGTTTCTTTTTCTATTTTTAGTTTTCTTCATTATTTTATCTGGTGCAGTGCAATGGGCTGTTATTTTTTATTTTTTCTGAAGCTAAAATTAGGCTTTAAATGTTAACAGATGTATATGACACTACAGTTGCTAATCATATGGTCTGAAGTACGTCTGGAAACATTTACATTACAAATGCCTTCAAACAAAGTAAATGGAGAAACAGCAAATTTCAGCAGAGTTACTGTAGGATAGACGACTTATGCCTTGTAAACACGATCAAAATTTCCGATGGAAAAAGTCAAACGGAATTTTTTCATCGGATATTCCGACCGTGAGTGTGCCGTATCTGAGTTTTTCCATCGGAAATTCCGAGTGACTTTTCTCTTTTTTTCCAATGAAAATCGGAAATTCCGTTCGTCTGAATGGAACACTGATGGAGAAAAAACCTTGCATGCTCAGAATCAAGTCAACACATGCTCGGAAACATTGAACTTAATTTTTCTCGGCCCGTCGTAGTGTTGCTGTACGTCACTGCGTTTTGGACGGCCGGAATTTGGTGTGACGGTGTGTATGCAAGACAGCTTGAACGGAATTCCGTCAGAAAAATCTGTCGGAGTTTATCCCAACGGAAATTCCGATTGTGTGTACGGGGCATTAGAGTCAGACCTTTACTTTCTACAGTTGACAGATACATTGCTGCTCACTTTCTCCATACTCTCTAGGTTCATATATATGTGAATTGGATGCATTTTTAACAGCATTCATTTCACATAGCATGTGAATGTGACTGGCATATAATGAAGCCAGGTCACATATGTGTGGGACGGCCTCGGTGCGCTTTTGAAAAGGGTCCTGTGAATTTTTGCTTCAGGTGTGAATTCAGGTAAAATATTTGCACCTGAACCACACCTGAACCCGTGAACAGAAACGCCCCAAAATGCAAAAGGCAGCCGCGTATGTGTGAACCCAGGCTTAGTTCACTTTAAAGTGTGTCTACACCCAAAAGCAAACATTTAGTATACTGCAGCTTGTCAATCCTTAAATGTGGTGGCTACATTGCTTTTCTTTTTCAGTTTTTTTTTTTGTCCTTTATTTTTACCTGTTGATCCAGCCAGTAACACAATGGGGGTTATTTACGAAAGGCAAATCCTTTTTGCACTACAAGTGCAAACTACAAGTGCAAAGTGCACTTGTAAGTGCAATCGCTGTATATCCGAGGGGGACATGCAAGGAAAATAAAAAACTGATTTTTAGCTTGCACATGATTGCATAATAAAATCAGCAGAGCTTCCCCTCATTTCAGATCTACCCCTCAGATTTACAGCGACTGCACTTCCAAGTGTACTTTCAGTGCAATTTCAAGTGCACTTTGCACTTGTAGTGCAACGTGGATTTCCCTTTCGTAAATAAACCCCAATGCCTGTATTAGGGTGTCTCTATTCTGGATGGAGGAGCAGTGATGTCACCCATGCACAATAGTATTGTCAAATTGTGGAGGAGGTAGTGTCAGGTGGATTAACAAATCTAGATGGACCTGACTAACAAATTCAAACCAAACTCCAACTAACACTTTGTACACAGTTACAGCAAGTTTTTTCCTTTTGGAATAAATGTTTTACAAAATTGAATAAAAGTTAACCATTGCATCCCTGTCAGTAGTAAATGGTTTGTCTTAACCCTCTACCTGCCACTTTTGCTGGTCTTTGAAAGGAAATAACTGACTTACAGGCTGGTTCACCAGGTAAAAATAAAGGAACAAAAAATGCAGCAACCACATTTAAGGATAGGTATGCTAAATCATATTTATTTTTTGGATTTTTAAGTACCCCTTAACAAGTCACTGAATGGGAGAAACTATGCAGTTCAGGAAGCTAAAGTTAAAGGAGGAGAGGAGAGAAACCCAATAGGGTTGTATTTTCACTTATGATAAGTGTTTTATTTATTCATGTTAGAAGTGGTGCGTAACTTCACATATTATTGTAACTGTAAGGTAAGGTAAGAAGACCCAGAGTCACTATGGCAGGTGACTCCAGCTTGAGAGGGTCTTTGAGCAATGTCATGGAGTGGAAAGATAAGTCAGCTTTTGATCTTCAGATCATCCATAGTTTAAATGCTCTGTTCTACCATGTAGGGTCCAGAGGGATTATGGTATGCAGTTATCAATGAGTATTTCTCATTTAACTGTACTAAAATCAAAAGTCATTATGATAAAAGAGGTTCAAGAAAACAAATTTGGCACATAAGAAGCAAAACCACACTCATGTACAGGCAGTGGGCCAGATTCACAGAGCCATAACTCCTGTCTAACTGGTGTTAGACCGGAGTACTTTCTAATTACGCGCGTTTTTTCACTAGTTTGAAACCTCAAACCATGAAAAGACAGCTTTGCGCTTCAATCCGACTGGCTTACGTGTTCGTACGCCTTCGGATCTACGCTGCAATAAAATTTGTAGCCGCTGGGTGGACTTCCCGTCGTTTTCCGCGTCGGGGTATGCAAATGAGCTTTTGCCATCGATCCCCGAAATTACGATCTTCAATCGCAATCTCTTACGGCATCTTTAGTCATCTTTTCGCTGCGTAATGTTATACCAGCTTTTAGCTGGTCTAATATTAGACAGCCCATGTTAAGTATGGCCGTCGTTCCCACGCCGAATTTCAACGTTTTCCGACGTCTTTTATTATTTTTTACGTAAGTCGTCCGGGAAAAGGAATGTCCGTAAACGACGCTACTCAAAAAAAATGACGTAACGACGTTATTTCGCGCAATGCACGGCGGGAAATTTCTGAACGGAGCATGCGCATTTCGATCGCCGCGGGGACGCGCCTAATTTAAATGCTTCACGCCCCCTTATCGCGTATTTCGATTACGCGGCGAGAAATAGACTACGCCGCCGTATCGTACGGGCAAAAATCTACCAGAATTCGTTGTAGAGCCTGGTAAAATACGGCTGTGTAGCGTATCTCGGATACGCTGCGCAAATGTACGTGTACCTGAATCTGGCCCAGTGTTTTTTTTTTTTTTTAAAGTTCTTTTTATTAAGGTATTTCACAACATACAAGAGAAAGAAACAACTCAACAACAACGACATACAGTACTCAAGTGCGTACAACATACATCAACACATCTGATTTAATAGACATCTGTAGCAATGTGCATTGACCAGGATGCGGCAGGGTGGGGGTGTACCAACTCTCCTCACTGTATCGGCCACAAGGTGCCTCTAGGGCAGCTCTATAGGACCGCTCACCAGGACCATGGCAGTGGTTGCCAACTCAAGCCATATGTAGTTAGCCAGCAGTACTAGACTCTGCCAGCCATGCACGCCAAACCTTGTCATATTTCAGTGGACAGCCACGGTTGATGTATGTGTCCCTGTACAGGGGAAGGCTGGCATTCACCAGACGCCTCCACTGCATCAGAGAAGGGGGTGTAGGTTTTTTCCAATGCATGGCAATATTCTTGCGTGCATAGAAAAGCAACAGACTGACCAACGTGCGCCCCGTGGAGGTTGGGACGATGTTCTCAATTATTCCCAGGAGGCACATCTCCATCGCTACCGGCAACTGGGTCGCTGCGACTGCATTGATCACTTCCAGCACCATTACCCAGTACCGCTGAACCTCGGGGCATTGCCAGAAAATGTGGGAGAAGTCACCTGGTGATGCCCTGCATCTCCAACACTCCGGAGAATGCGCCGGGTTCATCTTGTGGAGCCTGTATGGAGTGAAGTAAGCTCTGTGAACTATCTTGTATTGCACCATCCTGTCTCGAATGGAGACAAGTGAGCAGAAAGGGAGATCCCAGACCTCGTCCCAGTCGTCCGTATCTAGCGTGGGGATATCCCCCTGCCATCTGGACCGCAGCCCATCCAGAGGGGGGAGAGACACAAAGATCAGGTACGAGTACAAGTGCGATGTGGGTTTTGCGTCACAATTAAACTTTAGTGTTCTCTCCAACTCCGACTGGGCCACAATGCAGGACGACAAGGGGAACTGAGCCGCGAAGGCATGTGACAGCTGGTGGTATCTAAAAGCGTAGTGCTGGGGTAAGTTGAACATGGAGGAGAGGTCCGAGAATGGTATCAGAGCGTTTTGGGAGACTATGTGCGAAACAAGCTTAATGCCATACTTAGACCAGGCAATGGGGTCTGAGAGCTTATAAAAGTGTGATAAGGTAGGGTTGATCCAGATAGGGGCATTCGGGGATATTTCGGTGGGTTTACATTTTTCAATGGCCAGACCAGTCCGCCACGCCCGCAGGGTGGTGCGCATGGAGGGGGTCAGGGGATACGGGGCGCGAGGGCCCCGATAGAGCAGGAGCCGGAGGGCCTCCAGTGAACCGACCACCGAGGCCTCCAGTGCAGTGGAGGTGTTCATCCCATCTGGCCGCAGCCACCAGGCCGCAGTCACCAACTGCGTGGCAAGGTAGTATTTGTAGCAGTCAGGGAAAGCCATACCACCCTGCGTCCGCGGTCTCATCAAGGTTGTCAGCTTGTATCTGGGTGGGGAGGGACCCCAAATAAAGGAGGAAAAAATTTGATTCAGCTTTTTGAAAAAGGACTTGGGCACCCACTGCGGGGAGTGGCGGAAAAGGTAAATAAGTTTAGGGACAATCTTCATCTTAATTAGGTTCACCCTTCCCCAAACAGACAGGGGGAGGTTGCTCCAGGCTTTAAGCCTGGATTGGGCCTCTAGCAGCACCGGGGACAAGTTTTGCGAAATGTATTCGGTCGCCGAGGCAGAGATGGTTACCCCCAGATACTTAAAGGTGGTGACCCAGCTAAGGGGACTGTCGGGAGGGGTGGTGGACCTAGCCGCCTGATCTATAGGGAAGAGAAGGGACTTGGACCAATTCACCCTCAGTCCGGTGACCGAGGCAAACGTGTCCAAGACGGTCAGTGCACCCCGCAGCGAGGGGCCCGCATCATTAAGGAAGAGAAGCATGTCGTCCGCATACAGGGCCACCCTCTCCTCCAGCAGACCCACTCGGAGACCCTTGATATGTGGTGATGTGCGGAGAGCCTCCGCCACCGGTTCAATGGCAAGGGCAAACAAAGCCGGAGAGAGAGGGCAACCCTGCCGCGTTCCCCTGGAAAGTCTGAAGGGGGCAGACAGCCCCCCCCCAGCCGTATTGAGGAAGTGGGGGCCCTGTATATCACCTGGAGCCACTTGATAAATAGCAGTGGGAAGCCCATCCTGCGCAGAGTCTCCCACAGAAAGGGCCACTCCACAGTGTCAAAGGCCTTTTCGACATCCAATGAGGCCACTGCTCGCGTTCCCACATTAAGATGCTGAGTATGGATATTGGTAAAAAGTCTCCTAAGATTGACATCTGTGGACCTCCGGGGCATGAAACCCGTTTGGTCTGGGTCTATCACTGAGGGTAACATGGGGTATAACCGAAGGGCAAGGAGCTTAGTTAGTATTTTAAAGTCTGAGTTAAGGAGTGCTATGGGACGGTATGAGGCACAGGAAGTGGGGTCCTTGGGGGGCTTGTATATAAGCGTTAGGTAGGCATGGTACATGGAGGCAGGTAGGCTGCCATCCGTCAGACACGCAGTGTAGAGCCGTGCCAACAAGGGGGCTAGGAGTCCGGAGTGGGCTCTATAGAAGTCTAGTGGGAGTCCGTCCGGGCCAGGCGCCTTGCCCGACGGGAAGGATTGTATGGCCCCCTGTACCTCCAAGGCCGTGAATGGTTGCACCAAGGCTTCTCTCTCTTGGTCGGAGAGCCAGCCAAGTGCCAATGGATCTAGCAGATCATTCAGCGTCTCCGGCCGGAAGTCCGCGGGGAGGCTAGAGGAATACAGCGACTTATAGAATTCACTAAAAGTCTGAAGGATGTCCGGGGGGGAGGACACGGTCCCGCCCCCCAGAGTCCGCAGAGTCGAAATCGTTGTAAGGGGCTGGTCATGCTGGGCCATCATGGCCAACAGGCGGCCATTGCGATCGCCCTGTTCAAAGGCTCTCTGCTTGCCCTTGTATATGTCTAGGCGGGTAACCTCAGCTAAGTGCAGATGCAAATCCCTCTGAGCTGCCATCATCCGATCAAACTGATCCGAGGTGGGGTCTTTATTAGCATCAGTATGTTCTATGACCGAACGTTCCAATTCCAGTGTCTTGGCTGAAAGTTGCTTTTTGACATTGGCAATGGAAGAAATGTACTGCCCTCTGGTGTATGCTTTAAAGGTATCCCAGACGTTATCCAGGGGAGTGGAACCCTCGTTATTCTCCCAAAATTCAGCTAGCAAGGGGGGCAAGACCTCTGCAACCTCAGGATGAGCAACCCACTGCGCGCCCAGCCTCCAAAGCGCAGCACTGCGCGTTGCCGGCGAGCGGAGCACCACCTTTAAAGGGCTGTGGTCGGACAGACCGCTAGGGAGATAGTCCGCCTCCAACACATCCGCTAACAGTGCGGGGTTGGAGAAGGCCAAATCTATCCTGGAAGCGGTTTTGTACGAGGTCGAAAAACAAGAATAGGCCCGCACACCAGGGTGCTTCCACCTCCAAACTTCCTCCAGACCCACTGCCTGAGCCCAGGTCAGCAGGTCCATACATCTATGCCTGGGCGGCGCAGGCCTATCCAGGTCAGGTGACAAGATGGCATTAAAATCACCCATTACCAACACTTTTCCTGGGCAGAAGGGTGCAACCTTCTCAAGCACTTCGTATAACAGAGCAGGTGAAAAAGGGGGGGGGTGTACAGGTTGACAACAATATACTTCTGTGCCCAAAGCGTGAAAATTAATATCACATATTTACCCAGGGGGTCCGTGCGGACCTCTTCTATCACACATAGAAAGTTTTTGTGGATTAGGATTGATACACCCCTAGCATATGTAGAATATGTGGCATGTATAGCACGCTGAATCCACGGCTTCTTAAGAGTCAGGACCTTGCTGCCCATGAGGTGAGTCTCCTGGAGGAGAACAAGCTGGGGAGAGTGGGACTTCAGATATTGAAAGAGAAGGGCACGTTTGAACTTAGAGTTAAGGCCTCTGACATTCCAGGAAAGAATGGCAAAGGAGTCAAATGAGCGGTCAGCCATCAGGCAAGGGAGGTAAGGGAATGGAAGGATATTTAAGTAGATACACCCGGGAACACCCCAGGAGCAGCAAGAAACCGAGCACATTGCATTGCATATTGATAGCACCTGAGCATATAGCAGCTAGAGAACAGAAAAAAACAGTGAACAAAAAAAACATAGCAAACATACAAAGAAACAAACTTCCCAGGCACCGGGTGCCTATCCTACTATGTCCCATCCCTCCAACAACGGTCAGGGGGGTGGGAATAGTTCTTTTCCCAAACAGAAAACAGAACATAGTGTAAATGAGCCCCGGAACTAGGGGCCCTACACGGCAGGCGCCAGGTCACCTGCTACTACAGCCGGACGACAGCGGTTATCAAATGACCACTTGGTCAGGGTCCGGAGTCCAAGTAGAAAAAAAGGTGGGGATACAACAAAAAAGGGGGGAGGACGAGGGGGGGGGGCAGGTGTAGCAGTCCTGGTGTGCTGCTACGTCAGTAGACCAAAGTCGTGTGTATCTCGTATCAGGCATTGAGCATCAAAACTCCTCTTGGTACAGTTGGGCTGGATTCCCCAATAAAACAAATCAGAGAGTCAAATCAAAGGAGGGTTGAGTAGTTCCGGGTCTCCAAGCTCAGGATGACCCCGTGAGGACATGACAGCCACCTCGCATCAGTTAGTGGTAGGGCCCGGGGGGGTAAAGGCACACAGCGGCCATATTGAAAAAGGGGCCAGCTTGGGATGGCAAGAATACAGTACCATTTACCGGAAAAATGAAGGGGGGGGGGAGAGATAAAAATAAAAACAAAAGGTTAAAAACAAAAATTCTTGACAAAACAGGAACATCTCACCATAGCAGCGGGGTCCCTTTTAGATCACCAGGGGGACGGGAGGTGGTAGAGGCACGGGGGTGAACGGAATGCGGTTCCTCAGCGACCATCCAGCCACGACATCGCTGCCTCAGGGTCCATGAAGAAGCGCGTGCGGTCTCCATCGATCACCCTGAGCTTGCTGGGGTAGAGTAGGCTAAACTTGAGGCCTTGGTCCCTCAGGCGTCTCCGTACCTCTGTAAAGGATCTGCGGCGATGTTGAACCTCCGGGGAGTAGTCTGGGAACAGCATGATCCTGGTACCATTGTAGAGGAGGTCCCGTTTTTCCCTGGCAGCAGCCAGAATCCGATCCCTGTCCCTGTAATTTAGCAGGCGCAACAGGAAGGGTCGAGGTGGAGCCCCCGGGATCGGTGGTTTGAGGGGGACTCTGTGGGCCCTTTCCACCACGAATGTAGGTGGCATCGCAGGCAGATCCAGGAGGGAGATCAGGAAGGCCTCTGTAAATTCTGCAGGCCTGAGGCCCTCTGCCTTTTCAGGGAGGCCCAGGACCCTTATGTTGTTTCTCCTGAGCCTGTTTTCGGTGTCTATTGATTTCTCTTGCAGGGCTCTAACCTGCAGCTGTAAGGCATGGAGGTCCCTGGAATCAGCCCTGGTGGAATCTTCCAGCTGAGAGATGCGGCCCTCCGCCTCGGTAAACCGGGCCCTAAATTTGTCCATGTCATGCCGGATCAAGCTGACATCGGCAACGAGGTGGTCTATCTTGACCATCACCGAGTCCCGACCCTCCTTGATGGCCGCCAGGAGCTCCGCATGCGAGGAGGCAAGGGATGCAGGTGGATTAGGGGAAGCCATGGAGCCGGCTGACATATTTCCTGCTGGGAGTCTCGTGGGCAAGATGGCCGCGGAGGACCCGTCCCTGGACACCGAGGACGAACGGAGCTTACCCGGAGACAGCGGAGGTGGCCTCGGGGTGCTGGATGTCTTCTTCCGCCCCAGGGTGTCTGAAAGTCGGACGCTGAAAGGAGAAATCAGGTAAGGATAAGAGAAGGAGCGGAGCTCTGCCTGCACACGTCTGCTCTCGTTCACATCCCGGCCACCTGGCCCAGTGTTTTTAATTGTTGTGCCACTTACATTCACTTCAGTTCTCCACATTGCCCCACTGCTCGGTTGTTTCACTGCAGCCATAGAAAATACCCAGCACATCTGAGTACAGGGATGTACATAGTGCTCGGGCCTGAGGGACCAATCTTACGGCAACATTATGGTCAACTGATGGGACTGATGACATCATCATCCCGGTTCTTTGACACTATCCAATACAGGCCTTACACAGAATCTGACCCCGCAAAGTAAAGAGTGATGGGGAGCACAGGGAAGGTGAGTATTAAGCCTCATACACACGATCGGACTTTAAACAAACGTTTCTGTGAATTTTTGTTCACAGGGCTTTGGCCGTGAACTTGGTATGCATACACGCGGCAGGACTTTTTCAGCCAACTTTCACCAAATCACGTGTTTCTTTCTGCTCTTTTCTGCTCTTTGCCGCCACCCTTTAGTCAACTTCTGCTATTGTTGGTTGATTTTAACATTGGTTCTGAGCATACGTGTTTGTATTTTGGACTAAAGTCTGATGGACTTCTGTACACATGAAAGGATTTTGCCCCGTAGGACTTTTATTGCCGAAAAGTTTGTCCGTTTGCAGAGCGAAAATTTGTCCGATGAAAACAGAAAAAGTTTGTCCGATGTAGTGTACACACGGTCAAATGTTTTTTGAAAACCTGGGAATTTAGAAGTTTATTATCAAAAAGTCAGACCGTGTGTATGGGGCTTAAGTGTATCAGGTAGTGGGCTCATGAAAGACTGCTCTGAATGAGCAAAGTAGCAGGAAAGCTTTAAAGGTTTGATTCTATAGCAGAAAACTGCAGGAGTAGCTGTAAAAACATGTGTATTGGAATTGTGCAGATAATAATCTATAATGTGTGTGCCCATATTCTATTGAAAACAGACTTCCTTTCAAAGAAACCTTAAGGCTGAGTTCTCACCATTGCCACATGCGGCTCACAGCAGGGGTCCGGTGCATCCTGGTTCACCGTTTCAGGTCCGATTTCAGCCCTGATTTTTGGCTGAATTTGGACCTGAAACAGATCAAAAGACAGATAGGACTCCTGTGCAAATTCACATTGGAGCCGTAGCAGAAATAGGGGAACCCGCATTCAATTCAATGGTGTGAACCCAGCCTTAACCATTTTAGCCCCGGAGGATTTGGCTGCCACTTTTTGCGATTCTGCACTGCGTCGCTTTAACTGACAATTGCACAGTCGTGCGACATGGCTCCCAAACAAAATCGATCTCCTTTTTTCCCACAAATAGAGCTTTCTTTTGGTGTGTTTTAAGGTATTTATCGGTATATTGCGCGCTCCCGTGTATAGCGCGCACCCCTAAAGTAGCCCCAAAATTCCTGTAAAAAAAAATGTTATAACATTTTATTACTTACAGTTTTGGTGTCTTGCCCGGTGTCCATCGTCCGGTCCGGCATCCGTCTGCGGCCTCAGTGGTGTCCTCCCGGCTTCTCCAGCGCTGTCCGAGTTGAATCCCCACTTCCTGCACTCAGTTTGAAGCCTCCGCCGACATATACCAAGCGCAGTACACTCAGGCACGCTCGGCCACGCTCGGCTTCTCGCGCATAAATGTCACAGAGCATGACTACGAGCGAAGCCGAGCCTGGCCGAATGTACCCGAGTGTACTGCACTTGGTATATGTTGGCGGCTCAGTTCAAACTGAGCCCGGGAAGCGGGTATCGGTGTATATCGCGCACCCATGATTTTACCCTTATTTTAAGGGGAAAAAAGTGCGCAGTATACGCCCATAAATAGGACAATTTTGAAAACAAGCAATATTTTTTTTACTTTTTGCTATAATAAATTTCTCCAAAAAATATATAAAAAAATAATTTTTTCCTCAGTTTAGGCCAAAATGTATTCTTCTACATATTTTTGGTAAAAAAAAATCGCAATAAGCGTTTATTGATTGCTTTGCGCAAAAGTTATTGCGTCTACCAAATAGGGGATAGTTTTATGGCATTTTTATTACTGTATATACTCGAGTATAAGCCGACCCAAATATAAGCCAAGGCACCTAATTTTTCCCCCAAAAATGGAAAAACGTATTGACTCATTGACAGTATAAGTCTAGGGTGTCCATCTGCATGCCTCACTATGCCTCACTTTGCCTCACTGTGTCCATGTGCATGCCTCGCTGTGTCCATGCCTCAATGTGTCCATGCCTCACTCTGTCCATGCCTCACTGTGCCCATGCCTCACTGTGCCCATGCCTCACTGTGCCCATGCCTCACTGTGCCCATGCCTCACTGTGTTCATGACTAGACTGACATTTAACATTGGAGTCTATGGAAGGGGTGCCCGGCAACAAACAGACAACAAACTTTGCACACTTGTAGAGAAGAAATGGGGCTACATGTGTGTCAAGTTCTGAGTCCAGGAGACCTACGACTGTCCGGAACCGGGTCCCCAAATTGACTAGAGGAATTACCGTTTAACACGGGAGTCTATGGAAGGGGTGTCCGGATTTGAAAAATCGGTGCTCCCCGGCCGTAGGTCCCCAGGACAACAAACTTTGCACACTTGTAGAGAAATAGTGGGGCTACATGTGTGCCAAGTTATGGCTGGCCGGTACTGGGTCCCCAAAGTCCGGGAGATCAAAAAAATGTGCTGAAACTTGGCTTATACTTGAGTATATATGGTAATATTTTTTTTTTACTAGTAATGGCGGCACCCGCGAGGCGCGGAATTCAAAGTAATGTAAATATAAGTTGCTTTGCGCAGCCGTGCCATTCTGACAACGTATATGTGCAGGACACGGTCATGCATACAATACAGGGGCTATCATTGCTAACAGAAAGTTATAGATGAATGGCTTTTAGACTGGTCCAGTCATTTTAAAACTTTGAGTGACTGACCCTTAGTATATGAAGACAAGCAGTTCGGACCTACCACTGACTTTGCTTTTGTATCATGGTTGCAGGAAGTCATTTAGAAAGTAGTATTTACAGAGATAACCAGGCAACTAGCAATTTCAGAATAGGTCCAACACTGGCAACCCATGTTCACTCTTATAGCAGTAGTAGTATTTTTTTCTTTTAAAGAGATAATAGGGTTTATTTACTAAAGGCAAACAAGTTCACTTTACAAGGGAAGTTGCACTTTGCAAAGGGAATTTCACCAGAGCTTAGTAAATGTGAAATTTCACTTTGCAAAGAATACCCAATCAGATGCAAAAAAAAGCCCACAAATTTTTGCTTACACACGATTGGATTATTTGAGTCGGCAGAGCTTTACCTCATTCACTAAGCTCTGGTGAAAATTCACTTGTAAAGTGCAACAAACTTGTATTTACCTAGTCTATTTGACTTAAGTAAACAAACCCCACCATGACTTTGTCTTTGTAGGGCAAAGTGACAGTGTCAATGCAAAATATCCCCAACCATTACAACCAAACAATGGGTCGGGGATTTTGCAAATACGCTGGGATTGATTTACTAAAGCTGAAGAGTGCACAATCTGGTAGAGCTGTGCATGGTAGCCAATCAGCTTCTAACTTCAGATTGTTCAGAAAGAAAGTTACCGCACCAGGTGGATTGTGTTAGGAGGATCAGTATGGTTTTAGGAGGGTGCTGGCAATGCACAAGGTAACAAATGGAAAAAGAAAATATGGACAGCCGCACTCCAAAAAACCTTGATGGTTGTCTTTATTTAAAAAAGGAAAAATGCACTACAAGTCACAGCACACTATACGGGAGTAAAACACTTGACGCGTTTCGCACTATTAATATGTGCTTAACCACTTGCTTAATGGGCACATATACCCCCCTCCTGCCCAGGTGAAATTTCAGCTTCTGGCACTGCGTCGCTTTAACTGACAATTGCGTGGTCCTGCGACGTGGCTCCCAAACAAATTTTTACGTCCTTTTTTCCCCACAAGTAGAGCTTTCTTTTGGTGGTATTTGATCGCATGTGCGGTTTTTATTTTTTGCGCTATAAACAAAAAAGCGACAATTTTGAAAAAAAACATACAATATTTTTTACTTGTTGCTATATTAAATATCCCAATTTAAAAAAAAAAAAATAATTTTCTCAGTTTAGGCCGATACGTATTCTTCTACATATATTTGGTAAAAAAAAATAAAAAATAATCGCAATAAGCGACTGGTTTGCGCAAAGGTTATAGCGCCTAAAAATAGGGGACAGAATTATTATTTTTTATAATTTTTTTTTTTACTAGAAATGGCGGCGATCTGCGATTTTTATTGGGACTGTGACGTTATGGCGGACACATCCGACACTTTTGACACATTTTTGTCGCCATTCTCATTTATACTGCAATCAGTGCTATAAATATGCACTAATTACTGTATAAATGTGACTGGCATTGAAGGGGTTAACACTAGTGGGTGAGGAAGGGGTTAAATGTGTACCCTGTAATAGTGTTCTAACTGTAGGTGGAGGGGGGTGACTGGGGGAGGTGACCGATTTGTATCCCTAGGTACAAGGGACACAGATCGGTCTCCTCTCCAGAGACAGGGCGCTGTCTCTGTGTGAGCCGGCAATGAGAGATGATCTCATATGTTTACATTTGAGATCATCTCTCATTGGCCGCACAGATCGCATCGCAAACGCCCACTCTGATTGGCCGTACACGGCGATCTGTAATTGGCTGTGTCCATTGGACACAAACAAAACAGAGTTTCCCCGCTGCGCGCTCTGGAACGCCCTAAGGGGCAGACGTCAATTGACGTCCAGTTGGATATTCAGGTCCGCGCTGTAGCCGTCATTCGGCTATAGCGTGGGTCTGAAGTAGTTAATCATAGCTATGATTAACCACTAATTTATAGTGTGAAAAGCGTCAGCTGTTTTACTCCTGTGTAGTGTGCTGTGACTTGTAGTGCATTTTTCCTTCTAGTTTCCTTCTGCACTAGTTTTTGCCCTCTACAGTTTTAGTAAATCACCCCCACTGTCATTTTTCTTGCATTGGTAAGGTGACAATGTCTCTTTAATTAATAAATGTATGTGTCTATGTTTTGTGTGTAGTGGCATATTAACCTTAGCTAGAAATACTTCACCATATCCATATCCGAGAATTACATTTTTTCCAATAATTTGCTATTTTTGTACAGTTACTTAAGTCTTTGCCTTAGGGCTTCTTTAGGCAGATTTTCACCGATGCAAAGATTCTTGTAATGTAAGTTTTGTTCCACTTTATTTTTCTGCCTATATTCTGCTTTTACCTTTCTAGCCATTTTTATGTTATGTCCCCCAAGTCTTTTCCTTTGCAGGGTTAATTCTTCACTATTTATTTTTAGTGGACATTCTATTATTATCGGTGAAAGTATTATTTGTTAGCTGGGGCTGGTCTCTTCAGGGACATTATCTATCGTCTTGTGTAGAAAGTGTAAGCATATGGACAGATGAGCCGGGTCATACATTGTGCAAAACTTCCTCTCCCTAAAGAGCTTAACATTTATTTATGGTGACAATTTTGTTGACTAACAGGAAGAAGCAGAAAAATATCATAAATAGCTAAATACATTCTGCTAGACTGTAGAAGCATTCCATAATGTGTGTTACTGTGCTGTTTACTGTAACCTGATATTATATGGCAGGGTGGCCAGATGTAAAAGCTAAAATAAATGACCCAACTATGGTTCAAAACAGAAATCAAATCCCAGAACCTCTCACAATAAGTAGCAAGTTATAGAAAATAGAAACTTTTGAAGCTCTGTCGTCCGTAAAGTATTCACAGTGCTTCACTTTTTCCACATTTGTTACAGTATGTTACAGCCTTATTCCAAAGAGGATTGAATTCATTATTTTCCTCAAGATTCTACAAAAAATACCCCATAATGACAATGTGAAAGAAGTTTGTTTAACCCATGGGTCTTCAAACTACAGCCCTCCAGTTGTTCAGGAACTACAATTCCCATCATGCCTAGTCATGTCTGTGAATGTCAGTGTGTTACAATTAGGGTGACCACATTTCCAAACTACCATTCAGGGACACCCTCCTTCCCAAAAATCAGCTTGTGCTGTAACGAATCACAGCACAGTGATTGGACACAAGAGGCGGGATTTATAATTTCTCCAATCACAAGCAGGGGGCAGGGATTGTGCTCCTCCAGGCATTCCTGGCCAGGACAAGTACTGTCAGTGAGTAAATCGGTGATTTGGCTGCCTTTTTTGGGGGCATCAGATTGGCCCGGGCTGGGGTGGCTGTGTCAGTTTCATTCCGGGACACTGTATTGTCCTGGGATAAAGGTACCTGGGACAGACCTGCAAAATGCGGGACTGTTCCGGGCAATCCGGGACACATGGTCACCCTAGTTACAATGCCTCATGAGATGTGTAGTTCTACAACAGCTGGAGGGCCGTAGTTTGAGGATCCCTGGTTTAACCGATTGCCGTCCGCAGAGATACGTCTGCAGCATGGCACAGGCAGGCAAAAGGGCGTATATATACGTCCCCTTTAAGGTCGCAGCATTGTGGACCCGCGGATTCCACCACGAGCTCTGTAACTCTGACCGCGGTTCCCGCAGACTCAATGTCCGTGGGAATGCCAGCGATAGTGACACGATGAGGAAGAAGGGGGCAATGCTTATGCAAACAAGCATTTCTCGAGTCTTCCGAGTGACAGGACAGTGACCACAGCTTTCTATAATCGGTAGTGTCACACACAGCCCACCCCCCCTACAGTTAGAACACACCCCTAGGCACACTTAACCCCTTCAGCGCCACCTAGTGGTTAACCCCTTCACTGCCAGTGTCATATTCACAGTAATCAGTGCTTTTTTATAGCACTAATCGCTGTAAAAATGACAGTGGTCCCAAAAATGTGTCAAAAGTGTCCGATATGTCTGCCATGAAGTCACACTCATGAATAAAATCGCAGATCGCCACCATTACTAGTAAAAAAAAAATAATAATAATAAAAATGCCATAATTCTATCCCCTATTTTGTAGACGCTATAACTTTTGCGCAAACCAATCAATATACGCTCATTGCGACTTATTTTACCAAAAATATGTACAAGAATACGTATTGGCCTTAACTGTGGGGAAAAAAAAAACGTTTTTTAATATATTTTTTGGGGGATATTTATTACAGCAACAAGTAAAAAATATATATTTTTTTCTTTCAAAATTGTCGCTCTATTTTTGTTTATAGCGCAAAAAATAAAAGCCACAGAGGTGATCAAATACCACCCAAAGAAAGCTCTATTTGTGGGAAAAAAAGGACGTCAATTTTGTTTGGGAGCCACGTCGCAGTTGTCAGTTAAAGCTATGCAGTGCCGAATCGCAAAAAAAGTGGCCTGGTCTTTGACCAGCATAATTGTTCAGGGCTGAAGTGGTTAAAATATTTGCATATTTATATAAAAAAAAAAAATCTCATGTGCATAAGTATTCACAGCGTTTGTGATGACACTCAAAACTGTGATTAGGTGAATCCCGTTTTCACTGGTAAATTCAGTTGATTAGACATGATTTGGAAAGGCACACACCTGTCTACTTAACCACTTACCTACTGTGCACCTACACCCCCTTCCTGCCCAGACAAAATATTAGCTTCCGGCACTGCGTCGCTTTAACTGACAATTGCGCGGTCGTGCGACGTGGCTCCCAAACAAAATTGGCGTCCTTTTTTTCCCACAAATAGAGCTTTCTTTTGGTGGTATTTGATCACCTCTGTTTTTATTTTTTGCGCTATAAACAAAAATAGAGCGTACATTTTTTAAAAAAATGCAATATTTTTTCCTTTTTGCTATAATAAATAACCCAAAAAATATATAAAAAAAATATTTTTTCCCTCAGTTTAGGCCGATACGTATTCTTCTACATATTTTTGGTAAAAAAAAAATGCAATAAGCGTTTATCGATTGGTTTGCGCAAAATTTATAGCGTTTACAAAATAGGGGATAGTTTATGGCATTTTTTTTTTTTTTTTTTTTTACTATTAATGGCGGCGATCTGCGATTTTTTTATTGGGACTGCGACGTTATGGCGGACATTTCGGACACTTTTCTGACATTTTTGGGACCATTTACATTTATACAGTGAAAAATGCTATAAATATGCATTGATTACTGTATAAATGTGACTGGCAGTGAAGGGGTTAACCACTAGGGGGCGGGGAAGGGGTTAATGTGTGTCCTATGAGTGTTCTAACTGTAGGGGGAGGGGGGGGTGACTGGGGGAGGTGACCGATTGTGTCCCTATGTACAAGGGACACAATCGATCTCCTCTCTCCCTGACAGGGACGTGCAGCTTTAAAGGGACATCACGTCATATGACGTGATGTCAGAACAATGGAGTCGTCTGCCCGCCGTCATTTGACGGTGGGCAGATGACAAGTGGTTAAAGTCCCACAGTTAACAGTGCATGTCAGAGCACAAACCAAGCCATGAAGTCCAAGGAATTGTCTGCAAACCTCCAAGACAGGATTGTATTGAGGCACAGATCTGGGGAAGGGTACAGAAAATGTTCTGCAGCATTGAAGGTCCTAATGAGCACAGTGGCCTCCATCATCTGTAAATGGAAGAAGTTTGGAACCACCTTCCTAGAGCAGGCCGCCCGGCCAAACTGAGCTATAGGGGGAGAAGGGCCATAGTCAGGGAGATGACCAAAAACACAATGGTTACTCTGAATTTCTCCGTGGAGAGAGGAGAACCTTCCAGAAGAACAACCATCTCTGCAGCCCTCCACCAATTAGGCCTGTATGGTAGAGTGGCAGACGACAGTCCGTCTGAAGTTTGCCAAAGGGCTCCTGAAGGACTCTCAGACCAAGAGAAACAAAATTCTCTGGTCTGATGAAACCAAGATTAAATTCTTTGGCCCGAATGGCAAGCATAATGTCTGGAGGAAACCAGGCACCGCTCATCACCTGACCAATACCATCCCTACAGCGAAGCATGGCGGTGGCAGCATTGTGCTGTGGGGATGTTTTTTATTGTCAGGAACTGGGAGACTAGTCAGGATTGAGGGAAAGGTGAATGCAGCAATGTACAGAGATATCGTTATGAGCGCTATGGACCGCAGAATAGTTCATCTTCCAACAAGACTGTGACCCTTAGAACACGGCCCAGATAACAAAGGATTGGCTATGGGACAACTCTGTGAATGTCCTTGAGTGGCTCAGCCAAAGCTCGATTTGGAGAGATGTTAAAATGGCTGTGCACCGACTCTCCCCATCCAACCTGATGAAGCTTGAGAAGTCTAGCAAGGAAAAATGGGAGAAACTGACCAAAAATAGGTGTGGCTGGAATTGGTGCCAAAGGTGCTTCAACAAAGTAGTGAGCCAAGGCTGTGAATACTTCTTTCATGTTGTCATTATGGGGTTTTGTTTGTAGAATTTTGAGGAAAATAATTAATTGAATTAATTTTGGAGTAATAAAAATGGTGTAACCGTAGCCCTTCCTTCAATGTAACACCACTCAGCGCTTAGGTACACCACCTCAAGGTATCTAAAAATAGAATATCTGATATGCACATGAATAGCTGCTGCTGAATAAAAATAGAACAATGTAAAAACACAGTACAATAGACCAATGGAACCCAAACAAGTTGAGAACTAAAAAGTTAAAACCTAAAAGAGTCCATAAGTTACATAAAATACTGTAGCAGCGCTTAATCTTAGAATCAAATCTGAGATTCTTCTAAAAGTCCAAAACAATCTTTTAGGGATAAGATGATAGTGCAGATGGTATAAATACAAAAAACAGTCCTTAATTAAGTGCTCCTTTCACCAAGAGAGGGGGTGTTCACCACGTGGGGGGATGATTAATCCCCAGTTGGGGATGCACTCACCACAAGACTGGATCAAAAGGGCCTGGATTATATATCTGTATAAAGCCTGGAAGATGCACTCTCCACCGTCAGGGATGTTAAAAGATCAAAACCGCATACATATAGGGTAAAGAAAACTCATATAGTGTGATACCGTTTTAAAACATTTATTAAGCCCAAAACATCCCAAATCATATATTGTGCGTACCACAATGTAAAATCATCAAGCATAAAACGAATAATCTGTACTGTGCCTGTCAGCTTCTCCCTGTGGATCTATGGAGATGTAGGTATCTGCTACAAAAAGTCTCCTGTTCCTGCTCTGGAGGCTGCACAGCGTTTCTGGTCAGTGATAAGCGTCACGCCCTAGTAAAAATACGGAAGTCTATTTGTTTTATACTGTATGTAGAGCTTCACCAGATTTTGCACTATCCAGTTTTGGTAAATCAACCCAATGTGTATCAATAAGTAAAACTAAGCTGGGGGAGATTTGCTAAAACTGGTGCACACAGAATCTGGTGGGTTCATATACAGGTGGCTATTGAAATCGCCAAAAGTAGAGAAGGAACTACTTTTGGAAATTGGTGCGGCCCTGCAAGGTCGATTGGGACTGTGCCATTGCCGGGAATAAGCTGTGAATTGACATGTCAAATCGTGACGATGTGAACGGGGGCTTAAAGGGGTTGTAAAGGAAACATTTTTTTTTTCATAATAAGCATCCTTTACCTGCAGACATTCCTCTTTTCAATTCCTCTTTGTTCGTTTTTGCTCAGAAGTTGCTCTATTTTTTCTCTGTTCTGTTCACTTCCTGCTTGTCTGATTTTACTGACCACCGTGAAGGGAGGCTTTACTGCGGTGGTCAGTAACGTGCTCGCCCCCTCCTGGGAACTACATCTGTGTGGCAGGACACTCTCTATGTGTTAGAGACTTCAAGGAGGTGTGAATTACTGGACGTGCCGCAATTCATAATGGAAAATGTAGTTGTTACATGAACGAGCGCCGCAAACCAGGAAGTGAATAAGAGAACAGAAACTAGAACGCCGGAGGTGATATAGATGAAGGAATTTACTCGTTGTTTAACAGAATCATTACACTATTCTGTCTGTCTACCTTGCAGACATTAATTTTAGGCAAACAATTTTTTCCTTTACAACTCCTTTAAACTTGGATGCTGATTGGTTACTCTGCACAGCGGCACCTAATTTTATGTGCACCTGTTTTAATAAGACTCACCCACAGTGATAGTAAAGTGACCATATACATTACAATCCAATAATGTAATTGTACAATCTACCTTAGCTTCTTCAACAACTATGTAGTGTCATGCAAGGACTTTCCTGATTGGCAACAAATGGAATGACTTGTTTAGGTAGGCTCTCAGATTACATGGTTTTAGTAAGTCTGAAGGAGATGGTCCAATTAGATTGTAATGTATATGGCCAGCACTACTGGTGTCAGTGTTAAACAGCTCTTTAATGTGCTTCTGTATTGAGGTGACAGGATTGCTCTAAAGAGAAAACTCCAGGGAATCGCATAGATTCTGAGTAGCATTGGCTTTCAAGTCACAATGCAAAGTAGTAGGTCGTATGAGCAAATCTTTCATATGTATATTATGCTAACAATTCCTTCTAATTAATGTAATGGCACTTTTCATATTGTACATAGAAGACAGTCTGCTATTTTTAATTGTGATTCTCTGCTTTCCGGTGCGTTGTAGTAAATGTTCATCTGAAAGAGTCTTCACAGGGGGAAAAAACGTGTTACTCAGCAGGGAAGATTTATGTACTATATTTAGCTTCATCTCTGCGCCATTCTCTGAACCCGTGATAATATCTCAGTGATCTTTGTACATATAACTGTAATATCTCATTATTTATTACAAAGTTCTGTCATTTTACTTCCACCTCTCTAAGGCTTTAACAGGACATTCTCAGACATCAGTGTCTATCTGGAGTTTATATTTAGAAAAGAAAAAAAAATTACAGGGTCAGACCGGATCCATGGGGCCATCAGAGAAAATGGACTTAAGGAGCCACCATTCCAACAGAAAAAAAAAATGATAGTTCATGAGCTGAGTATTGTAGTTAGGGACTTTAGCTCAGTGGGGTAAATGTTTGTATATTTCCAGCATATCTTAAAGCCTTAGGCCTCATTCACACAGCCGGACTCCATTGCAACGAAGTCCGCCTGCGTCCGCCTGCGTCCGCCAGCTCAGCCGGAGATCTGTCCGCAGATCTCCGCTGAGCCGACGGATGGCAAGCTCCTCTCTGCTCACTGAGAGGGGAGGACCTTGTCGAGCCCCGCTGTCCTCTCTGGAGCGATCTGATGAAAACGGACAGCATGTCCGTATTCATCAGATCTTACCCGATCTGCATGGACGGATGGGGACGTGTGCCCCATACGTCTGTTTTTAGCGGATCGGATCAGGTCGGATGTCAGCGATCCCCATGGACAGATGGGGACGTGTGCCCCATACGTCTGTTTTTAGTGGATCGGATCAGGTCGGATGTCAGCGGACATGTCTCCGCTGACATCCGACGCTCCATAGACATGCATGGAGCGCCCGTTCATGTCCGCCTGAAAAACTGACAGGCGGACCTGAACGGATCCATGTGTGAATGAGGCCTTAAGGTTTTTTACCTTACCTTCTGTACAGCAAAATCACCCCCCCCCCCCAGCCCCCCTTATATTTACCTGAGCCCGATCCGATCCAGCGTTGTGCACAACAGCAGCAGCTCTCATCACTGTCTCCCACCTCTCTGGGCAGATTGATAGCAGCGGGAGCCATTGGTCCATGCCACTGTCAATCCAATGCTGTTCTGTGGATAAAGCATAGCTGCCTGATATGTCAATAGATGCAGACAGGGTGGCACGGAAGGTAGCACGCACAGGTGCCCCCATGAAAAGTGTCTTCCATGGAAATACATCTTCAAAGATGTATCGGTTCTCCATAAAAGACACAGTGTCAGGAGAGGGGTGGGGCTGGAGTGCCGGCTTGGGACCTCAGAGGAACTGGATAGGGGCTGCTCTGCAATTGCACAGAGCAGGTAAGTATAGCATGCTTGTTATTGTACCTAAAAAAAAAGTTTTAATGCCGCATTACCTTGTACAACATTTAGGCAGGGCCGTTGTTATAAAATGATGGGGCCCCATACAGCCTTTGTGATGCCCCCCCACAACCTCCACTCTACCCAACCCCCTGGGGTGCAGCAAAACTGTGGAACTGGATTTATCCCCATACACCCTAAAAATGGAAAAAAAAGTCCCACCTCCTGGGCCCATCTTTTGACCTAATGGTCAAATCCATTTATTCATTTAGACAGAAATGAATAATAAAGCTGTCTCGGGCCCCCTGTTCAGCTGATGAGGCCTGGGCCCAGTACAGCAGGATCAGTTGTACTGCCTTATCAGAAGCCCTGAGTTTAGGTAAAAAAAGCTTTTGTCACATCACTTACTTGTATTGAAGGATGCCCTATATTGTACAGGCAGCTTGATCCTGATGACATGGTTCCTGATAGAAATCATGGGGTTCTGTACACCCTGACTGGGGGGTTAGATGATGAAGTCTGGGGCCAACATAGAATGCTCCCAACAAACACTTCCCACATATTTTCTCTGCCAACGCGGACTCAAAGAAAAGAGGAGTTCTCGCAGCAATTAGAGACACTGGGCCAGATTCAGGTAGAGTTAGGCTGGAGTATCAGTGATACTCCAGCCTAACTCTCACTTTGAGCCGGCGTTTCTGTTTTCTGTAGTCAGAAAACAAGAAACGCCGGGTTGGAGTTCCTATACGAGCGGCGTAATTGTATTTCGCCGTCGTATCGTAACTTCAATTTTAAAAATGGCGCGCGGGGCGTTCCCGCTGATTAACGCCGAGAATATGTTAATCAGCGGGAATCGGAAATTCACGATCGTATTCGGGCGCGACGCAGTGACTTTCCAATGTTTCCGTAAGAGATACGCGGCGTAAAGATAAAGCAGCCCCCTAGTGGAGTATCCTATGTTAAGTATGGCCGTCGTCATCGCGTCGAAAAAAAAAATTGAGTCGTTTGCGTAAAACGTCCGTGAATGGGGATTGACGTCATTGACATTCACTGACAGAATTTGGAGCATGCGCACTGACAGTCGCGCCTAGTTAACATAATACACGCCCCCTACCCGCCCAATTTGAATTCCGCCGGCTCATTTTCGCTACGCCGCCGCAACTTTAGGAGCAAGTGCTTTGTGAATAACAGTACTTGCTCCTAAAGTTTCGCCGGAGTAACGTAAATGAGAAACGTTACTGCAACTTAAAGATTCGCCCATCTACCTGAATCTGGCCCACTGTCTCCTTTCAGCTCCATGAAGAAATTAAAGATCCACAAGGATGTTATATAATACTAATATGTGATCTTAATTCCACAACATATAGCATCCACCCTAATTCCAACCAAATTAGCTTACTCAATTCTTCAAGAATGTGTTGGTTCACACAGTGCCAGACAGCAGATGTAAACGTGTTTCAGCCTTGTGGGCCTTGTTTATTACAAATGCCATATACAAAAATGCCACAATATAAAGTGTATGAACCCCTCCTCGCAACACATGTCATTATTTGGCCAATTAATGGATAATTAGAGTAACTTGGAGAGGTGAAACACCATACATGGACAAATATAAATGTAGCACTACCCCCGGAGGAGCTGCTGGTTAAATTTTGGGTTTGCACGTTACCTTTGTCGCTTCGTTTTCAGGGTGGGAGAGTCTATAATAAATGCAATGTCCAGACAGATGTAAAACCTTCAACGGTTAGGTTTTATTTTCTTTACTGCAGGATAACTTGAAGTAGTGAAAGTATAAGGGAGGAGAAGAGCATGGGAAGGTTCAGGAACACAGTACAGAATCAATCAGTCTCCACTCTCAGCTATTGAGTGGGTATTGCTCACCCGGATAGTCCGCTCTCACTTGGCCTAGCAGCCGGGATGATGCACGAACTTATGTCCAGACGGTCCCTGCCACAGACTTTTGGAATGAACTTGGTCTCTGCCACAGACCTTTGAATGAACTTGGTCTCTGCTATAGACCTTTCAATGAGCTTGGATGCGTCCAGGAATCCTCTGCCACAGGATTTCAAAGAACCGAACCTCCAGCCGTTCAGTAGAAGAGCCTTTAGGCCGGAACCGGCAGATTTCAGGGGGCTTTCAATGTAGTGGATCCCTCCTTAATTAGGTCACCAGGCCTCGCCTGAGACTTTGGCACTTTACCTTTCTCCTCCAGGGCAGGTCCTCCCCTGGTCTCCCTCATTAAGACAGTTTCCTCCCTTGTGGACAGACAGCTTGGGAACCCCTTTTTAAGATCATGGGCCCCAGACAGCATAGCTGGGCCTACAAAACAGTGAAACAACTCTGGGCCAACGTAGCCCCGAAGTCGGGTACACACACACGCACCTTGCGACAGGAGGGCATCTGTCCCTTAAGTACCCCTCCCCAGCAAGCACAGCGGGGTCACCACTCCCACTGCACCGCTGCCAAAAAGGGACACCCAACACACCATGGTATAACTGCATTCCAACATAAGGCCAAAATGGAAACACCACCTGCAGGCAATAAGGGAAACTACCAAGTAGTACCACAGCCAGAACAGTGGCAAATTTGGATTAGTCAAACAGATCTGAGCCCAAGTATAGGTCCAGACTTCCCATAAATTTTAAATAGCGCCCCCTAGATTGTGGGGGGGGGGGGCTATATAAATTTGATCAAAAACATAAACATAATTGGTTACATAATCAAAAAAGACACAGCAAAGCAATACAGATGGTCCGAAAGGGGACATGTGCCCTTCTATATTGAGAAATGTTCTTTCACTGATTACATTGCTTGTGACAGGATCTGTGAATAGGGGAGAATCCTCTCCTCCATGCACCATCTAGCCCTGCTGCCAGCAGCCTGTAAAAGTCTATAAGAGGCTGAAAACTGCTGTGGCTGGACAGGGCTGAACAAATGGGCAGAATGGACCTAAAATTTAGGACAGGGTGCGCCCAGGGGTGAATGCCTGGAAAGCAGAATTTCACAAGACTGAATGACAGTGACAGTACATCACATTTCAGTTTATCTTCAGGCTGTAGTATGAGAGCTTTCAACGTTGCACGACAGGTCCACTTTAAATGCTCATGTGCAATATAATAACTTGAACAATGACAGAGTAAAACATTTTCAGTTAACTTAACATAAACCCCTCTGGTTCCGAGCTGCCTGGTTCACGATTAACCTGAGCTGCAGCATCTGTTAGAGGACAATGGAGAGGCAAACAATTCTCTCTGATTTTCTATAGCAGTAATTTTAGCAGGGACAGAGAATATTTTACACTGCTCAGATTATGAAGGCTGCTCCATTCCTCCAGCTTTAAATTGTACTAGAAAATGAAAAACCCTAATAGCATTTTGATGTATTCCAGTTAGGTTTTCCATTAGGAGAAAAGGTGATATGTTCCAACCATTTGTCATGAATAGAAAAAAAAAATGAAGAAAATGTTGACAATTTCATTACACTCTGGTTATAACAGTGATGTGAAGTTGCCCATTATAGGACAAAAATATGAATGTAAATAAATATATATATATATATGTATATATGTATATATATATATATATATATATATATATATATATATATATATATATATATGTATGTTTATTATTATTATTATACAGCCACACATACTTAATTATTAGCTGGGTGTGTCTTTGATCTATGCAATGATTCTTAAGCTGCCATGAATCCATTGGGCTGCAAAATTTTAGATTAAGAAATACATATGTATAGAGTTGTCTGCATAGTGATGAGCAACATGCCAGTGACACTTGGGAGCAGAAAACTCTCAAGGTACAAAGAAGAAATTGTTGGTGCTGTTGGTGTTTTGTTGCAAGGCCAAGGTCAGTGTGTGGAAATAAAGACTAAAACCTTACAGAAATGTATCATTCAATCATTCTTAATAAGGCCTAATTTGAAACATGTAAAAGCTATCACTAAACTGAAATTATCACGCAAGTCAACTCATTTTATACTTTTTTATATTTTACATGAAAGTCATGAATTTTTTTTTTGCTTACAATTCCAAACTGCACATGCACTACCAGAGTCGCACATACGCAGTGCTAAATATGAGGCTGCACAGGAGAGGGACATTGCAATTGGCAGGTATTACAGGTCTTCCCCTACTATGAGATCACATACCCCTTTACATCACCAGAGTGCCCCCATAGTTTAGGTGTCCCCATCAGAGTGCCCCCATGGATCAGGTGTCCCCATAACAGTACCCCTTACATCAGGAGTCCCTATTAGAGTAACCCCATAGATCAGGTGTCCCCATCAGAGTACTCCTTACATCAAGTGTCCCTATCAGAGTGCCCTAATAGATCAGGTGTCCCCATTAGAGTGCTCCTTACATAAGGTGTCCCCATTAGAGTGCTCCTTACATAAGGTGTCCCTATCAGAGTGTCCCCATCAGTGTCCCCATGGAGTAGGTGTCCCCATCAGTGTCCCAATGGAGTAGTTGCCCCCATCAGTGTCCACATCAGTGTCCCCATGGAGTAGGTGTCCCCATCAGTGTCCCCATGGAGTAGGCATCTCAATCACAATGTCCCCATAGACCAGGTATCCCCATCAGAGTCCCCCCATCAGAGTGCCCCCATAGAGCAGAGGACCCCATCAGAGTAGCCCCATGGAGCAGCTGTCTCTGTCAGAGTACCCCCATAGAGCAGGTGTCCCAATGGAGCAGGGGTCCCCATCAGAGAGTCCCCATAGAGCAGGTGTTCCCCATGGAGCAGGTCTCCCCATTAGAGAGTCCCCATAAAGCAGGTGACCCCATCAGAGAGTCCACATAGAGAAAGTGTCGCCATGGAGAAGGTCTCCCCATCAGAGAGTCCCCATGGCACATGTGTTCTCAGCCTCAACCAGGACTTTGCAACTAGGTCGTTGAGCCAGGTGTGTAGTACATGGGTTCTACTCTCACATCAACCTGCAGCACCCTTTCACTAAACATCCACTTCACATACACAATTTGGGCTGCTCATTGTGGGTTAGCTACTGTCACATGTTTCTTTGCATTACACTCTGTTTTCGAAGGACGACACTTCACCTACATAGACAAGGTCGCCAAACGTTAAGCTTGCTGACAGTGCAAGTGTTGGCAAGCCGAGCATACTGTCATGATCTACAGAATGCAATATTCCTACTTAGGCCATATCAGACTTCAGCTTCTTGCCCCAGTAGGCCCCGGGGCTCTGGTTCACAGGTTTGTGCTCAGCACAGACATGCACCCCAGCTATCGGTTAACTGGCCAGTCACCTCTTTTGATTTTTCCAAATTTTCACTCAACAGCGTTCAATGCCTCAAAACGCAACCCGGCTTCTAACTGCACCTGTTGTTCCTTTCCCTATTATCTATTTTTCTGTATTAATTTCCACTCACTATCCTACAGCCACAACTTCTCTTAACACATGCACCCCCCTCTCCTTGTCTTATAGCTGGAGCCAGGTCGCAGGCCGGCAATAAAGGCTTCACCTCCGCCCCTCTGTCACCCTCCATGGGTTCAGAGTGTGGCAGCGTGCAGTCCCTCAGGGGATGGACCATCCCCAAGCTCACAGCAAAGCTGCGGCATAGGGGGCGTTCTCTACCCCCACAACCAGGAAAGCCAAGCTCTTTAGGCTGCTCTTTCCACCACCATTGACCGATCGACCTGACACCCAACAGGCATCCCTGCAGTCAAATCCAGTCGCACCGGCGGTACAAACGATTTGTATCCTCGGCACCACACGTCATGGTTCTATCTATCATGCAGCTTACTACAGTTTTGTCTTATGTACTTATAACTCAGCCGATACTCTGCTTCACATAGCTCATTTCACACACCCCACAAATTAAATCTAGTCGCATTGGCGGCGCAAGGATCCGAATCCTCTGTATGATACAAAACACAATTCCATTTTTCATACAGCTTCGTACAGCCCGGTCTCCATCGGGAGGCACCTGTCACAAGCTACCAGTCGTTACTCAGTTCGTTTTTTACGTTTAAGTTTTTTCATACGTTCGTACATACTCACAATCTTAGATAATATGCCTCAACCCCGGGGGGGGGGGAATGTCATGCATCAGCCCCTCTTCTCCTTGGCAGATACTTGATTGGGTCTTGAGGTTGTATAGTAAGTCCCCCAACTATTTCCATTCTGTTGGGACACAATACCTGTTCTTTTCTATTTATTAGGTAGTATTATTTATTCTTGTTTATTTTTATTTTCAGTATACCATTTTTATAACACTCCTGATGAATGGCTGTAATGCCAGGAAACGCGTAGAGTGCCACTAGATGCCAACAATCACCTGTCCATATCTCATACGTTTTCTAATTGATCTATTGTATTATGTATATCTGCCATGTCTGTTTTTATTTGTGTATTGCATGCTATGTAGCAGCATATTTAGAGTAAGTCTTGTGACTACCTATCTATTTGATACAAAATATTTGACATGTATATAAGATTGTGATTAATAAATCATGTACTGTAATTCAAATTTTATGTTTTTTTTTTTTTCTTTGACATGGCGCTCCCTCATTTAAAGTCCCATAAACTCCTCTCCTTTGCTTAGATAATATGCAACTCAAATTAAACTATGGGACTTGCAACCTTAGCCAATGCCGGCTGCTTCACATTTGAGTCACGGGCCACAGAGCGCATCCTAAAGTCACGTGCAACCTCAAGCAGTATGACACTTCATTACTAGGCTGGAGTGGAGGCAGGGGTTTTACCTTTCCTCACACCTGACTCCCTCACTGGCTGCCTTTCAGTGCACGGATTTACGTCAGGGTTTCACACTGACCTCATCACGCTACCCCACTCGACCCATGAGTGCAAGAACCTCCTTTCAGCTGCCACCGATGAGCTAGCCATAGATACTTTATTACAGTTCAAACTGGACTGGGGGTTCATCATCAGCCTCTTTGCTGAATCACCTTTTTACTACTTGGAGAGTCAGTCCTATTGGGCTCTTCAAGGGCAAGTCTTCAGATAAACTCTGGTTGGTGTATAACTTGTCTGCGCCTCATTCTTCTCACATCCCAAATTTTAACTCCCTAATATCTTCAGAGAAGTTTTCCCTTCAATATTCATTGGTTGATCTAGCTATTTAAGCCATTATTAGCATAGGAATGAGGGCTTGGCTGTCCAAAGCGGTAATTTCAGACGCATCCAAATTACTGCCCATTGAGCCATCCATCTGGCGGTGGCATGGCATCAAACAAAAAGGTTCATATATTTGCCACCAAGTTGACTTTCGGCTCTAAAAGCAGCCCGTGGCTGTTTCATACCTTTGCCCAGTCTCTTACCTAGATCCTGTTGCACCAAGTACAATGCCAAAAAGTCATGCACTACCTCCATGACTTCCTGCTGGTCAAATGGCCCGGCGAGCCCCCGTTAGACTTGCACAAATTAAGAGTGGTTTTTGGCAAATCTCAAAGTGCCTTTAGCAGAGCATAAAGTGGAAGGCCCGGTACAGTCCAACACTTTCCTAGGTATCACTCTTGATACTCGCCTTATAAAGGTCAGCCTACCTCTTGACAAAATGGCCTGAATCAGGTCAGTTATGCACGACTTTACCCATTTTACAAGTGTGTACTAAGAGACACCTACAATCCCTGCTAGGGATGCTTAATTTGCTATGAGGATTATTCCTCTGGGAGGTCTTTCAGTTCATGACTCTTGGTTTTCCTATCTCAAGTACAAGACTCCGATCAAGTTCTCAGGCTGGACAACTATAGCAGATTTGACAATGTGGGAAGAATTCCTCACAAACTGTAACAGCATATCTATGTTTATTTCGTCAGAATCATCAGCATTAGCTTTGTCACCTCAGGTAGTTACGAATGCTGCAGCCTCCACAGGCTTCGCTGCAATGTTTGGCCATCACTGGTTCATAGGACCATGGCCAACAGAATTCCTCCTAATCCCCGCTTTGTCAGTAATCCTCACATTTTGAACTATATGCCATTGTTGAAGAGGCTCAGGTCAACTAAGCCATGTTCGAAATTATAAAAAAAGGCAGGTCCAAGTCGCTTGCCATCATGTTGTTCCTATGCAGGCTGATGCAGTTGTTCCTGCAGCATCAATTTAATGTTCACTGCATTTAAATCCCAGGTAAGTGCAATGTCGCAGTGTCCCACTTTAACTTAACTTCATTTTTTCAGCAGAAACCTGGAACTGACCCAACCATTTCTCCTATCCCACCTTGGTCGCATCTGATGATGGGTTAAATACACACCTTCACAACGCAACCCATCTCATTAACCACTTGCTTACTGGGCACTTACACCCCCCTCCTGCCCAGGTAAAATTTCAGCTTCCGGCACTGCGTCGCTTTAACTGACAATTGCGCGGTCGTGCGACGTGGCTCCCAAACAAAATTTACGTCCTTTTTTCCCCACAAGTAGAGCTTTCTTTTGGTGGTATTTGATCGCCTGTGCGATTTTTATTTTTTGCGCTATAAACAAAAAAGAGCGACAATTTTGAAGAAAAATACAATATTTTTTACTTGTTGCTATAATAAATATCCCAATTAAAAAAAAAAAAACATTTTTTTTCTCAGTTTAGGGCGATACATATTCTTCTACATATTTTTGGTAAAAAAAAAAAAAAAAAAAAATCGCAATAAGCGACTGGTTTGCGCAAAAGTTATAGCGCTTACAAAATAGGGGAGAGAATTATTAATTTTTTTTTTTTTACTAGAAATGGCGGCGATCTGCGATTTTTATTGGTACTGCGACGTTATGGCGGACACATCGGACACTTTTGACACATTTTTGGCGCCATTCACATTTATTCTGCGATCAGTGCTATAAATATGCACTAATTACAGTATAAATGTGACTGGCATTGAAGGGGTTAACACTAGGGGGTGAGGAAGGGGTTAAATGTGTATGCTAGGTGTGTTCTAACTGTGGGAGGAGGAGGGGGTGACTGGGGGGGTGACCGATCTGTGTCCCTATGTAGGAAGGAACACAGATCGGGCTCCTCCCTTCCAGAGACAGGACATTGTCTCTGTCTGAGCCGGCAATGCGAGATGATCTATGAGAGATCATCTCTCATTCGCCCACAGATCGCATCACAAACGGCCGCTCTGATTGGCCGTTTGCCACGATCTGTGATTGGCCGTGTCCAAGGGACACGGACAACACAGGGCTTCCCCGCAGCGCGCTGTACAGCGCGCGCTGGGAAAGCCAGAATGACATGCCGTCAAATGACGGCATGTTGGATTTTCAGGCCCGCGCTGTTGCCGTCATCCGACGGTAGCGCGGGCCTCAAGTGGTTAATCAGTCATTGTTCCGCAACACACCGAAGGCCTATCACACTGTTTGGAATGCCTACTGCAGGTTTCTATCCACATGCCCCAGAGCAGCGACAGGAGTCATCAAGCACATCCTAGCCTTTATATCGTATTGCCACATGCAGTTGGCTCTCATAACACCATCAGGCTATACTTAGCCGGAATCCAGCATTTCTTGTTCTTACAGGACCCATTAAGTAATCTATATTTGCAGCCAATACAGTCAAATTCATCTTGCACCCAGAAGCATCAGCCCTTAGCCAACTGCAAATGCATACCCATCACAAGTGCCATCTTTAGGTACATGTCAACCATCCTTTCACATTCCCTGTTTGGGCTGCCTGGTCATCCAAGCGGCCATCTACCTGGCCTTCTACAGCTTTTTGCGGCCTAGAGAGTTTATCTTTAGTGGCCCCGGTGGCCAGATACTGTGCAGACGCCATCTGGCACACTTTCAAGATCATTTTGTTCTACACCTTGTAGTGTCCAGAACCCAACAATCTGACCCTGGGGTCGACATCAATCTCTTCCAGACCAACAATGTCTGGTGCCCAGTAGTGATACTCAACCGGTTACTGTCTCACCTACCCACCCAGTCTAACTCCAGCCCATTGCTACCTTTTCCCACCAGTCCTGTGAGTGGCAGCCAGTTTATCAGGCAAGTTAGGATCCTCCTGGTTAACCTAGGCCTTGACTCCGGATGGTATTCCGGTCACTCCTTTCGGACTGGGGAGGCCACATCTCAGCATGGGGTACCAGACCATGTCATTAAGAAGTTGGGCAGGTGAAAATCCGCCTGCTTTGCTGGAGACATTCCGAACCCTCAGGCAGAATTGTCCCAAGCCTTCACCAAGCTTGCTCAACTAATGTCACAGGACCAATAAAGAGGTACTAACCTATCCAAGTGTTTTTGCCTCCTTTTTTTGGCATACCGGCCAGCAGACCAGGGCACACTTCAGGTCTATGTTATGTTGTAAGTCTTGTGGTGTGTTTATGTGGTTCATATTTGTCCCGGTTGAAGGGCCTTTAACTATATATATATACACACACACACTGCTCAAAAGAATTAAAGGAACACTTTGAAAACACATCAGATCTCATTGGGGAAAAATATCATGCTTAATATCTTTACTGATATGGACTAGGTAATGTGTTAGGAGCGTAGGAACGAAAGTATACCACATCGTTTGATGGAAATGAAAATGATCAACCTACAGAGGGCTGAATTAAAAGACACCCCAAAAATCAAAGTGAAAAAATTATGAGGCAAGCTAGTCCATTTTGCTGAAATTTCATTGCAGCAACTCAAAATGGTACTCAATAGTTTGCATGGCCCCCACATGCTTATATGCAAGCCTTTTAATGTTGGGGCATGCTCCTACTGAGATGACTGTTGTTTTTTTTTTCTGGGGTATTTTCTCACAGATCTAGACCAGTGCATCACTGAGCTCCTGAACAGCATCAGATGGACCAAAACATTATGTCCCAGAGGTGTTCTATTGGATTTAGGTCTGGCGAGTGTAGGGGCCATTCCATGGTATCAATTCCTTCATCCTCCAGAAATGGGCTACATTGTCTCACCACATGAGGCCGGGCATCGTCGTGCACGAGGAGGAACCCAGATCCCACTGCACCAGCATAGGGTGTGTCAATGGGTCCAAGCATGTCATCCCAATACCTAATGGCAGTCAGGGAGCCATTGTCTAGCCTGTAGAGGTCTGTGCGTCTCTTTACGGATATGCTTCCTCGAACTATCACTGACCCAGCACCAAACTGGTCATGCTGAACGATGTTACAGGCAACATAACATTCTCCATAGCTTCTCCGGACCCTTTCACATCTGTCACAGGGTGTACCTGCTCTCATCTGTGAAAAGCACATGGAGAACCTGCCAATTCTGTTCAATGGCAAATGGCAATCAAGCTCCACGGTGCCGGGCAGTGAGCACAGGGCCCAGTAGAGGACGTCGGACGATCAGACCACCCTCATGAAGTCAGTTTCTGATTGTTTGGTCCTTCACACCAGTGAAAAATAAAAAACAATCATGTTTTTAGCTTTATATATTCTTAGGCACCTTGCTAGGGCTGTTTTGTTTGCAGGATTAACCAGAAAAATATGGCACCCGTAGGTGTGTTATCCATCCATTGAATGTAGAAAATGTGTGTCAAAAAGTGCTAACAGTCTTAAAAAGTACCTGTGTCCAAAAGTTATTGTATCACAAAATGTGATTGAGGCCATGAAAACTTTAATAGTACTGCCATGGTCACTACAACAAATAAGTTCAAAATAAAATTACTTTACTACATTGAACTCTTTTGGGTTGTGGGTAAGCTTTTTCATTCTCTCCCTGTTCAGATTAATCCCTCCAACATTTTTATTATATGTATGCTTTGTTACAGTATTATATATATGTATTATGGTGTAGTTATTATCTTGTGTAGATATCTTGCTCTCTAAAAACTCCTGAAGAAGTGGACAGAACACAGAAACATTTTGAGAAGAACTGGCTCCCGCTGCTGTCATTTAAATCGAATGATGCGGGGGGGGGGGGGGGTTTGGCGATTTCGGCATTCATTTCTATGGACGCAAATCCTGAACTCGGGAGCACGCCTGCAAGGTAACTCCCTGAAAGAGAGCTTATCCTAGGGGGCTATCTGATGCTGGAAGGAGCCACGAGAGAAGCTGAAGGACCCCAGAAGAGGATGTTCAGGGCCACTCTATGCAAAGCGAACTGCACAGTGGAGGTACAGTACCTGTCACTGAGAATGTGTTTCCAGCACGACAGCATTGCGCTGATTCTCGGCGACTGGGTGCCGACATCTCGCACTCGCTGGAATGGAAAAAGCACATTCCAGCGAGCGCGTCATAGAAGCGACGGGGGACCCGACTTGGATTCCCGCCAAATCTACACACAGCGTTTGGTATGAATCATGAGGGGGAACTCCACAACAAATTTTTTATAAAAATCCGGCATGGGTTCCCCCCCAGGAGGCATACCAGGCCCTTAGGTCGGCTATGGATTGTAAAGAGAACCCCCCCCTACGCCGAAAAAAAAGTCGTGGGGGTTCCCTCACAATCCATACCAGACCCGTATCCAAAGCACGCCGCCTGGCCGGTTAGGAAAGGAGTAGGGACGAACGAGCGCCCCCCTCCTGAGCCGTACCAGGCCGCATGCCCTAAACATGGGGGGGTCAGGTGCTCTGGGGTAGGGGGGCGCACTGTGGCCCCCCCACCCCAGAGCACCCTGTCCCCATGTTGATAAGGACAGGGCCTTTTCCCGACAACCCTGGCTGTTGGTTGTTGGGGTCTGCAGGCGGGGGGCCTTCTTCTTCCACTCTCCAGGGGTCTTCTCCGCTCTCCGGGGGTCTTCTCCACTCTGCGGGTGTCTTCTTCCATCTTCTCCACTCTGCGGGGGTCTTCTTCCGATCTCCGGGGGTCTTCTCCACTCTCCGGGGGTCTTCTTCCGCTCTTCGGGGGTCTTCTCCGCTCTCCACTGTTGACTCGGCGGTCTCCGGTGCCTTCTTCAGGACTGGCCGCCGCTATCTTCGTGTTAGCTCAATTACTAGCGGCAGCCAGTCCGCTCTTCTGTGCCGTTCTTCTGTCTTCTTCTCTTCTCCAGATATTGACACAACGCTTCTTTTTCCCGCTGTTATGACGGATGCGTGGCTCCCAGCGATTTATATAGGCCTCTCTTATGATGTCACAGTCCCATCATGCTCCGATACCTACCCACATTAAATTTAAGTTTATTATCATAAAATAAAGAGCATACAGAGTAATAAACGTAATACAGTAAATACATCAGGAAACATCGTGTTGACGATTATAATTGTAAACAATAAATGAAATTCCTTAACTAGATTTCCCCTCCTCCTCTTCCCCCCCCCCCCATGTCCCAACTATATACCTAGTAACTTTAACGTGGAAATGTAAACGTATATAATCAGGAGGGATGGGAATCAGTAGAGATAGCGAAACAGTTTCCGGGGATACCCCCTCCCCCCCGACACCCCTACCGGGAGCAATCTGTGCCGAGGAGGGGGGGCTTCCCCCTCCACCCACCCCCCCCCCCCCTGATGATACAAAAATTGGATCTAAATGATGTCCAGAGAAACATCTCTCAGTCAGCTCTTAACTTGTAAACCTAAAAGGAGACAAGGAATTCAATAAACATATCTATTTAAATTAAATCCACATTACACTCACATGTTGTGGGAGATTCCCATATAATTCAACCAAGGTTCCCAAATTTCAGTGAACTGGGTAAAGGTGTCTAACATGTAGTTAATTCTTTTTTCTTGTTCCATAATCCACGTAACCTTTCTCTTCATATGTAAAATAGAAACTGATGGTTTCTTCCATGCAGCCGCTATAGTGGTTCTGGCGCCAGTCAGTATAAATAGAATCAGCTGTCTAATGGCCTCAGAACTCTGTGGTATTAGTCCATTCAATAAAGCTATTGCAGGAGACTGATGGAGGTTACAACCAGTAACTCTCCTGATAATCTGGAATACCTTGTTCCAGAATCCCTGTATCCTAGGGCATTCCCACCAGGTATGGATCATGGTGCCTATTCCTTGACAACCTCTAAAGCATAGTGGTGAGGATGACGGATACATGGAGGCCAATTTAAATGGGACTAAGTACCATCTAGTGAAAATTTTTATATTAGCTTCAATGAGAGATGGACTCTTAAAACCCTTGAGAGATCTAGAGTAGTTTTTTTGCCAGTCCACTAAGTCCCAATCCTCCTGAAGCTCTCTTTCCCAAGCTATCATATGAGGTAATTTTACGTTATTTGATGCAAGAGATTTGTAGATGATGGAGATAATACCTTTCCTACTCTGAGCTTGTTCACATTTGTGTTCATATGGGGTTAAAAGGCCAGAAATTGCTTTATCATTCAAAAGTTTCTGAGCAAAGGTATGTATTTGATGTAATCTGGGTCTTTCAGGGGGGGGGGGGGGGCAAAGATTGTCTATAAGAAATTGCTCAAAAAGAGGGCCTGTATGTTGAAAGAAACATCCAATGCGGTACACCATTTGAAGGAGTCCACTTCCGTATTGGGGCAGAAAGATGGGTCGATAAAGATACTTGACAAAGGTTTGCCTCTAGAAACCAAGAGTGGATTATTTTTAAGTGAATCCCATAGTACCAACGCTTGTGATAGGGTGGGGGATAGTATAGAGGGTCTACTTTTAGGAGTGCGCCACATGAGTTCTTCAATTGTGGACGATGGGGAAGCCTGTTCTTCTATTTCTATCCATCCCGGGCGATCATTTTCAAGGTAAACCTCCGATAATTGCGCTAACCTCGCAGATTGATAGTACCATAACAAATTTGGCACTCCTAGGCCTCCCTGTTCAGGTAAGTTAAATAGACTACGAGAGGAAAGACGTGGTCCCTTTTTGTTCCAGATGAACTTGGTGATTTTACCTTGAAAGGATTTTAGATGGCTTTTTATTATCGGGATCGGAAGGGATCGAAAAAGATATAGAAGTTTCGGGAGAAGAGTAATCTTGGTAGAATTAATTCTGCCAATCCAGCCTATTTTCTGCGCTCCCCATTCGGTAAGGTCCTTCTCGAGTTTCCTATACATAGGAGGGTAATTGGCTAAGTATAAATTCTGGAAATTTGGGGTCAGGTTGATACCTAAATAGTTAGTAGACGTAGAGTCCCATTTGAAAGTATATTTATTTTTCAAGAGGGACACTGTGGGTTCTGAAAGAGAAGTATTAAGGGCCCTAGATTTGGGCATGTTTACCGTGAGACCCGAGACTTTAGAGAACTCGTCTAGTAGGGAGAAAATTTCCGGAAGGGAGGAAGTAGGAGAGGTTACGAAGAGTAGTAAATCATCCGCGAATAATGCGCATTTGTGTTCTTTTTTATTGCAATGAACTCCCCTGATATTCGAGTTATCTCGAATGGCTATGGCCAGAGATTCAATAACGATAGCGAATATCAGGGGAGATAAAGGGCAGCCCTGTCTTGTGCCTCTTTGGATTTTTATAGATTCCGAGAATAAGCCTTGTAACCGGATTTTAGCTTCAGGGGAGGAATAGAGAGCGGAGATGATTCCTAAAAATTTAGAGCCAAAACCCCAATGATTCAATACAGAAAACAAAAATGACCAAGATACTATATCAAAGGCTTTCTGGAGATCAAGTGAGAGAAGCATACCTCTTTGTCTAGTGCTTCCAGACCACCCCGAGTACATTAAAGAGATAAGATCAATAGCTCTCCTGATCTGGTCCGGGCCTTGTCTTCCTGTGAAAAAACCTACTTGATCTTTGGATATGTATTGACCTAGGAAGGCAGACATCCTATTAGCTATTATTTTAGTAAGAATTGTAAGGTCATTATTAATGAGGGATATCGGTCTATAGTTCTCCACTAGGCTATGATCTTTATCGGGTTTCGGTATCAACGAAATATAGGCCAAATTAAGTTGTTTATCTATAGGGGAGCCCTCAGTCAAATGATTGTAAAATCGTGCTAGGTAGGGTTTGGAGAATGATAGGAAATGTTTTGTAGTAAGACCCTGAGAATCCATCAGGGCCGGGAGCTGTGTTCAATTTTAAGTTTTTGATCACTGACATAACTTCCTCAGCTGAAATGGGGGCCTCCATCACCTCCTTGTGAACCTTTGTCAACCTGGGAAGATTCAGGCTGTTCAAATATTCACCTATTTTGTCTGAAGAAAAGTTACTATCATTAGCGTAGAGCTTGGAATAGAAGTCGTGGAAGGCCCCCATCGCCCGCTGAGGATTTAGGGTAAGGGTACCATCTGCCATTTTTATCTTAGGAAGGGTTCTCGATTTAAATCTGGGAGACAGTTTATGTGCTAGCATTGGACCTATTTTATTCTTTAAATGGTAGAACCTAGCACCTGTCCATTTTAGATCATTTCCTGATTTTGCTGTAAGTGCTAGGTTTAAGGCTGATCTAGCAGCGTCAAGATCGTGGGTAGGAACACTGAGAGGGTCTAATTTATGTTTTCTACGTAACTCTAAGTAGGTCTCTTCCAATTTCTCTATGGTCAATTTCTTTTGCCTTCTAAGTTTGGCTGCAATTTGTATTATTTTTCCCCTAACTGTAACTTTATGGGCAGCCCATAAGGTTTCGGGGGATATATCTTTAGTATCGGTAATTTCAAAATATTCCTTTATGGATTGTTCAATTTCTGCCATGAGAGTGGGATCTTTTAAGATCGACTGGTTAAGCGTCCAGTGAGACACTCTATGGGTTGTGGCCTCTTTTCTCAAGGCTAATAGAACCATGGAGTGGTCTGACCAAGGGACATCCTTTATAGTGGATTTAGTGGCTGCTGGGACATGATGGTTGGATATTAATATATGGTCTATGCGGGAGTACGATTTGTGAGGATTAGAATAGTGGGTATAATCTTTAGTTTTCGGATTTAGTTCTCTCCAAATATCGTTCAATTGAGATTAACCACTTGCCTACTGTGCACCTACACCCCCTTCCTGCCCAGACAAAATATAAGCTATCCGGCAATGCGTCGCTTTAACTGACAATTGCGCGGTCGTGCGACGTGGCTCCCAAACAAAATTGGCGTCCTTTTTTCCCCACAAATAGAGCTTTCTTTTGGTGGTATTTGATCACCTCTGCGGTTTTTATTTTTTGCGCTATAAACAAAAATAGAGCGTCAATTTTTAAAAAAATGCAATATTTTTTCCTTTTTGCTATAATAAATAACCCAAAAAATATATAAAAAAAATATTTTTTCCCTCAGTTTAGGCCGATAGGTATTCTTCTACATATTTTTGGTAAAAAAAAAATGCAATAAGCGTTTATCGATTGGTTTGCGCAAAATTTATAGCGTTTACAAAATAGGGGATAGTTTATGGCATTTTTTTATTTTATTTTTTTTACTATTAATGGCGGCGATCTGCGATTTTTTTATTGGGACTGCGACGTTATGGCGGACATTTCGGACACTTTTCTGACATTTTTGGGACCATTTACATTTATACAGTGAAAAATGCTATAAATATGCATTGATTACTGTATAAATGTGACTGGCAGTGAAGGGGTTAACCACTAGGGGGCGGGGAAGGGGTTAATGTGTGTCCTATGAGTGTTCTAACTGTAGGGGGAGGGGGGGTGACTGGGGGAGGTGACCAATTGTGTCCCTATGTACAAGGGACACAACCGCTCTCCTCTCTCCCTGACAGGGACGTGCAGCTCTGTGTTTACACACAGAGCTGCACATCCCAGCTCAGTTACTGAGCAATCGCGTGTGCCCGGCGGCGGCGATTGTTGCCGCCGGGCACTCGCACGGGATCCCCGCAGAGCGGCGGGTGCGCGCGCGCGCCGCCGGCGACGCGCGCCCGCCCGCGGCTTTAAAGGGACATCACGTCATATGACGTGATGTCAGAACAATGGAGTCGTCTGCCCGCCGTCATTTGACGGTGGGCAGATGACAAGTGGTTAATGAAGCATACGTGCTACTTGTGTGCTAATTTTGGTTGGCCTTATGAGTTTATTATTATTTGGTTTGGATTTATCTAAGCCCGAATCGAAAGCCAGGTTGGAGTCTCCTCCCATAATAATGATGCCCTCCATAAGAGGATGGAGGACTTCAAGCATCTGAGAGAAAAACTAAATCTGCCTTCCGGGTCTCCATATTCTTTTAGTAAATTAAAATTACAAAATTTGGATAACAAGATAGCCACTCCTTTCGTCTTGTTTTCCGCGTTGGATAAATAGAATATTGGGAAGTGGGAATGTAGGAATGAGGGGGTGTACCGCCTTGGGAAGTGTGTCTCCTGCAGGAGCACTATATCTACATGAAGCGCTTTGTATGCCTGGAGGGCTTTTCGTCTTTTAATAGGAGAGTTCAACCCCTGGGTGTTGTCTGTCACAACACGCAGGGGTTTAGTAGTATTATTTGAGCCAGCCATGGGTCGTAAACAGTGTTATGGACAAATAGTGTATTGAAAACTGAGTCTATAGCTCAGAAGACACATGTGTTGGCAGGTAGGCCGGGAGGGAGGGTGGGGAGGTAAAGGGGGGAAAAAAGGGGGGAATAGATACCTAGAAAAAAAGGAAAACATGGTAACAACAAAGCAAGATGTAGTATTGCAAAAGGTCAAACCATGGGTCAAACCATGACCCAGAGTGAAGGAAGGGAAGTTTGCTCCTTCCTTCAATCAAACAGAATGTATTAGAGTAGTCCATTTAGAGGACTAACTTCCTACTTGTCAGGGCGACAAAGTGTCGCTCCAAGAAGTAGGTTGAGGCTCAGGGCCTCACCGTCGTCTGTCAGCGACAATCAAAAAGTCATAAACTAAATTTTTTTTTTAATGTTCAATTTTTTTTATTGAATTTCAAAAGTGTAAACACAGGTACATATTACAGGGTATAAAGTTGACGATAGAGCAAAACATTCAATGCAAAACATGCGAATCTTAACGTTCAAAGATACCTGAGGAGCAAGTACATAAACAACATTATACTTATAATTTATATTCAATCGTACCTTAGGTGTATAAAATTACCACTTTAAGGTAGGTGGTGGCGTAGTCAACTATATGAATTAGGTCTGAATTAGATTATTGAACATTTTTGCCAGAAAAAGAAAACATATAAGAACATTAAATAAAATAAAGTGAACATTTACCCTTTTCCGCTAGACAGCCTCTGATGGTGACTAATTAAGTACCCAAATTGTCATGGCATAGCTGAAGTCCAAGCGTGCCATGGAGCCCACCTACTCAATGCTTCTTCGTAGTTACCCATTGCTGATGCGTGTAATATTTCGTAAGTGCTATGTATTTTAACTGTGCCTATAACTTCAGATATCAGAGGAGCCTCTACATTTTTCCAGTGTCTTAAAACAACTAATCTAGCAGCCATCAGTATGTGTGCGATTACCGTCTGGTATATTTTAGGGAGCTTATCCAAGCCCAGGGACAGAATGGCCATGCCGGGGCTCAATGGAGAGCTTAGGGCTGAGATGTCATTAACTATTCTCCCAATTTCTTCCCAGAATGGTTGGATTTTGCTGCAGCCCCAGAGGATGTGAATCAGTGTTCCTCTATCTCCACACAACCTCCAACATCCTGAAGAGGTGTCCGGAAAGATTCTAGATAGTTTGTGTGGGGTGAGGTACCAGCGAAGGAGTATCTTCTGGTGCATCTCCCGTAGATTTGTGCTCTTCGTGGTGGAGAGTTGCAGTCTAATGGATTTACTCCAACGTGAGGGCGGATAGTCTATTGCCAGTTCCTGTTCCCATGCCAATATGTTTGGGGTTTTAACTAGCGTTTCTTTATCTTGTAAGCCCTTATATATAACAGAAATACCTTTATATTTTGTAGTAAGCTGTTGGTAAAATTTAGCTATTGACACCGGGAGATAGGTTAAAAGTTGTGTGTTTTTCTCCATTAGATGAGACAACTGGGTATGTCTAAAAATTTCGGACGCAGGCAAATGAAACGCACGTTGGAGTGTGTGGAATGGCTTTAGCCTGGAATCGAGGAGTAAGTCCTCGAGTGACACTACCCCCCCCCCCTCTCTCCACACAGAGAGATTGATATCAGGGACTATGTAGTGAATTGCGGTGATGGGTAAGTGGAAAGGGACCAAAGATCCCCCCCACTTACGTGCAGTACGTAAGTATGTCCATGCTCTCACCGAGGCAAGTATGGGCGGTGCTAGGTTCCTATCTAAAGCTCTACTGTGATGCGCTGTCATTAGGAAGTCCTTTAAGTTTCCCTTCGGGATCTGTATCCTCTCCAGATCTCTCCATAGTGCATTGGAGTAAGGATCCATCCACTGACGGAGCTGAGCCAGAACAGAAGAGAAATAATAGTCCTGTAGATGAGTGTGACCTATCCCTCCCGCCGATCTAGTCTTGATCAGTTTGCCAAAGGCACACCTCGCTTTCCTCCCCTGCCACAAAAATCTATTGAGGGTAGATTGTAGTGTTGTAAAAAAGGAGTTGGGCAGAGAAATGGGTAAAGTTCTAAATAGGTACAACAATTGCGGTAAGATTGACATTTTAAATGCTGCTAACCTACCCAGCCATGATAATTCTAAGTGGGATAATTTCTGTAGCTTGGCTTTAAGGGAGGTCAAGAAAGGTAAATAGTTGGCTGCCATCAGGTCTTCAGGGTTAGAAGTTAAGGTCACCCCAAGGTAATTAATGCCCTGATCTTTCCATACGTAAGGGAATTTGCTCTGCAGATTTTGTTTGAGTTCTGCCCCTATACCCATGTCCAATATGTATGATTTTGTCTCATTAACTTTATAGTAAGATACCGATGCGAAGGTTCGCAGTGCCTCAGTCACAGCAGCTAGTGATGTACTGGGTTTGCTAAGTATTAGAATGATGTCGTCTGCAAACAGACTTATAACGTGCCTTCTGGGTCCCACATCCAACCCCGTAATCTGCGGATGGGCTCTGATGTATGCCGCCAGGGGCTCCATCATCAGATTAAAAATGAGCGGTGAGAGGGGGCATCCCTGGCGCGTGCCATTTGTTATCGAGAACGGGGTAGACATTACCCCTGCTACGTACACCCGGGCTGAGGGCTGCGTATACAAGGCCATGATGGCGGTATAGATTAGACCTTCAAATCCAAATTTTTTCAGAACCCCCCTCAGGATTCCCCAATGTATTCTGTCGAACGCCTTCTCTGCATCCAATGATAGGAGCAGAGAAGGCGTTCCCCTCCTCCTGGCCATGTGGGTCAGATTTATCAAACGTCTAGTAGCGTCCGATGTCTGTCTGCCCCTGGTAAACCCGGACTGATCTATATCTACAACGTCAGGGAGAACATCAACCAACCTATTAGCTAAAAGTTTAGCAAACATCTTAATGTCATTATTCAATAATGAAATCGGTCTAAAGTTCTGCGGCACATCCGGAGACTTCCCCGGTTTTGGCAGCACCACAATTGTGGCACTAAGCATTTCTGAGGTGAATGAGGAAGACGCAGCAGCAGACCTATAAACCTCAGTCAAGTGAGGACTCAGAATGTCCTGGTAGGCTCTGTAATATTCCCCCGTGAAACCGTCGGGACCAGGGGACTTGTTAAGGGGAAGGGTCTGGATGGTCCTTCTTAATTCTGATTTAGTGATTGGGGAGTTAAGATGCAACAGGTGGTCCTGCGATAATTTAGGGAGATTCACTTTATCTAAAAAAGCGTTGATAATGTCCTCTGTTGGTTGTAATGTGTCAGGATCGTCTTTCAAGTTATAGAGTGAGCTATAGTACTTGCTAAATTCGTCAGCTATAACCTGAGTGTGTGTTAACTTAACTTTAGTCGGTGACTGCAGTATATGTGAGATCTGAGTCCTGGTTCTGTGTCCTTTTAATTTGTTGGCCAAAAGTTTCCCTGCCTTATTGCCACTGGTATAGTAGGTCAGTTTAAGTCTCCTAGAAGCTTTTTCAAAGTCATCCAGAAACTTCAGCCTGAGCTCTGTTCTCAAAAGAGTTAGCTGGTCAGTCAGGGTTTGGGTAGGGCAAGATTTCGATTTTAGAAATTAGGTTCTCTGTGTGCTGCTGCCTCTCCCTCCTGTACCTAGCTCCTTGTTGTATCATGACGCCCCTCATGAACGACTTGTGGGCGTTCCAGATCACAAGAGGGTCAGGCACAGAACCCAGGTTATCATCAAAAAAGTGTTGCAGCTTACGCTCAATATACGACCTAGCCAGACCAGCCTGAAGTAAGCGAGGATTCGCTCTCCACACAAATGTCGCACCCTGGGCTGAGGAACCACCCACAGAAAGTTTCACCGAGGCATGGTCCGACCAGGTGATATTATTAATTTTAACACATTTACATCTTAACAATAGCTGTTTATCCACCAAAAACATGTCAATCCTACTGTAGGATCTATGCCTGTTGGAAAAAAAGGTGTAGTCCCTCTCATTTGCATTCAAACACCTCCAAGAGTCGTAAAGGTTGCAAGACCTCAGAGACGCCCCCAGGGATGGTGGGTTCCTCCTGGGTGAAGACGTAGTGTCCATGACAGGGTCTGGTGTGATATTAAAGTCTCCGCAAACAACCAATAAGCCCTTTTGCACCCGACGGACCTTCTTTAAGATCCTGTGGAAAAAATTAATCTGTCTGGTATTGGGGGCATAGACATTTGCCACAGTGTACGTGACAGAATTGATATCACATATTAAGATGATGAAGCGCCCTAGGGGGTCGCAAATAACTTTGTGAGGGGAAAATGCAACTGAATCCCAAACTGCAATCATCACCCCCTTTTTCTTGGTGGCCGCATTGGCGTAGTAGCTGTAGGGGAATCTGGGGTGGGTGCATTTAGGGGGGGAGCTTTGCATAAAATGGGTCTCCTGTACGCATAGAATGTCACATTGTTGTTGCAATGCCTCCTTCCACAGAGACCTCCTCTTGGCTGGGTGATTTAGCCCCTTGGCGTTCAAAGTAAGTATGTTTACTGCCATAGGAGGAAGAATAGAAAGTGCTTAATGTTGCGACGTGTAGTGAAACACTTACGGTTGGCGAGCTGGAAAACCCTGTAGGGGCAGGCGAGGCATCCTTGGCTGATCCATAGGGGTTGTACTGAGTATAGATCATTGGCTCCAAGCGTATTTGAAAACACATGCGAGTCTAGCTTAAAGGGCGAGAAAAAGGTTAAACCAAAAAAAAATGAAAAAGACAAAACATAGGCTAACAGCCAAAGAACGAGTCTGAACTGGGTGCGGCTCATTGCCACTTAAAAGGTAGGTGGGGTAACAAGAGAGTTCGGAGCAGGGAGAAGGTTATTTCTCCAGCGGCCAAAAAGTTGAAAATGATGGCTTCCTCCAGGTCATTTGTGAGAGCGGGCGTTTCCACGGTTGACCGTGCTCCATTCTGATTCCAGGTTCCTGTTGCTGTGGCCTCGGTGCTGCTGAGTTGGGGAGTCAGGAACTATCCCCCATGATTTCAGTAGAGCCAAGCCCTTGGCAAGGGAGTCTATAACATAGTCCTTCTCTTCCTTTGTGACTATGAGTTTAGTTGGGAAACCCCACTTATACGTCAGATTGTGGTTCCTAAATGCTTTTGTGATGGTGTTTAGATTCCTCCGCTTCTGGAGCGTGTGCTGCGAAAGGTCCGCGTAGAATTGCAGGTTGGAGTAGGGGGCTGGGATCAGCTCATTTTTCCTGGATAATGTCATAAGCTTTTCTTTTGTATGATAGAAATGAAACCTGAGAATGACATCTCTCGGTACGTTTTCTGAGAGGTATGCGGGTTTAGGAAGTCTATGGATCCTATCCACAGTGAAATCCAATTCGGACAGGTCTGGCATTGTGGCAGCGAACAATCGTGCGGTGTACCCGCGCAAGTCTTGTGGCTTAACTGATTCAGGAATCCCCCTGATCTTAACGTTATTTCTTCTAGATCTGTCCTCTATTTCTGCCATTTTGGATTGTAGTGCTTCGATATCATCCTCAGTGCTCTCATTGGCATCAACCAGGTCATTTATTGTCACTGCATACTCTCCCATCTTGTCTTCAATATGGGACACTCTATCTGCAACATGTCTTAGATCTGCACTGAATCTATGTACACAGGATACCATATCAGAATGAAGGGAGCTCCTGAGTGACACTAGCATTTCTTTTAGAACAGTGTCAAGTACAGGCTTATCAGCAGTAGGGAAAAGATCTATTGAATCAGGCAGATCCCTGGTATCATCCCCAGACTCAAGTACAGAGCTCACCTCATGTCCAGCAGCAGTTGCATCCGCCCTGAATCTTGTCTTTTCTGGGCTCCCAGATGATGGGGTAGCGGTTAGAGAGCGTATGCTTTTAGGAGGGCTGCTTCTTTTGGTCGTTTTTCCCTTCTGAGAGGAGGGCTGTGAGATGCTGTTCAGCGGTGTGGAAGACGGACCGCCGCCATCTTGCCTGGCCTCCATTAGGAAAAACTCTGTGAGCTTCGTGGGTCTCTTCCCTTCCTTCTTGCGCCTAGTCATGGTGGTGGTCTGCTCTGCGGGTCCCGTGGAGCACGATCGCCGTGTTCGTGTTGATTAACACTGCCTGTAGTAGCCGATTTGAGCCATTGAAGTGCCGCTGGATCCGGTGCTCAGCTAGTGCACGTCCATCCGGGTCTCCGGCTAGCTCCGCCCCCCATAAACTAAATTTTGAGAAACAAAAGATTGATCCCCCATAAATAGCAATTGAAGGGATAATACCTCCTAAAAAATATTGTAATACCATAGGAAAAAATAAATAAATATTGTAATACCATAAGAGTAAGTAGATATTGTAAAACCATAAGAATAAATAAATAAATTACGTAAGTGTGCCTGTATATATTAACTCTTACTCTACCAGCCTTATAGGTAATTTGATCAGGTATTGAGAAACAATTCATATCGAAAGAAGGCATACTGGGGAGAACAGGGAGAGAGAGAAAAAAAAAATTGAATGGGGGATGGACACCACTGGAGCTAAGAATGAATCATTTCAGTTGATACTTAATAGAGTTATTTCAGACTTTCCTGTGTTTGACACTATACTAGGAATTTGAGGTTGGACTATTGGGTGTATTTCTTTTAGCTGAAGTTTGTTGAGGGGGTGAAGTGTCCATGGCTGGTTCAAGTGAAATAATTTTCAGGTCTAGTAATAGTCTTTCACCTTCTTGAAAGTTGTGTGCTAAGTGGAGTCTGCCGTTATAGTTGAATTTTAAGGCGAATGGGAAGGCCCATTTGTATTTAATGTCCTTTTTTTATGAGGGCAGAAAATATTTGAATTGTTGCGCCTTGATATTGAATATTTTCTTGTTGTCTAGATTTTTTCATCACCTCGTCTTTGGTGGAGTAATAGTGAGGTTTTACGATCACATCTCTCAGTAAGCCATCTTTTCTTGGTGGGCCTAGGGATCTATGTGCTCTGTCTAATTCCATTTTGTGAATAGGCATGGATGGGAATCAGGATTTTTATGATGTCCTGTATAGCTGAGTGTACATCTGTGATGGACTCAGGTAGCCCCCTGAGCCTGAAATTATCCCTCCTTGATCTGTTCTCCAAATCATCTATTCTGGCCTGGGCCGCCTCCAGTTGTTCTTGCAGGTATTGTACGTGATCAGTATTTTGTTCGATTTTAGAAACATTAATATCCAGTTTCCGTTCTATAGATTCGATCCTGTTTCCAAGGCTTTGGAAGTCGGCCCTGATATCCTTAGTGATTCTTTCAGAGTTCTGGGCAAGGCCTCTATCTAGCATTTCCGATATCCTGTTGAATAGGTCAGTAACATTGAAGGAGCCTTCAGGGGAGCGTTCAGTATTAGAATGGATGTAGATAGGGTTTTGAGAAGGGGCCTCAGAAGGGGTTAATTGACCCGACATTGTAGATATTATTCCTTCTTTAACAACAAACGAGTATAGAGCTGTATGTGATAAAGAGTCTGATGAAGGGGGTGGTGAGATGGCTAACAGATGAGATGAGATTTGTTTGACAGACATAGAATTTTCGGTAATTTCCAGCGTATGTGTCTGGAGTTTGGAGTCCATGTTTTTAAGAGATTCCTCAACGACTGAAATTTTAATAGTATTCTTGTTGTTCTTGTTTCGCTTTCCCTTCATGTATTGAATGTGTAGCAGAGTATTTGCACCCACATGAGTCAAAGCTAAATGAATATTCGGGTTGGCAGTTTATTGAGTATCCTGAATCAACCATTGGGAGGAGCATGATATCTTAGTGCTCAGTTCATACCTAGGTACCAGGGCTTGTAGTCAAACTGTGAAAACTGAAAAAATCTGTTATAGGTGGAGTCCCTGTTTGTATAATCGAGTTTATTGCTATTTTAACACACAACACATACAAGACATGTTCAACAGCAATGATGTAGGCAAAGGCCAATTTAGACCACGCAGGGTCACATAAGCATCAGAACCCCAAAGGGAACCGTTGAACGTATAAAAACATAAACAAACAAACAATGCATTATCAGCGAGCATCAGCACCCAACCAGGGGCCCTCAACCCGCCCCGTACTGGGGGGAATATTAGGTCTTAGTGGGCGATGCAATGGCGATCAGTCGTGAGGCCACCGGCAACACATACATCATTCAGGGTCGTCTGCCGACGGTCTCGCCGTCTGGGGACGGGTCTAGAGACCGCCCCCAGAGGTCCCGAGTCATGGGGGCCCACAGTCCACGGGCGGGGCCCGGAGGGGGGGTGCCGTGGCCTCCAGCAAACCGACTCCCGCTCCCGCCCGTAAACCAAGGGCACCAACTATGGCAGTCAGGGCCTTCACACAAAACCACCGGTGTCCCCGCCTAGGCTGGGGACAGGTTCGTGCGCCCTGGGGCTCTGCATTGCTATGTCGACCCCTAGTCACTCATTAGAGCCACCGGTCTGCTTCCTGTAGTAACAATGTAACATTAAACATGGGATTGGGGGGAAGAAAGGGAGAGGTATATCAAAGATGAAGGGTATAAAAAGAAGGAAGGGGTGATAGGTAGACAGAGAGAGTCCAGGTGTACCTGTAGTCCAATAGGGAGTTGAGCGGTTCTCCACGCCGAGCACTGTACGCCAAGTCCGGGCCAATCATGGGCTCTGATCCATACATATAGCCAGCAACAGGGAAATGATGTTGTCTTCTAGGCGTCCCTTAGCCTGCAAGCCCTAAGGGATGGGTCTGACAGCTCCAGTAAGGCTATATCCAAACTGGACGGGACAAAGGAAGTGTCTGAGGCATAATCCGACCAGGGTGTCCAAGTTCTATGGAACTGGTCTCTAGTGTCGTGGCAGGTCGCTCTCCAGTCCTCCGCTTCCCTAATCGCATTCACCCCGCCGATCCACTCCTCTGGAGTAGGAATTCTGGCTGTTTTCCAGTGGAGCGGGAGTAAGCGCCTGGCTGCGTTAAGCAGGTGAGGCAGCACATTTTGCTTATAGTGTCGGAGGGGGATCAGGGGTACATGAGTTGAGTTGAGTTCAGCATTGGCTTTGTCCCAAACCGACAGCACATGGGATGTCAGAGGGGAAGTCGTATCAGATAGCCCCCTGTGTTCCCGTGACAGCCAAGGCGCATAGGACAAGTTCCTACCCGCCAGGCTCTTCTCCAAGGGTACCCAGAGTTTTGAGTGTGTATGGAAACGCCAGTTGAGAATCCTCTGTAAAGCTATTGCGCGGTAGTATTGTCTAATGTCCGGGACCCCTAAGCCCCCTCTACTCTTCGGGTGGCGCAGCACCCTCAGGGCAATTCTAGGTTTACGCGCATTCCAGATGAAAGGGGACATCATGCTGGAGATACGGTCAAAAAATAATTTGGGCAGGGGTATCGGAAGCATTTGTAAGTAGAATAGTATGCGTGGGAGGACAGTCATTTTTATGATGTTCACCCGACCGAGCCATGTGAAAGCTGAGCGAGTCCAGTGCAAGAGGTCGTTTTTAACTGCGGTTAGTAATGGGGTGTAATTCGCAGTGTAAAGGGCGTCAAACCTGTCAGTGAGTTGTATTCCTAGATAACGTAGGGACGACTTGGACCAGGTAAAGGGGAAAGAGGCCTGGAGACCAGCGGCCACACGGGCGGGGCGGCAAATGGGGAGAATCTCCGATTTCGTTAAATTAATTTTAAAGTTGGACAGGGATCCGAAGAGTCTCAGCTCTTTCATCAGGTTGGGCAGCGATATCAATGGTTGTAAGAGGTGGAAGAGGACATCATCGGCATATGCCGAGAGCTTGTGTTCTATATCTCCAACCCTTAAGCCCGTGATATCCGGATTGGCTCGCACAGTTCGGAGCAGGGGCTCAAGAACTAGGGCGAACAGGAGGGGTGACAAGGGGCAACCCTGTCGCGTGCCGTTCCGGATAGGGAACCTAGAGGAGAGGGTTCCGTTTACTTTGACCTGAGCGCAGGGAGAAGAGTACAGGGCCAGGATTGACGCCAGCGTTCTTGGGCCTAAGCCGATCGATCGCAGTACCTCCGTCATGTATGGCCAGTCTACGCGATCGAAGGCCTTTTCTGCGTCTGTTGAGAGAATAATGTAAGATGGAGGGTTCGGGCTAGTGCGGGCCCAGTGAATGAGTTGGACGGCTCTAAGGGAATTATCCCTGGCTTCCCTACCCACTATAAAGCCTGTCTGGTCTGGGTGCACAATCAAGGGCAGTAGGTGTTTGAGTCTATTTGCTAAAATTTTTGCCAAAAGCTTCACGTCTAAGTTGAGAAGGGAAATGGGGCGATAGCTCTGGGGAACCGTGGGATCCTTGCCCTCTTTAGGGATCACAGTGATGTGAGCTAGCAGGGCTTCTGGGTGGAGTTTTAAGAGAATTAAAGTATTTGCACATGGGGGTCTCGAGAAGGGAGAGGAAAGTCTTGTAATATGCCTTAGTAAACCCGTCGGGGCCAGGGCTCTTCCCGTTAGGCAAGGCCTCGACCGTGTCCCTGAGCTTAGTGGCAGTGATCGGTGACTCCATCTCCAGGGATTGGTCAGCTGTGAGGGGGGGTAGGCCAGCTGCCTTAAGGTAGTCACGGATCGCCCGCTGTCTATCCTCCTGCGCAGTGGGAGGGAGGTCAGGATTTAGATTATAGAGGTCGGCATAGTAGTCTCTAAACCCCGCAGCTATCTTAGAGGAGTGGACCATCAGGTCTCCCGAGGGGGAACGCAGTTTATGAATGTGCGAAAGGGCGTGCTGTTTGCGGAGGGCACGTGCAAGCATCCTCCCGCATTTGTTCCCGTGTTCATAAAATTTGTGGGACACATAACGGTATTGCTTACGGGCCTGGCGGTCCAACAAGCGCAAGAACAGCTCTCGCAACTCAGTTAGTTCCTTTAGTGCCTCAGGGGTCCCGGTCGCCTTGTGTTGCAGCTCAGCCTTCCCCAGGGCGGTGTGCACCCTAAGAAAGTCTGCCCTGCACTCACGCTTAAGCCTAGCACCCTGGGATATCAGTTCTCCTCGAACCACCGCCTTATGGGCCTCCCAAATCAGGCCGTCCTCCATGCCTCCAACTGAGTTTTCGGCAAAATAGTGAGACAACGTGTCCGACACCTCCTTCACTACCGCTGGGTCATCTAATAGATTGTCATTCAACCTCCACGTCCAGGCCTTATGTGTGCCCGACGGCAGGTCGAGAGCGATCGTGACCGGGGCGTGATCCGAAATGGAGATGTTGCCAATGGTTGCAGTCCGGAGGAGGTCTAGGGTCGCAAGGTCCACATACAGGTGGTCTATACGGGTATAGACGTTGTGTACCTTGGAGTAGTAGCTAAAATCACGATCCGTGGGGTGCAGTGTCCTCCAGCAGTCTACGAGGAGGTGGGACTGAAACGTCTTACGGAAGTGTTTGAGGAAAGCATATGAGTGCGGGGATCTAGCATGGGAAGTGTCGAGTAGAGGGTCGGGGCTGACATTAAAATCGCCTCCCAGAATCAGAAGGCCTTCTCTAAAGTCTGTCAGTCGGTCTAGGGTGGAGTCAATGAAGGTGAGCTGGTCTGTGTTCGGGGCGTAGATCGTTGCGAATGTATACGTCTGGCCAGCAATACTACCTTTAAAGAACACATACCTACCCCGGGGGTCTATATCTCATGGCCGGAGGGTTGAAAAGGGCAGGATTTGTGTATGGCGATTGCTCGTTAAAGAGGTGGGTGGGTAGTTTAGGAAGGGATTGGGGCATGAAATGGGTTTCTTGGAGGAAAAGCACCTGTGTTTTTAGTCGCTTTAGCTCCCACCACAATTTACTACGCTTGTGGGGGGAGCAAAGTCCCCTGACATTGTATGTGCTTACCTGAAGCGTGGCCATAGGAAGACTGGAGATGGACGGGATCTGAGTATCAGTGGCGTGCTCGGCGTGGGTGACCAGACAGTAAGGCCCACCTGGACGGAGATTGAGAAGAAGGGCGAGGGCAGAGAGAGAAGAAGGAAACGGAGAAGGGGAGAGAAAAAGACACATGAGACAAGTAGACAATACAGTTCAAGGAAAACAATTAGGCCGAAGCCAACATACTTTAAACACCATCTAAGGGCCGTGCCCAAGGCCCCGTCCCCTATATGGGGGGGGCCTTGAGCCTCAGCCCGCGATCCCAGCCGGGATCGTCAACCCCTAAAGGGTGGCCTACTGGGGGTTCGTGGGCCAACATGGGGAAGAGGCGGGAAGGCTCCCAGCCCCGTCCACCGTTCCTAACGTGGTGCGATGGGAGGGGGAGAGCAAAGGAGTCCCCAGCCGGGGGGGGACCAGTTCGTGGGCAGTAAGGCATTGAAAGTCAACTCCAGCAGCCACTGCCAGTTCTGCGGGTAGGGACGGTCTCACACAGTGTTCATTGATGAAGAAGAAAACAGTCAAATCAGGCGGCTGGTTGCGTGAGAGAGAGTCAGGGCTAGTGCAGCTTCAATGGAGTAGCATGGGAGAGTCAGGGCTCCACAAACAGGGAAGCAACATAGTGAGTAGTGCCAGCCTAAAGTTACAGGGTTGTCAGCCCCCTATAGGGCCTGGTCATCCGTGGGCTCAGCAGCGCGGCGTCCACGATCTTGTCTGCGACTTTTGCGAGTGAATGATTGCCACGGTTGAGACTGCGGTAGCCGCGGTGTGGGAAGGTCAGGCGAACCCCTCAGGAAAGTCTACTGGGTCTAGGTCCAGGGAGGACAGGAAGTTCGGGAGGTCATCCTTAGTGCGAAGTGTCACAGTCCTACCGTTTTTAAAAACTTGGAGGTAGAAGGGGAACCCCCAGCGGTATGTCAGGCCTGCATCTTGAACAGCCGTCAGCAGGGGGCGAAGTGCTCTACGCTGCATGAGAGTGCGTCTAGAAATGTCCTGGTAAAAGGCCAGACGCGCACCATCAAACTCAAAAAAGGGTTTCCCACGCATCTTGTGCATGGTCCTTAAGAGTGTACTTATGTAGCTTGCAAATGACATCTCTGGGGTTGTTCACGTCTTGGGAGGGGAGTTTTAGGGCCCTGTGTGCTCGGTCTATCTCAATGGTGGCCGTCGCCGGTAGCCCCAGTATTTCCTTAAAGACTCCTTCTAGTGTAGGGATAATATCTCTAGCCCCTGTAGCTTCAGGTAGGCCGCGGACCCTAATATTGGCCCTGCGGCTACGGTTCTCCATGTCATCTAACTGGCAAAGCAAGGCCTCAATCTGCCGGTCCTGTGTAGCACATTTGTCCTGGAGCTGTGATATAACAGGGAGGGTCTCCTCAAACCTGTGTTCCAGGGACTCTAGCCTCCCCCCAGGTGTGCAGTGTCAGTTTTAAGCTGGGCTATGTCCTCTTTCAGGGCGTTCTCCACCCTGTCTGCAAAGCGCTCTAGGTCAGCTTTGGTGGGGAGGGACCAGATATGGCGTCTGATGTCCATGTCCTCCAGGGGGTCCGGCGCTGCCGGGTCTCCTTCCCTGAGCACTGGGGAGCCGGGGGAGGCCGGGGGCAGAGAGTCACTCACTGACCTTGGGGATGAAGCAGGGGATTCCTCCAGCGTCTGCGACCGGGTGGCCTGGGAGGCCTTTGGAGTTTTCTGGGCCTTCGTGGTCGGCGCCATCTTTGGGGCCTCGTGGCCGCGGGTACTGCTCCCGGCAAAGAAATCCAGCTGTCCTTGCCTGGTTCGGTCGGTCCGTGGCGGCTGGGAGGTGGAGCGGTTCCTCTGGGACATCGTGGGCGGTGGATGTGGTAAGATTCTCCCCCTTAGCTGCGATGCGGTGCTGCGGTGGAACGGAGCTGAGGAGACACACGTCTTCACTCCTCCATAGCCAGGACACGCCCCCCAGGTGGAGTCCCTGTTTAATATAATAAGTGGGTGTCATTACTGTAGATGGGGGGATCTAAGATCTTCTAAAAATTTTGTCAGCAGACATCCGACGGTGAGTGGTGGGTCTTCCTTAAGTCGCCACCTTAAAAGTACCCCTGCAATGAATTATAGTAAATGATTTGCGATTATTGCAGATTATGTAAGTTATTGTTGAATGAAGGTTTTCCTCTTAAGACTGCAGCCTTACAATTATCTGGTGTATATTCCTTCAGGTGGTAGACCAAATCTGAGAGGTGGTAATGTACGCTGACAAGGGGGGAATTATAGACTGAGGGTCTTGAGGAGCGATGTTGAGGTAACTACTAGTTTCCTGTCCCTGCGTATTGTATCCACTCAGATTGAATTGCTGGGGAGGCCTCAGACAAGGATTAAATCCTAGTGTGTAAAGTCTATTGATGAAAGATAAAATATCAGATGATATTAATCATTTATGCTGTCACCTTAATCTAGACAGGTGTGAGGGCTGGTCACGGGGGTTCTCAGTGTGGAGGGGTGTCCTGAGGAGAATGACAGAGACTAGTGCTATCCTCCCCTGGTAGGAATCTGTGGTACGTGGCTATCTTCAGTGGAGATTACCTCACCTATGAGCTGCTGTATTTGCAGATACCCCAGAGTCTTTTTTTTTTCCCCTCTTAGGTTAGATATTAAATAGCACTGTCTAGATCACTTGCTGAGCTGACAGGGTGTAATAGGAATGTCAATGGGGATTGAAAGCAGGCAAAGAGGGGGGGAGGAGGCTGCTAAAGGGCTGAGGGTGTATCAAAATGGATGCAGCTCACCTCCACAGTTATAGCTCCGTCCATATAGAGTGTTCCGGATGGTCCCACGATCCCCTCCGCTTCCTCTGCTAGTGTTAATAGGTCGCCTCAGGAGGAATAGGGGTGAGGAGGCACCCCCCGTCCCGTCCAGCACCGATCCCGAGGCTGAGGCTTCAGCAGCTGTTTAGGCCCAAAGCTGGCGGTGGAGCTGTCGTGGCTGGAGCTGGTTGGGGGGCCGGGATGTAGCGCTGGCAGCCAACCGGGGGGCGCACTGTGTGGGGCGACCGCTTCAGGAGGGACCCGAGAGGTTGTCGTGCGCGCCGTGAATCGCGGTACCCGAGGCCGGGGATTCCGCGGCAGTATAGGCCTCAAGATGGCGGCAAGGCCCCGGTGGACAGAGCCGGCCTGGTGCCGTGACACAAATCCTATTACCGGCCGGGGAGCTTCAAACAGGTAGGGATCTGTTCAGGGGAAGCTCGGGAGTGTGGATGGAGGTTTTGGGGGAAAAAGCATAGGTCGCTTGCCCAGGATGGAAGTGGATTTGTCGTGTTTAGCAGAGCTCCTCCATATTGCGTCCTTCTACGCTCCCGTCAGGCCACGCCCTTTGTATAGATTTCTATTCACTTCCCGTTGCATCCTGTAAATCTCCCTAGTGGAACACAGAGATACTGAAGTCTGTGACCTTCCCTACAAAAATCCAGAAAGAAAAATGACTACACTTTATAAGACATGCATAGTTACTGTTATAAATTACATGAGAAATGTGAACTATAAATTCCCAAATCTTTAGTGTATAAGCAAAAGCTTATACACAAAACTGCAAGTATATATTTAAAGAGTAACTCCACTTTTGTTAATAAAAAAACATTCCCCTCTGTGTAATCTATGTACATTGCAAGGATTATAACAACCTTTGTTGCAGATCTCTACCTTTTGTTATTTTGAAGTAATCCCTGTAAGCCTCAGAGGTAAATGGGTCTAATGAGAGTGGTTTCATAATTATCTATCAGGTGTGCACCTGCAGGGCTCTATTGATGAAATCTGCTGGACTCGCATCCCTTTAGATGTGTTCCTTCAGGAAATGTCTTACCAAAAATAAAAATTTTGTTTCAGGGGATGACTGAAATCTGATTTGCATCTTATGCAACTTCTGGGAAAATTGGTGAGCCAATCACACAAGCAGGAAATTATGTTTCCGGGGGGTGGCCAGTACACATTCTGTGTACAGAACAACTCCAGGTAGCCATATTGCAACGTATTCCCAGAAATTTACAGCGGCTGCAGATTGAAAAGGAAAGGTAATTTCTAATAACATTCAGATACAATATGATTAGTGTCGCAATTGTTCCGCTATATTATTTTTTCTTTATTAGCTATTTTTTTCCCCCACAAAAGTGGAGTTACCCTTTAAAGTATGTAAATGTTCATAGTGTATGTATGGATGCTTTGAAAATAATGGAACACAGAATTTTACACCTGCTTTTGGTAGGAGAAGATGAGAGTTTGAGATCCATTATACTTTTGGTGTCTTATACACCAAACAACAGAAATATGCTGTTTTTTTGATTGCAGCAATGCTTTCTTGTTTCATATCCGTATTTGCACTGCTCAGTGAAACTTTTTACGGGTGGGGGTATGGTAGCTCATGAATATGATTTCTCCTACTGTTTCATTTCGCTGCCACATTTCTTACTGCAAACAATATATGTGTATACCTGTGCCTCCCTTATCTTCTAAACTGCTGCAGCAAACACTTTTTGTGTCAAATATATTCAAAGTTTCATATGCAGCACTGCATATGAAATGTTGAACATTTCTGGCTGCCCCAAATTGAATGAGATGGGAATGACAACAGAGGTCACAAACAGCTAAAGAATTTTGGGGTGTCAGGGCTAACCCCCTGTTCTGTACCAGATCTGATTAGGACTTGTGATGAAGCATTTTAATAAATGTTTTTCAAATAACAAACATGTTATACTTATCTGCTCTGTGCAAGGGTTTTGCACAGGGCGGCCCCGATCCTCCTTTACTGGGGTCCCCTGGTGGCACTCCTCATTCCTCCTCTTCATCGAGTGCCCCTACGGGGAGCTGCATTCCATGGGGGCATCCGTGAGGGTGCGTTCCCGAGTCCTGCTGCTGCATTGACACAAACAACAGAACTCGGCCCTGCCCCTGGCTCCCATGTCACTGGATTTGATTGACAGCAGCTGGAGCCAATCGCTTAATCCAACAAGGACTCAAGACAGTGGCTGAAGCTGTGAGGTTTGTCGCTGGAATGATCAGGTTCAGGTAAAAAAAGGGGGGGGCTGGGGGAAACTGCAACAGTTTTTTCACCTTCATGTATAGAATACATCAGGGTGAAAAACCACAAGACTTTACAACTCCTTTAAAGCAGACGTTCACCCTCTGAGGACGATTCCGTCTCTCCACCCCTCCTCCCTTCCTCTGCCGGAATAGGGCATTTCTTATTTTAACTTCTTTTTTTTCCGGTGCCCCCCGGGATATGTTTGTCACATATTTCATGAGACATATGCTTTCATTCAAGAACAGAGGGGGCAGGCATATCTGCTCATCATCGAGAGGTCCACTGAACCTGGAAAAGAGTTGGCGGGCCCCTCGATGATGTCTGGCGGGCCCCTCGATGATGTCTATGGCGGCGTAGGACAGACCTGTGACTCGGCATAAGAGGATATCAGTGGGTCAACGCTGGATCCACTGGATGGGTGAGTATCTGAAATGTGCAGATACCATCAGGTAAGCAGGTTAAAAGAATAAAAAAATGGGGGAGCCCACCGGAGATCCACTTTAACATCCTGGAAGCTTCTCCTGATACATGAGGAGCTGCCAGAAGAGCAAGTAATGCTGCCTTTCACTAGAAAAAAACTTCCATGTCTGTCTTCCTTTCCTTTAGGTCTACCTAATCTAAATAGGAGAGACAGAGGTAAGTAAATATTAAGCACTAGCTACACACTATAGGGCTTGTCCAGCGTGCCTGGTGACCACATTTTATATCTCCAGTACTGACTGAGACACTGATAAAAAAAAAACAGCTTTCAATGTGTTTTTTTTCCAACAGTGTTTATTTTTGGTTTTTATAGAGTTCACATGTAAAGCAAAAAGGCTTAACCAAGCCGAGCCATATGTTTACAAAGGAACATTGTACAATTGGAACATTGTAAAATGGTCAGGGTTACACTGTATTGGAGTGCAGGAATATTTTACAACCACACACAATCAACCAAATGCACTTGCCCCCCAACACACAAACACCTATAACATAGGTAGGTTAAAGGAACCCACCAAAACCAAGAAACCATACTTAAAGTGGAATAAAAGTCTAATGTCCTGTACACACGATTGGTTCGTCTATGGTCTGGGTCTTAAGTGGTTAAGGAGTGTTTCTGCTGGAAAAATGCTCCAAGAAACTTTACAAAAACATTTTTTTTTTCTGCTCCTAGACGCTGAAGCTCAAAAATGCTAATAGCTTAAACTTGTGTGCATGGACACATAGGATAACACTATTTAGCTTCTAGGAGCTTAAAAAAAAAAAGAAAAAAACGCTGTGCATTGAGCCTAAAGCCCTGTACACAATATTTGAAAATCGTACGGAAAATGATGAATTTGAATCGATCGTACGATAATTGGATCGTTGGTACAGAGCTTTCGAGAGCCGATCAGGACAGTTCATCCGATATTATTCTATCGGACATACACAGGATTTTTTTTCGTATGTTGCCATATCGTACGATTTTCATTTAACCAGTAGAGCTGTCGTTCGAAAATACAATACAAATGCATTACAGGCATACCCCGGTTTTAAGTACGCAATAGGGTTTATTTACTAAAGCTGGAAATCGCAATATCAGGCTCATTTCTGCATAGAAACCAATGAGCTTCTAACCCCAGCTTGTTCAATTAAGCCTGGTAAAAAAACCTGGAAGCTCATTGGTTTCTGTGCAGAAGTGAGCCTTATTTTGCGCTTTCCAACTTTAGTAAATAAACACAATTGTGTACTTAAAAGTGGGGTATGCCTGTACATGACATCACTTCCGAATTTTTATTCTGTCGTACCAGAATTTTCATGACTTTAGTAAACTCATCAGATTCCACATGAGATTAGCATGCAAAAAAAAACGGACGATCATTCGTCCGATAATCGGATCATGTGTACGGGGCATTAAGCTGCTTGGGTCCCTATCTGTCTGATTTTCTAAACACAGCACTCAGTGAAAACAATATTCCATATGAAGATGCTTTAGTTTTATGGCAGTTAATACTGTAAATTGATAATGGTTTTCTAATTATATAGGTCCATTTTTAATGTGTGGCACAAGATTAGGATCTAAAATAACAAAATGCAGAAACTATCCTTAACAATCAGCCTGTAGTAGTGTTCTCGGTACACTAAATTATAAGCAACATTTTATTATGAAATGCATTTAAAATACAATATTATAATATTTAATTGAATTCATAATAGTCCAGTTACTAATTATGTTCAAGAAAAAATGGCTATGCATTAAAAACATTTTAAATGACAAATTCTTGATTAGAGTCAGTCCTAAATGAAAGAATAAAATAATTGAATTTTAGTTGAGTAAATTCTTATTTGTCATTGTCAGGATGTCTTAAAGCCAAATAGGATGATGGTTCAAATGAAACTATTATCACAGTAATTTAATGAAAAATTAATGTTGCAAATGTAACCACTAAATAAAAATCATAGACATGCGAAAATAAAAATGCTATCGCTAGCTTGAAATACAAGTTGGTAAGAAAAAAAAAAAATCTTTCACATCTCTTAGAATGTTATCTTTCACTTTCACTGAGCCTTTGACAGTAACAATTCCTTTCTGATTTGCTGCTGCTGCAGAGAATCCTCTATATTACCATATTCCAAACCTGGCTTTGTTCCTAAAAATACAGCATCGCTCATTTCTTTTTTTTTCTTTTTTTTTATGTTGTGGTCATTTTTTTTTATCAACAGGGAACTGTTCATTTAACTGACATAAACAAATCTCTTAGAAAATGTATTTTAACTGCCATTTGTTGGCACATGAATAAATTGACTTTCCTGGTATCCTGTTTCTCCATTTTTTTTTGCTGGCATTAAGAAATCCTTCCTGTTGACCAATAATGTAAAAACGTACTAGGAGAAGATAATGTGCATGATTGCAATGCCACCTTGTCAAATTTGTGGCTTTTTATGCAGTCCTGTCTTCAGCCATGCATTATGCATGAAAGAATATCTCATTACATTTCATTTTCTTTACAGCAGCCTTTCCTCTCTTTGACATGCTCAGATTCCCATTAGCTTTTACCACTACTCATCTTTTAGAACAGCTGCATCTAGAAGCTTTTGCAGCATTTTAGACAAAAATAGGTGTGGTTAACTTTGTCTCCTTGCTCCTTATATAAATTATTCACAAGGTTTTTGTATGAAATGCAAGATAACCTGCTTAAACTGAAACGCCAATAAAGCTTCATTTTTTTTTTTTCATAGGCACATTTTTTTTTCTTTCAGAATACATTGACGGTTATTATCCTTGCAGGACAGCTAAGTAAAATAATGAAATCTGCTTTTACACTTATTCAGTGTCTCTTTTAAAACCCTGTTTTGTTTTATTCAAATGCTTCTTTATTTACGCTATTGTTTTTGTTGTGCACATTTCAAGCAGGCATTAATGTTATAGGAACTTGTTAAAATATTAACTAGAGAAAAGTTTAAAAGTAAATGTTTGTAATATTTTTTCTTAAAGTGTTGGATATTTCATATTTAGCACCTAAAATACGCATTGAAAATCTACAGAATCTTGCAGTTGCAATGGTAGGCACCTGTCTTTCTGCTCTTCAATGAGGCATCATTTTTTATTGCATCTTTTCTAAATACGTAACAGGAGGGTTGGCCTTACAGCTGTAAAATTTCCTTTGAAAACTCTCATTTTCAGGAGATTTTTGGATCAACTAAGAGTTATGCCGCGTACACACGATCGGTTCGTCTGATGGACCGTTTTCATCAGATGAACCGATTGTGTGTGGGCTGCATCAGTTTTTTTCCAATCGGTGAAAAAACTTGATACCTGTTTTAAAATTATCTGATGGTTAAAAAAACGATAGAAAAAAACGTTCATCTGTGGGGAAATTCATTGGTTAAAAATCAACGCATGCTCAGAATAAAGTCGACGCATGCTCGAAAGCATTGAACTCCATTTTTCTCAGCACGTTGTTGTGTTTTACATCACCGCGTTCTGACACAATCGTTTTTTTTAACTGATGGTGTGTAGGCAAGACTGATGAACGTCAGCTTAATCGGATATCTGATGAAAAAATCCATCAGACCGTTTTCATTGGATGAACCGATCGTGCGTACAGGGCATAAGGCCTCTTTCACACCGGGCGGGAGGTGCATATCTAATGATATACACAAATGCACTTGTCAAAGTTAATCCAGAAGTAGAATGGTCTTTACTGCAAAAATCTAGACATTGCCGTGGTACTCGAACAAAAAGTCCTTTGAAATGAGTCTAGTGCATGAAGGTGCCATTGAGCGTCGGACAATTTACTTTTATCCTTTCTCATCCGAACAGTCTAACAAAATTCTACCGGTGTAGGACCAGCTATTATTAGTGGCGCTATACCGTCGGAATTGCAGCGAAATTACGGCGGTATTCGGCAGCTAGCAGTGCAGTTTTAACCCCCGCTAGCAGCCGCAAAGGGGTTAATACCGCCGGCAATGCGCCTCTGCAGAGGTGCATTGCTGGCGGAATAGTCGCGGTGTCCCATAGTTTTTAATGGGAAGGCGCAGTGGAGGAGCGTTAAACACACTGCTCCTCTCACCGCTTCAAAGATGCTGCTGGCAGGCCTTTAGGAACAGTCCCGCCAGCGCACCGCTGGGAGCGCTCATTCTGGTAAAACTAGCGTTCGGAATGGAACACATTCGTTGCGCTAAAAAACACGAAGACTGAAAAGCACGAATCGTCTCTCACCAAACTTTTACTAACACAGGGATCAGCAAAAGCAGCCGAAAGGGTGGTGTTGTTTGAATGGAATTTCCCCTTTATAGTTCCATTGTACGCGGTGTACGTCACCGCGCTTTGGACGGGCGGTATTTGGCCTGAACGTGTGTATGCAAGGCAGGCTTGAGAGGAATCCCGTCGGGAAAAACTTTTTTTTTTTTTCCTGCCAAGTCGTGTGTACGAGGCAATAGAGGGATGCAAAACAACAGTAAAATTGTGATTCCGGTACAAAGCTTTGCAAAGTTGTTGCCAAATGAATTGGCAGCTTTTTTTCATTTTTTTTTTAAGTAACATAAAAAATAAAATAAAAATTACTTTAAATATTATTGACTAGAAAAATAATGAAAACTTAAAAAAATCTGCACTTATGGTGGAAAAACAACGCAGCTAAACACTATACCTTGATACCAGGCATTAACATAAGTGCAAACCAACTAGTGCAGCGCAATCAACTAACATCAGTTCCCTATAGGCATCAATGGCGATCAATATAGTAAAACTAGTACAGAATAATAAAACGTGTGACAATTGTCATTAATAACACATAATGATCAATCATGATGAATAAAAACTTCATACAGTGAAATAATGACTATGAATATAAACAGAAAAAGTGTCCTTAAATTATCTAAAAGAAGGAGAGAGATAACTGATGTAAATAAACATAATCATCAGCACGCCATGGATCGTAGATAACGTCCAAAAATTTTATGCAAAAGAAGCATCACAGAAAGTGCAACGTTTCGAGGCCACACAAAATCTCTTCGTCAGGAAAGTGCCTGGCGAATATGTTCATTTGTTTGATGGTTCCAGTGCCCAGCTGGTGATCGTTTCAGCACCCACTTTTTTTCTATGAGCCCTTTCAAGAGTGCAGGAACATGTGTGATTGGAATATTGACTAGACAGTTAACTGATGTAAACAGTCAAAACATTTTGTCTCACAAGCTGTAAAGGAAGTAGAAAGACTCATAAGATAGCTAGTGACACCATCCACTCTCATGCAAGGCATACCAAAGTGCCTGTGACCCCCAAATAAGTGTGGTCAGTAAGCGCTCATAAAAGTGTTACTAAACCCACAACAGTAAAATCAGTCTGTACTGTATATGCAGTGAAGCATGCTTGTTATACTCACTGTGGAACCTAAGGGGTTAATCCTCTGCATTGTGTAAAAGGACTGTTTGATCCCTTCTCCCACTGTCCCCAATCCATCTTCTGATAGTACAGAGCATTGGGGGCACTTTGCACATGCCGAGTTTGACTGCTAGAAAGTATTTTTTTTTTTGCATGTGACCAACACAGGGCCAATCAGCACTGTCCAGACAGAGGGTCAGGAGTCATGCAGCTTCATAGGACAGTCAGAGTAGAATAAAAGCTCCTCCTACAAGCTTTAAATAAACACTGATAGAAGTCATATAAAAGGTATTTAGCAGTTTATATATACTAAAATAATTGCATTTACATATTGTGTGTACTGTAGGAAACCAGATATAGTGAATGCAGGGTCCTGGGTTTAGTAACACTTTAAATAGTATCATGGAAGCGGACAGTCTCGGGAACAGTGAATAGAGGTCTCCCTCCAATAACAAAGATGGCCGAAGGCCAGTTGCACATGCATGGTAGTGTGTGTGTGTGTGTGTGGTTCTACCCTACGCATTTTCACATACATGGCATCATCAGGGGCATGAGGTGACTAGAAAAATAGAAATAGTAAAAATAAAAAAATAAAACCGAAGGAAAATAATGATTAAGAGAAGAAGGCAAACCAAGGAGTTAATTAGGATTGATTGGGCAAAACTAGAGGTTAACCACTTAACCAGTGCCCGTTCTCAAGGTACTGCGGGCGAGTGTCCTGCCTGTACATCGTTGTCTACTTCCTGGTTAAGGGCACGCAAATGCACGCCACCCTGCCCGCCTCCCGCTGTTATTGTACACAGGTGGTGTCTGTCATTAAGTCCCAGCTATTGAGTTAGGCACATTTTTAACCCCTTGATAGCCCTAGATGTTAACCTCTTCCCAGCCAGTGTCATTAGTACAGTAACAGTGTATTGTATTATCACTGTAGGTGCTATAACTTTCATCCAAACCGATCAATATACATTAATTGTGATTTATTTTTTTTATAAAAAAATTGCTTATATCCCAAAAAATACAAAAACCCAGTGATGATCAAGTACCACCAAAAGAAAGCTCTATTTGTGTAAAAAAAATTAAAAAAACGTAATTTGGGTACAACAATGCATGACCGTGCAATCACCAGTTAAAATAGTGCAGTGTCAAATAGCAAAGAGTGGCCTGGTCATAAAGTGTTAGAAAAAAGCAGAAGAAAAATGCACGACCATGAAATCCTATGGAACTGTTTATACCGATCCGTTGTGGGCCTGCTGGGTTTGCTTGCTGCATTTCCGGTGCGGTAAAAAAAAACGCACCTCCCTATTGAAATCAATGGAGACCACATCAATAAAGCATAAAAAATGCACCTGTGACTGCATTTTTGTTGGGGTTTTGGAGTCAAATGTCCTTATTCACAGGTACAAAACTGGAAAGGCATATGCAACATTATCATGTTTTTGCAATGGAGTGGTTTGAAAGTAGCCTTAAAAATTACTTTTTTATTTGCCCAAAGGGTTGCGTTAACTGATTTTAAGTGATGTTTAACCCTGGTTCACACCAGTATGGCTCGGAAATTGTGCTATTTCAGCGGGATTTGAAAGCCGCACATCAGCGCGATTTGCCCAGCCAATTTAATTGGGGCTTGTGACCTAATTTAACAGAAGTCTATGCAAGTTGCAATGAAATTGATAAAAAGTGATGCAGGAATCTTTTTAATAATCACTGAGTCTCCATGATATGAACAATTACATTGCTGACAATGGGGTGTGACTTGTCATGCAATTTGGAGTTGTCAAATCACATGACAAGCCGCATCGGGGCTAAATGTTACTTTGTATATCTCTATTTGTAGTCTAAACAGTGTTTATAAACAGCTACTACTGCTGCTGGATTTCCACAGCAACTTCTGGCTGTCGAGGCCTTATACACATAGATGATAAATATTCTGGGTTTAAAATTCCTGATGTTTACCACACCTAGGAAGCCGCAGGTGCCACGTACAGTACAACCTGCCATAGAAGTTTATAGCCGTATGCAACTGTAAACGACGATGCTCCTGTGCATCTGTGTATACCTGTGCATGCTCATTCAATGTGTTTCCCAAAAGCAAAATGTCCACAGTCATAAAAAACATTGTATGGTAATATAGTTGCCAACATTGTAAAAAAGTGTATAGGAACACTTTTTTTGTCTGTAAGTGGAGTCCTATTATAATGAGGGGGTGGGGCATTCATTTTTCGGCATGGTGTAGCAGGGAAAAGAAAATTCAGTGCGCGAAGCGCGCCACAGAAAACAATGGGTGTGGTTTAAACAAAATGGTGGGCGTGGCTTAAACAGGGGTGGCACAAAGGGTGTGTGGTCTGAGATGAACGAGGGATGGAGGGAGAAAAAAAGAAATAGGGAGGATCAGGTGTCCCCAGCGGAATGCCTCCTTACATCAGGTGTTCCCAGTAGAGTGCCTCCTTAAAACAGGTGTTCCCAGTGGAGTGCCCACTTACATCAGGTGTCCTCAGTGGTGTGCCTCCTTACATCATGCATCCCCAGTAGAGTCCCTGCTTACATCAGGTGTCCCCAGTAGAGTCCTTGCTTACATCTGGTGTCCCCAGTAGAGTGCCTCCTTACATCAGGTGTCCTCAGTGTAATTAGTCCTTACATCAGGTATTCCAATTGGAGTGCCTCCTTACTTCTACAGAGCAGTAAAATCCATTGGTTCTGCCTCTCACAGACCAGCAGCAGGTCACAGGGTGGAGAGTTGGCGGCAGTTCTATATGTCTTTGCAGGTCTCTTTTCCCTGTGTTCAGTGGAGAGGGGAGGGGCCTCCGATTCCATGCAGCTAACCGTCTTCAGTGTACAAGAGAATTATCTACTTGTTCACTGAGGAGAGAAGCTGATTGGCTGCATGGATCGGAGGTCCTTCCCCTCTCCACTAAACACACAAGGGGAAAATGCCCACTGACCGGAAAGGAATCTTGTGGCGGTGGCCATATTTTTGGAGCCAGAAGCTGCAGTGCCAAAAACAGTCCCAATTTCCTGGGACAAAAGCAAAATCCCGGAATTTTGATCGGGACGGCCTCAGATCAGGACGAGGGTACAAAAATCGGGATTCTCCCGGAAAATCGGGACTGTTGGCAAGTATGGATTAAGGTTGAGTCAAACCACCTTAGATTTGATTCGAGTGGGGGTTTGGCAAAAACAGCATTAAAGGGAGTGGACATTGAAAAAAAAAAAAAAAAACATCTTCTCTGCCAATGAGAAGATGTCAGGTCGCGTACACACAATCAAATTTATCTGCTGAAACTGGTCCGACGGACCGTTTCAGCAGACATCTCCGATTGTGTGTACGGGCTAGCGGACAGGTTTGTCCATCGGACAAATTTCAAAGCATGCTTTGAAATTTGTCTGCTGGAGACATGTTCGCCGGATATGTCCGCTGGTTAGTACACTAACCAGCGGACAGAAATCTCCACGCATGTGTCGAATGGATTCAATGCATGCGTGGAAGTATTTTACTTCCTGGAGTGGTGATGTGGCCGCGTCAACGTCACTGCCACGTCACTGCGTCCTCAGACCGAGGGGATTTTCGTCCGATGGTGTGTACACGCCATCGGACCAAAATCCGATGAGACATGTCCGCTGCAACCGGTCCGTCGGACATGTTTGAGCGGACATGTCTCATCGTGTGCACGCGGCCTAACAGCAGGGATTACATCATACACTCTCCCCCTCTCTCTCTCTCTCTCTCTTCACTATAATGAGACTACACTTCCCATCATGCTTTGTGAATTGCAGTGGATGTGGGAGGGTACACTAGGCCTGTACATGTTCAATGTGAACAAGCCCACTTCAACATAAATCCACATTACTCAGTAACACATAGCAGGATAGATAGTTTACAGCCGTATAAATGCAAAGCATGCCGTTTCAAAATATTTAGTTCATTCTATCCTCTAATCTATTCTATCTCCCTCCTCTAGGTTTTCTGTTACTGTTTGTACCGCTACCTTCATATGTGATCTCTCCCCCTTCAGCCATAACAGGAGATAAACATATTGCTCTTACTTGCTTTATGTTATCATTACCGAACTGTACACACATCCCATAATTATATATTATACACACTGTAATCTGCTGTAATTCAGTATTATAAATATTCCTTCTCCTGCTGTAGCTTTAAGATCTTTCTAACAGCAATCAATGCCTGTATAGTGTATGTGTACACATTACTAGCCGCAACACAGAAAGAGAGCCAGGGCATGCCGTTTTACATCAGCATGTAGCACAAGTAAATGTCGGCATGAGATAAAAAAAAGTGCAGCGCTAACTTACTAATCATAATCAATAACACAGTAATGGTGGAACCCTCTAATGTATGGTAATCTCAATAAACTTCAATGATACCACAATACCGGTCTCTGTGATATGTAATGCCACATATAATACACATCAGACTGAAAATAAGACAAAAAAATAAAACTTGATGCCTAAACAGAAACTTGAAACAGATATTGCACAGTGTATCAGTGCAGCATATCAGTGCCTATCAGTGCAGCATACCAGTGCAGCCTTATCAGTGCCCATCAGTGCCACCTTATCAGTGCAGCCTCATTAGTGCAGCATCATCAATGCCATTCAGTGTAGCTTGCCCATCAGTGCAGCCACATTGGTGCTCATAAGTGGAGCTTCATCAGTGCATCTTATCAGTGCCCCACCAGTGCAGCCTCATCAATGCCAATCAGTGCAGCATCATAACTGCCCATCAATGAAGCCTATTAGCGCCCATAAGTGCAGCTCCATTGGTGCCCATTAGTGCAGCTTATCAGTGCCCCGTCAATGTTGACTCATCAGTGCCCATAAGTACAACTTCATCAGTGCCTATCAGTGGAGCATATTAGTGCCCATCAGTGCAGCTTCATTAGTGCCAATCAGTGCAGCATATCAGTGTCGATCAGTGCAGCATATCAGTGCTGCCTTATCAGTGCAACCTCATCAATTCCCACCTGTGCAGCCTCATCAGTGCCAATCAGTGCAGCTTATCAGAGCCCATAAGTTCAGCCTCACAATTGCTGCCTTACCAGTGTCCATCAGTGCAGCCTGTCACTGCCCATCAGTGCAGCCTATCACTGCCCATCAGTGCAGCTTTATCAGTGCCCATAAGGGTAGCCTTTATCAGTGCCCATAAGTGCAGCCTCATCAGTGCCTATCAATGCAGCTTATCAGTGCCTATACGTGCAGCAGGGATCCTAGTAAGAATCGCGAGGGTTGCCGGACGGATCACACATAATGGGGATCTACTGCCGTGACACAGCTGGTATATGAAACACCGGCCGAAGATGGATGGCATATTTGGTGAAGGTAGGAGATCAGCAGCAAGGACATAATTCATTATTCAACAAGAGATTGTAGAAACATTTAATGTAGAACACTTCTTTATATCAGGCTTCAAACAATTCACAAACAATGAATAGATAAATGACAACTCACCTATAGCTTTTTAGACCTACAACTACCCCAGAATCGCTGTCTAATTTGCGCACACCTACAGGCATTAACCTCTAGGAGATGGATGTATAGAAAGGATCTTGTGTAGAAATTAAGATAACCAGCAGGTATCTGAATGCATTTCTTCACAATATTGACTTTTCAGGAAAATGGTGCTTACCAGTAGTGTTGAGCGGAATACGCCCTATTCGATTTCGCGATATTGCGCGAATATATAGAAGAATATTCGTGATAAACAGAGATCTAATGCGAAAATGATTGCGAAATTCTCATAAACGGAGATCATTTCCTGTATTACTAAACTAATATGCACTAAACACTGAGGGGCAGATTCACAGAGAATTAGATTCTCGTAGAGTATCAGAAATACACTACGCCGCTGTTTTTTACCTGGCTCTACGTGGAATCCAGGTAGATTTTGTCCAGTAAACGATGGCGGCGTAGTGTATTTCTCCCGTCGCAATCCATCTGCGCGAGTAGGGGGCGTGAAGCATTTAAAATAGGCGCGTTCCCACGGCGATCGAACTGCGCATGCTCCGTTCGCAAATTTCCCGCCGTGCATTGCGCGAAAACACGTCGTCACGTCGTAGTAGCGTCGTTTACGTACATTCCTATTCCCGAACGAGTTACGTTAAAAAAAAAATATATATTTTCAAATCGACGCGGGAACGACGGCTATACTTTACATGGGTTACGTACTGTTAGACCAGCAAAAAGCTCCTCTAACATTACGTAGCCAAAAAATGACGTAGGCGATTACGAGGGACACTCGTACCTTCGTGGATCGGCGTAAAAACTCATTTGCATATCCCGACGCATGAAAACGACGCAAACTCCTCCCAGCGGCCGCAAAAATATTGCAGTGTAGATCCGAAGGCTTACGAAGACGTAAGCCTCTCGGATCGAAGCCGCCGTATCATGGTTTGAGGATTCAAACTAGTGATACGGCGCGCAAAATTTGAAATTACTCCTGTCTAACACCAGTTAGACAGGCGTAATTGCTCTGTGAATCTGGGCCTAACTCTACACTAACTCTACTTAAAAGAAAGGAGAATAAGGGGGCAAAAGAAGGGCAGAGAAGATAATCGCGCAATATTCCTATTGCGCGATTATCTTCTCCGCCCTTCTTTTGCATCAGAGCCAATCAGAATAACTTGAATATTCGGCAAAAGGAATATCGCGCAATATTCCTTTTGCCGAATATTCGAGTTATTCTGATTGGCTCTGATGCAAAAGAAGGGCGGAGAAGATAATCGCGCAATATTCCGTTTGTCGAATATTCGAGTTATTCTGATTGGCTCTGATGCAAAAGAAGGGCCGAGTAGCTGATGCGATTCTTTTATGTTGCCGAAAAGTCGCAATGCGAATTTTCGGCAACATAAAAGAATCGCATCAGCTACTCGGCCCAGGGTCTCTCTCTAATCATACCAGCAATGCTTTTAGACGTCGATGGAGATCACTAGGATGTGATCTGTTTTAAAAATAAATTTGAAAAAATACGAATATTCGCCATAGCGAATATTCGCCATAGCGAATATTCGCCGCGATATTCGAGTTATTCGCGAATACTCGAATATGCAATATTCGTGAGCAACACTACTTACCAGCACACATAGGGCCAGATTCAGGTAGATGGGCGCTTCTTTACTGTGGAGTAACGTTTCTCATTTACGTTACTCCGGCGAAACTTTAGCAGCAAGTACTGTTATTCACATAGCACTTGCTCCTAAAGTTGCGGCGGCGTATCGAAAATGAGTCGGCGGAATTCAAATTGGGCGGGTAGGGGGCGTGTATTATTATAACTAGGCGCGATCCCGCTGTGAACGTACTGCGCATGCGTCGACTGTCAGTGCGCATGCTCCAAATTCTGTCAGTGAACGTCAATGACGTCAAATCCCCATTCATGGACGTTTTACGCAAGTGGCGCAAATTTTTTACTTTTCGACGCGATGACGATGGCTATACTTAACATAGGATACTCCACTAGGGGGCTGCTTTATCTTTACGCCGCGTATCGCTTACGGAAAAGTCGGAAAGTCACTGCGTCGCGCCCGAATACGATCGTGAATTGCCGATTCCCGCTGATTAACATATTTTCGGCATTTTCAGAACGCCCCAGCGCCATTTTTTAAATTGCAGTTGCGATGCGACGGCGAAATTCAATTACGCCGCTCGTATCGGAACTCCAACCCGGCGTTTCTTGTTTTCTGACTAAAGAAAACAGAAACGCCGGCTCAAAGTGAGAGTTAGGCTGGAGTATCACTGATACTCCAGCCTAACTCTACCTGAATCTGGCCCATAGCAGCCATGTGCCTGAAGAATTATATGTCAGTTTTAGAGATTGGCCGTCTCTATTTGACCTGGTGAAAAATATCAGTGAAAGTAAAAAAAAAGTTGCAAATTTTAAGCTTCCACCAAAAAAGGCTGTGGTGATCCTGGTGAGTACAGGAATTTCTTCCCACTTCTTGTTGTGACCATGGGGCAGGAGGTGAAGGGAAATCACCCCAATATGACATAGACAACAAAAAAAAAAAAACTCCATCTACTCTTGCTCCTCCGCAGTCTGGTGCTCCACTGGAGGGGTAGAGCACAGAGCGGTGACTGGCTGTGCTCAGAGCGGACCTGAGAACTGAGCGCTCAACGGTCTTTGATCACTCAGTTCTCAGGGTAGAGCCAGCAGGGGACAGCAGCAGCATCAGATCAAGGCATATATGTATGTTTATTTTTTCTGCACTTCTCTTTTAACTTTTTGGTACAGTAATTGTAGGTAGAGTATGAAGTATGGTAGATGCTGTGGGGCTGGGTCCCTGAATCATTCTGGGACTGGAGTGCTTGCAGGTAATTTGTAGTTGTACATTATCTGTTAGGAATCAGACAGGAGAATGTCAGTGTATTCTGTAAAAATCTAATTAAGTCTGGATACTGTCTAAAATAAGTACATTTACAAAACAGTGACATGCTAAGAAATAATTTTATAACTTACCTGACCTCAACTCCACTGAATGCAATCCATTCCTAAGAAAGATTATGGGGTTTAGATAATTTGTTCATTGAAAACATGAAACAAGTGTTTTATCTGTTTGTTAAATTACTACGTCATTGCAAAATGTTAAAAAAAAAAAATTATAGGCTTATTTGTTAACCACTTACATACAGGGCACTTATACACCTTCCCGCCCAGACCAATTTTTAGCTTTCAGTGCTGTTGCACTTTAAATTACAATTGCGCGGTCATGCTACACTGTACCCAAACTACATTTTAATCATTTTATACCCACAAATAGAGCTTTCTTTTGGTGGTATTTGATCACCTCTGGGATTTCTATTTTCTGCAAAAAAATGACGGAAAATTTTGAAAAAAAAAACACTTTTTTTGTTTCCGTTATAAAACATTGTAAATAAGTACATTTTCTCCTTCACTAATGGGCACTAATGGTACTGCACTGACTGGCACTGATAAGGTGGCACTAATGGGCACTGATGAGGTGGCACTAATGTGGTGGCATTGATGATGGGCACCAATATGCAGCACTGATGGGCAGGATGGATGGGCACTGATAGGTGGCACGGATAGGTGGCACGGATGTGCACAGATAGGCGGCACTGATAGGCAGGGATAGGCGGCACAGATAGGCGGCATGGATGGGCAGGGATAGGCGGCACAGATGGGCAGGGATAGGCAGCATGGATGGGCAGGGATAGGCGACACGGATGGGCACTGATAGATGTCATGGATGGGCACTGATAGGCGGCATGGATGGGCATAGATGGGCACTAACTAATGTGTTGTACTAATGGATGCCAATCAGTGCCAAACAATGCCTGTCAATCAGTGATGCCCATTGTGGGCACTGATTGGCATCCATTGTGGCACTGATTGGCATCCATTTTGTGTCATCCCTGGTGGTCTAGGGTGGCATACCTTTGTTTTAAATCCCTGGTGATCTAGTGGAATCCCTGGTGGTCCAGTGGGCATCCCTGGTGGTCTGATTATTTGTTTATTTTTATTTTATACATGTGTATTTTTAGTAGCAATTTTTCTTTATCATGTTATTTTAATCATTTCCTCCAGCCCTGATAAAGGGGTGTAGCGCCCTGCTCCCAATGAGTGGGCGCTATATGTTGAAATTATAGTTGCCTGGGCAGTAGTTTGGCCCAGAGAGATTTTGTTCAGGATCATGGCTCTGTTCCAGTTTGGCCGGTTGCATGATTTTCTCTCGGACGGTGGGTGTCGCTGTCACCGCTGGTCAGTTGGAAAGGCAACAGGCTGGATGCATTGGGTATCTTCTTTCCCAGAAGCGTACCAGGGGGCGTGGTTAACCCGATGTGCATTCTGGGAGAGGGTATTTAAGGGGCAGACACCATTTTGTGGGGTCCGTCTTCCGATCCTGCTCTGAGGGCCCTCCTGGCCTCAGGGATGAGTTGGCAGTTACCGCCTCGGGGCCACATTGGCCTGAGGCCTCGTAACTGAGATGTAGGCCCAGGAGCTGCTGGGGCCTACTGATCCAGAGATGATCCTGTGTTGCCTTACCTGCTGGAAGGGACCGAGCAATTGAGGACTCAATTGGAGGATACGTCAGAATCTCAAAGTTTACCTCACAGTGCTGCCGGAACGGCTGGAAGATCCTGGCACTGAGAGCTGTGTTCTACCTTCACCTAGTCTGTGGCAGACATTATCGAACAAGTTCTACAATTCACCTAGTCTGTGGCAGAGACTATCCTTTGATCGAGCTTTGCACCGGCTGTTAGACCAGTGAGAGTGGGCCTATGCGGTGGTTGCTGAGTCCAGCGTGGAAACGGCTGTTCCTCTGGACCTAAAAGTAATATCTGTGGTTTGCTTGGTGTTTGGTGCAGACATTTCTTCCTTTAACCACTTCTTCAAGGAGAATCCCTGAGACGAGTGCACGGAACAGTAAGGTAACGGCAGGCCCAAATCTAAACCAGCAGCTCCTTGTGTGTCCCTTTGAAACGAGTTGGCTGTTCTTTGCTTGCTTGTTCTTACCATCTTACCACTGGACAAGCTGAAGGTTAGAAGCCTATTGGTTACTATGCACAGCTGCACCAGATTCTGTCTTTCCCAGTCTTAGTATTTTCCCCTCCAAGTGTTTTTTGTTAAATTAATATATCATCATTAACATAAAAATGATGAGTGGCTTGTTTGTTAAATAAATATTAATACATTTTAAAGACTTAAAGTGATACTAAAGTCAATTTTTCTTTTCATTTAAAAATAAAAAATTCCATTTAACCCTCCTCTTATGTTAGCTTTCTGTTATTATCCATGATGTTAACGGGTCGGTTTTGACCCGTGTCTTAAATCAGCCATAAAATACCCTCTGAACAATTATTTATCATCTAATTTGTTTCTTACCTCTTGGTTACCTTGTTAGGCTTCTTTATCCTTGAAAAGATTGGTTTTAATATTTTTGGTGTGACCCCTTAGACCTTTCTTTTGATAGCATACCTCTCATTTTCAAATTTAAAAAATGGTAAAATAAACCTGTATAATAAAAATGTATTGGTCCTATGTTTCTTTACTTTATTTAGAGAAGCAGACAAGCAGGCAAAGAGATAGGCCCCTCCCTAACTACAGCTCACAGGGTTGAGAGGTGATTGGCTGTCAGTGTTACTAAGCAGAGAGAGTGTTTATGATTTCAGTTTTGGCACTTATTAGTGTCCTATAATCCTATATTATAACTGGGTCAGAATTGACCCTAACACCATAAACGTCTTAATTTTCACCACAGTATTTTATAATTTAGTGAAAAGGATTATTTTTCTATTACATTGTTTAAATAGAGGTTCCCGACAAAGTAAAAAAATCTTGATGCAATAAACAAATTTATGTGATACTTATACACATTCAAAACCTGAAAACGGGTCGGTTCTGACCCTAACATAAGAGGAGGGTTAAAAATAAAAAATGTCATTTAAAAATAACAAACATGTTATACTTATTTGCTCTGTGCAGTGGTTTTGACAAGCGCGCAGGCCAGATACTCCTCTTCTCGGGTCTCCTGTCGGTGCTTCTGGCCCCTCCCCCCTGCCAAATGACCCCACAGCAAGCAGCTTGCTATGGGGGCACCCGAGCCAAGCGGCTGCTCTGTGTGTCCATTCAGACACAGAGCCACCCTCCCTCTCCTCATTGGCTCACTGACTTTTATTGACAGCTTTGGTGCTCGGCTGCTGTCTCAACCAATGAGGAGGGAGAATCTCAGCCAGCCGAGTCTCTTGTGTAACATTGCTGGATCGAGATGGGGCTCAGGTAACTATTAGGAGGGCTGTGGGGGGCTTCTGCACACAGAAGGCTTTTTATCGTAATGCATAGAATGAAAAAACGTCTGCCTTTAGAAACACTTTAAAAGAAGGCTAGAACAAATGTTAGGACTTCATATGTAAATTAAAATATTTGGATAGATAGATAGATAGATAGATAGATAGATAGATAGATAGATAGACAGACAGACAGACAGACAGACAGACAGACAGACAGACAGACAGACAGACGTGACTTCTTCAAATTTTTTGAAACATGATTCTATTATGTTTGTTAAATCTTCAGTTGGGAAGGTACTAATTATCAGTCAGGCATTCAGTCAAGTGGAGGATCTAGTCTCCCCTGCTGGTAACTGAACAATCAGTAATTAAACTAACAAATAAGACATTAGCATGAATACGCCTATTTTTTTTTTATATGCCTTTTTTTCCTTGTTTTTTCATTATTACCCTCCATACCTTCCATTCCTCCATCTGTGAACCTGTCCATAACACTTTAAATAAAGCAGGCAGAATGGCTTAAGAAGTGATTTAAAATGTGATGTGTGATTTGTGTCTATGACATATCATTCATATAGTTATCAGTCATAGGTTGTTTGATATCACAAAATAAGTAGAAGAAAAGGCACAATTGTGAAATCATGCATCTATCTTCAGCAGACAAAGCCGATGACCAAGAATGCAATCAACTGATTTGACGGTGAAAGTAGTGTACAGTGTAATGTATATGTTAGTAGGCATGGGGAGCTGGTAAGTACTGCCTGCTAGAAGTAATAGCTCTCATGCATATCACATCTTCATTCATCAGTATCACAAAATGGAAATTGTATCCCTAGTGAATCATGTGCTCCGTAACAAGGGAAACCATCCTAAGGTAAAGCTTATTGTATTCCTGAGCAAAAAAAAACAACACTTACAAACTAGGTATCATAAGGCAAAGCAAGGAAATTACACAATTCTATAAAGGGAAATAAAAATTGACAGATTATTGTTCAGCAGAGACACCTGTCTTTCATGTTCTCGAGGTTTAATTAATGCACAAAAATCAATATTTATGTTGCTGCCCTCTGCATCCAGCCTGTCTGAAAGCAGAATGGCTTAAATGGGGGGAAGGGTCCATTTAAGTGAATTTGAACATATGCTTAGACCTGTATTGCATGGGAAGCTGGCCTGGATTGGCAATCTGGCAAATGTCAGAAGAGTTGGCATAGCCAAATGTTTTTGTTTTTTTTACTATTTCAAACTTACCTACAGCAACTTGCATTTCTGACTTAGTTTAGCAAGGGAAAGGATCTATATTATTTACAACAAATAGGAATGAATGTAAGCAGTCTCAAAGATTTCCCTGGAAGTGTTAATTATGGTGACAGTTATCATTTTCACAGACCAGTTGACATCAATAATGTTGAAATCACAGGAGAGCTATTGATCGGTCACAACATCAAAATATGTGCTTAAAATGTTTAGTTATGTAGACTATTGAGTGGCCACTTGGCTTCCAGAGCTTGTAGTTGCACCATTGTCATAATGAGGTTCAAGTTTGCTGAGTACCAACACCCAGCTCTTGCTTTCAGCAAAAATAATTTTCAAATCTCCAATACCATTAATTTGTATAGGTTTAAGTGACCTAAATGAACATATTCCTGAGTTTATTACTAGGTATGGAGGGGAAATTAAACGTGGGATGATTTTGCTATCAATTGGAAAGGGTATAATATAATGTGGTGTACTGGCCCATTGATGGTTGATGTTATAGTTAAATTTTTAAAGTTGAACAGTATATTATAGTTGGAGCCATGGATTATTGTAAGTCAAGTTAGGTGCTTAGGTTAGAGGGAATTGTATAGGAGTGAGGAATTAATCTACTGTTAACCACTTAAGGACCGGACCAATATGCTGCCAAATGACCCAAGGGGTTTTTGCGATTCGGCACTGCGTCGCTTTAACAGACAATTGCGTGGTCGTGCGACGTGGCTCCCAAACAAAATTTGCGTTCTTTTCTTCCCACAAATAGAGCTTTCTTTTGGTGGTATTTGATCGCCTCTGCGCTATATACAAAAATAGAGCGACATTTTTGAAAAAAAATCAATATTTTTTACTTTTTGTTATAAGAAAAATCAATAAACTAAATTTTAGTCAATCATTTAGGCCAAAATTTATTTAGCCACATGTCTTTAGTAAAAAAAAATCGCAATAAAAAAAAATTAGCTACCTAACGGGAACAGCGACACTAATACAGCGATCAGAAAAATGATCGCTTAGTGATGCTGTCAATAGGGAGTGAAAGGGTTAACTAGGGCGGTGATCAAGGGGTTAAAACTTTATTAGGGGGGGTACGGGGGCTACCCAGGACCTAACACTAACTGACTGTATCGTCGTATCGGCTCATTTGCATATTCAATGCTAAAATCGACGTAAACGCCACCTAGCGGCCGGCGTATTATTGCATTTAGGATCCGACGGTGTAAGTGACTTACGCAAGTCGGATCCTTTCGTAATTCCAGCGTATCTTGTTTTGTGAATACAAAACAATGATACGCCGGCGGGATATTCGAATTAGGCCGGTGTATCTGTAGATACACCGGCGTAATTCTTTTGAGAATCTGGCCCATAATGTTTATTTTGATAATGTCTATACAGGTCAACAAGTAGTAAAAATATTTTTTTGACATGTCCTTTAGGCCTCGTACACACGAGCGGATATGTCCGCTGAAAACGGTCCGATGGACCGTTTCAGCAGACATCTCCGATCGTGTTTATGGGCTAGCGGACAGATTTGTCCATCGGACAAATTTCAAAGCATGCTTTGAAATTTGTCCGCTACAAACCTGTCCGTCGGATATGTCCGCTGGTTAGTACGGGAAACCAGCGGACATATCCTCCCGCACATGCGTCGTATCCTGTGAATGGATCCGACGCATGCGCGCGGAAGTGTTTACTTCCTGGTGCGTGACGTAGCGGTGACGTGGCGGCGTCAACGTCACCGCCGCGTCACCGCCACGTCAGCGCGTCGTCCGCTGGCGGGGAATTTGATCCGATGGTGTGTACACGCCATCGGACCAAACTCCAGATCTGACATATCCGATGGAAACGGTCCGCGGACCGTTTTCATCGGATATGTCCGATCGTGTGTACAAGGCCTAAGAGTAACAAAATCCTCCTGCTGAAGACCACGAATGTAGGGGTCGAAATGCATTGGTTACTCATATGTAATGTACAAATATAATGCATTGACATCTTTGCAAATGTACATTTTTTATTATTGATGAACATTGCTTGTTGTTCCATATTCTGACCAGAGCTCATATTTAAAAAAAATTGAAATACTCAGTATTTTGTAGTTTTTTTATAATACAATTTTGAAAATCATTTATCCTTTAAAGATTATTTTGCTGCCTAAAACCCCCTTGGGTAACCCTTTCATTTCCTGAGTCATACGGTTTTTATGCTAATTCCAGCACTGATAGATATTGTATATCATTTTTTAGATACTTGTGACTGTTTTCCAATGATAACTTTTTTGTTTTAAGTTTAGTAGTCCTTTAATAAAATAAAGTAATGATGTGTAGATTTAAAGTGGGCATTTTTAAACTGACCCTTAGGGGCACAATTATATATTTTTTCTTTTTTGGACTATCAAGTTCAATGAAAAGCAGTCTTTCTATTGTATTGCCTCCATATGGTACACATGGAAGTTCACTTAGCAACCCGCACGTGCAACTTCCTTTGGACTTTGCTACAAAAGTACAATAAAATATTGTGCATGCAATACATTTACAAGCCAATTAGCGAAAATAAAGTATAGGTTATTATGCATTCTCCATGAACCTCTCCCAAATCATTTTTGTGCGATAGGCTCATATTAATGTGACCTATTGAAATATAAACCAGTTAATGGCTGCCACTGAGTTCTGTTATATATCTTCCTGTTAAAGCTATATATTGTGAACAGCTTTTTCCATTCATAGTTCATTTAAACTTTGCCCTCCCTTAAATTCTCTGCCTCTTTATTCTGAGCGTCTTTTACCTTCTTAATGTGTTAAATGTTTTTATGAATATTTTATTAATGCAAAATGATCTATCCACATCCATGGTTTGGTCTAATGGTTTATAAAAATACTTTTAGCACTACATCATGAAGAGGCAGAATTTGCATCAGCTTTCCTGTAAATACTTCCCAAAGAGACTAAACAAATGGGAAAAGCAGTGTCTCAAACGGTTGTGTTAAATAGCTGATGTCACTTTTATTATCTTAAATTAATGTCTGGCTTGGTTTATCCTCTGCCTTGCAGTTATGCTATCTGAGTGTTGTCTTTTTGTAAACCATATACCATAATTATTTTCTAATAATAAATGCAGTTGCAAACCCTGTTAGTATAGATTTCTTTGGGGATTATCCTCATTGCTATTGTTCATATGTGTACCTGAATTCTCTGATTTATTAAAAATTACACAATACATAAAAGGATACTTTTAAACTTATCTATCATCTTAAAGTTTTTAAACTGTTAACGTAAACTTAATGTAAGTGCAAGTACCTTCAAATAATATAGTCAGATAGATTCTTGCAGTTCAGCTTTAGTTCCATGATTCTGTGCAACTTCCCTCTTAAGCTATAATATGTAAAGGTGAGGCTGCAGTGGCTTAAGATTGGGGAGCAGTGCTAAAATCCGGCGAAAAGGTTGGTTATATTTCAGACTAAGGCTCCGTACACACGATCGGTCAAAACCGATGAAAACGGACTGAAGGACGGTTTCATCGGTCCAAACCGATCATGTGTGGGCCCTATCGGTCAGTTATTCTTTGGTCAAAAAAAAGAGAACTTGCTTTAAAATTTGACCGATGGACGCCTGACCGATGGGTCAAAACCGATCGTTAGTATGCAAAAGCATCAGTTAAAAGGCCACGCATGCTCAGAATCAAGTCGACGCATGCTTGGAAGCATTGAACTTTTTTTTTTCAGCACGTCATTGTGTTAAAACACGTAAACGTCACCGCGTTCTAGCACGATCCGTTTTTTAACCAATGGTGTGTAGGCACATCAGACCATCAGTCAGCTTCATTGGTTAACCAATGGAAACGGTCCTTCAGACCGTTCTCATCGGATGGACTGATCGTGTGTACGCGGCCTTACATACCTAAATGTTCAGCATAGTGGCTTATTCAGTAAACTTTACAGGAAACAACATGCAAAGTTTGTCACTTTACCTGCACCAACCAGTCAGATTTCCTTACTAAGATAGGAATGGTGAGCCACAGATTCTGAGTAGTTTTTATCGTTTGCACTTAGTGTGTTGTTCCTTACACTGTTGGATTGCATACAATTCATAATAGTGAGGAGGGACTTTGTATACCTGAGCCCAGATTTGCGATAAATTGGACAATCTAAGGCCAACAGGTGTTTACCAAAGAAAACTATTTTACAGTTGAAATGGTACCCCATGCATCCGCTGCTAATTAATTTCCTATTTGCAGAACACTCAGCAGATCCAAGTGTCCCATGTCTTCCCTACTGCAGCATGGGTCCCCCACTTATCTAAAAAGCCAATAGACAAGCTTAAAGCGGAGGTCTACCCAAATGTTTATTTGTTTAAAGCCAGCAGCTGCAAATACTGCAGCTGCTGACTTTTAAAAGATGGACACTTACCTGCCCAGCGCGCCCGCGACGTCGGCAGCCGAGGCCGAGCAATCGCTCGTCTCTCGGCTGCCCCCACCGCCATCCTCGGTGAGGGAATCAGGAAGTGAAGCGTTGCAGCTTCATTGCCCAGTTCACTACTGCACATGTGCGAGTAGCGCGGCGCGATCTCACAGGTCCCCGCTCTCTGCTGGGACCAGTGTGTTTCCCAGGAGACAGCGGGTGGGAACGGGAAGTGGTGTGACTCCTACGGGAGTCTTTGCCCAGAAGTGGGTGCAAATACCTGTTTTAAAAAAGGTATCTGCACCCTCTCCCCCTGAAAGGTGCCAAATGTGACACTGGACAAGGGGAAGGTTTCAAAAAGTGGAAGATGCATTTTTGGGTGGAACTCCGCTTTAAAACCACTTCCATACCGGGCCTATTCTGGCACTCCATTCCTGCATAGAAAAATTATCTTTTTTTTTTCTAGAAAGTTACACAGAACCCCCAAATATTATATATGTTTTTTTAAGCAAAGACTATAGGGAAGAAAATGGCGGTGCTTGCATTTGTGCAGCAATTTTTGTGCAGCAATTTTTCAAACGCATAAAAAAAAAACTGTTACAGGTGACCAGTTTAGAGCTACAGAGAAGGTCTTGAGCTAGAATTATTGCTCTTGCTCTAACGTACACGGTGATACTTCACATGTGTGATTTAACCACTTGCCTACTGTGCACCTACACCCCCTTCCTGCCCAGACAAAATATAAGCTTCCGGCACTGCATCGCTTTAACTGACAATTGCGCGGTCGTGCGACGTGGCTCCCAAACAAAATTGGCGTCCTTTTTTTCCCACAAATAGAGCTTTCTTTTGGTGGTATTTGATCACCTCTGCGGTTTTTATTTGTTGCGCTATAAACAAAAATAGAGCGTCAATTTTTAAAAAAATTTAATATTTTTTCCTTTTTGCTATAATAAATAACCCAAAAAATATATTAAAAAAATATTTTTTCCCTCAGTTTAGGCCGATACGTATTCTTCTACATATTTTTGGTAAAAAAAAAAATGCAATAAGCGTTTATCGATTGGTTTGCGCAACATTTATATTGTTTACAAAATAGGGGATAGTTTATGGCATTTTTTTTTTTTTTTTTTTTACTATTAATGGCGGCGATCTGCGATTTTTTTATTGGGACTGCGACGTTATGGCGGACATTTCGGACACTTTTCTGACATTTTTGGGACCATTTACATTTATACAGTGAAAAATGCTATAAATATGCATTGATTACTGTATAAATGTGACTGGCAGTGAAGGGGTTAACCACTAGGGGGCGGGGAAGGGGTTAAATGTGTGTCCTATGAGTGTTCTAACTGTGGGGGGAGGGGGGGTGACTGGGGGAGGTGACCGATTGTGTTCCTATGTACAAGGGACACAATCGATCTCCTCTCTCCCTGACAGGGACGTGCAGCTCTGTTTACATACAGAGCTCCACGTCCCCGCTCAGTTACTGAGCAATCGCGTGTGCCCGGCGGCGATCGTTGCCGCCGGGCACTCACACGGGATCCCCGCAGAGCGGCGGGTGCGCGCGCGCGTGCCCGCGGCTTTAAAGGGACATCACGTCATTTGACGGTGGGCAGATGACAAGTGGTTAAATGCCGTTTACATATGTGGGCGTTGTCACGGTCGTGCCCCAAGTGGCTCTGGATGGTATTGAACCCGGGACCTCTCTGTTGCTGCTTCAGCTCCTTGCCTCTGAGCCACTCCTCAGTTTGGAATTCTGCTTGCTTTCCAGCTAAGGTGGTTCTGAATGATGTGCTGATCACCTTCCTCTGGATCTCCTTGCAATCTGCACCTGTCTCTCCTTGTCCAGCTGAGGCAGGTTACCCAATCAACTAGGGCAGGGATATGCAATTAGCGGACCTCCAGCTGTTTCAGAACTACAATTCCCATGAGGCATAGCAAGACTCTGACAGTCACAAGCATGACTCCCAGAGGCAAAAGCATGATGGGACTTGTAGTTTTGCGACAGCTGGAGGTCCGCTAATTGCATATTCCTGAACTAGGGTATAAAACACTGCCTCACTCTGAGGGATTTGTCATATCATTGTTCTGTGATTGTCCTGTCTTTGCCAACGATTCCTGTATTTGTTTCAGCTACAAGACTGACCCCGGATTCTGACCCTGGCTATGTTTATTGTTTACTCTGAATTCTGGAATCCTGGACCACGGCTATACTTCGACTATCCTTTGGCAAATCCCTATCAAGCCCCTGTGCACAGACTCACAGCCCAGGTAGTGTCTTTTCTTATTACCGTGGGCTGTGTGTATTTGTAAGGGTAAGCATACAACTCTGCAATATGGACTCCAGCCAAGGTAAGCCCTTACAGGCGTGACTTATGTATGCATTCGCTTCTGTGTGTGAGGACGGGGTCACTTTACTATTACTGTTTATTTTTATTTTTTACGCTTTCTCTTAAAAATTGTATTCCTATTACAAGGAATGTAAACATCAGGCTGGAAAGACCAAGATCAGCCGCACCCCGGGCAATGTTTACATCTGCCAGCCCAGATGTGATGTCATAACATCGCGCCTGAGCCTCCGAGGGTCATAGAGATGACTGGGGACCATGTGGTCACCAGAAATCTATATGCCTAACTTCCGGCAGTAGCCAATTCATTCTCTGGCTTGCCAATCGCACAGGTAAGCCGGTAGAAGCACCGGAGGGCAGTGTAGAGATGTCCCCTCCCACCGCTTGTGAGAACAATCAAGCTGCTGAACTGCCGATATGATTGTTCTAAAGGTGCAGAGAATCGCCGGCCGAAAAAGATGATATCTGAATGATACCTGTAACTGCAGGCATCATTCAGATATCCCCACTCAAACTCAATGACGTCATATGACGTCCTTGGGCTGGAAGTGGTTAAAGGGTAACTTCACTCTCATGGGGAAAAAGATAACAAATAAAGAAAAAACGTATATAGCGTATACAATTGCGAAACAAGTCATATTGTATTTGAATGTTATTAAAAATTACCTTTTCATTTTCAATCCGCAGCTCTGTAATTTTCTTAAAATGCAATGCAATATGGCTACCTGGAGGTGTTCTGTACGCAGAATGTGTAAAGAACGCCCCCCTAGAAACATAATTTCCTGCTTGTGTGATTGGCTCACTGAATTTCCCAGAAGTCTACTCTACATTAAGATACAAGTCAGATTTCCAGCATCCCCTGCAACAAAAATTTAATTTTTGGTGAGATACTTCCAATAGGAAATTCTGGCTGAAGGGATGCAGGCCCTGCATCTTTCCTCATTAGAGGCCTGAAGGTGCACAGCTGATTGATAATTATAAAACCACTCCCATTAGACCTCTTTCACACTGGGGCGGCTTTAGTGCTAGAGATCTCTGCTAAGCACCTGAAAACCGCCTCTCATTCATTTCTGTGTGCTTTTTCACACTGGGGCCGTGTACTTGGGGTGCAGGAAAAAAAAAGTCCTGCAAGCAGCATCTATAGGGTGGGTTGGGAGAGCTGTATACAGTGCTCCAAAAATGCACCTGCCCATTGGAATGAATGGGCAGTGCCTAAAAAGTGATTTGAAAGTGATGCAAAACGGGAGTGTTTAACCCCTCTTTTGGGGTTAAATGCTCCCCACTATAGGTCGAAAAGCGTCTCAAAAATGCTGCCTAAACTATCGCAGCCCTGGCCCCAGTGTGAAAGAGGTCTTACTCAGCACAGAAGCTAGGGTGACCACATTTCCAAACTACAATTCAGGGACACCCCCCTTTCCAAAAATCAGCTTGTGCTGTAACGAATCACAGCACAGTGATTGGACACAAGAGGCGGGATTTATGATTTCTCCAAACACAAACAGGGGGCAGGGATTGTGCTCCTCTAGGCATTCCCAGTCAGGACAAGTACTGTCAGTGAGTAAAGCTGTGATGTGGCAGCCTTTTTTGGGGGAATCAGATTGGCCCGGGGGAGTGGCTGTGTCAGTTTCATTCCGGGACACTGTATTGTCTTAGAATGAAGGTGCCCGGGACAGACTGTCCTGGGCAATCCGGGACACATCGTCACCCTAACAGGAGCACAACAAAACAGAGATTTCTTCAGAATAGCAAAAGGTAGGAATCTGCAACAAAGTTTGTTAAAATCCTTGTAAGGTACTTTGGTCACCCTGAGGGGGATATTTTTTTCTCAACAAATGTGGAGTTACACTTTAACTTATTTGATGCACTTGAACTTACTGCAGAGTTAAAGCTCCCAAGTGCCTCTTTATCAAAAAGGATCACAAAGTTTGAGTTTGTAGGATTACTGGTGTAAGCAAATGCCAGTGAATTTTCACATAACTACTTGTAAGCCTGTCAATATTTAGGACGTAGCGTCTAAATTTAAGAGCTGCAGTTTGAAACGATTTCATTTTGTACCACATTTGTACTTATAGAAAATGTTTACTACAAACATTGTTTAACCTTTAACTATAGCACTGCAGTCAGTACATACACTATATCATTTTGTTTCTTACTGAAAGCTAGTCAGTTACATTATAGAAGTCCAAGTGAATAAATGACTCACAGTCACAGCATTTGAAGCCTATATAAGGTAGTCGCTGATTCTGTTACAGCTACAACTTTTAGTAAAAAGATGCTTAAAAATTAAATAACCAACATAAAATAAAAGGGAAAAGAATGAACAGCCAAAGAATAGAAACTAGTACCATAAATCATCTGCTACCTTTGTGTACCACAATATCTTTCCAGGTTTGTTTTCAATTGAATGGTGGCAACGGCAACTGGGAGTGTTGATCAATTTTAACAGATCCCAAATTGGTGGCTCAGTTAGTATATTGTAAGGAGTAAAGAACAAAACCATAGTGCAATTAGAATCAATTCTGTAATACCATGGTGAGTCTGGCAGATTTGTTTTACTGTACTTTGCTCATTGCACTGTAATAGGTACTACACCTGAAGTGTACTTTTATAAACATACAAACAAATTGTAAGCCAAACTTACAAACCCTGTCAAACACATCGTAAAGTCCTCAAATCGCCAACTTAAAGGTAAACTTAAAAGTATACCCCAATAAAGCTAAGTATATAGGTTTTGGGATACACTTTTGACTATAGTCATTCCCTGGATATTTTCTAATATTTATAGTAATGCAGGAACTAGGGTCTGGGGCTAGCAATACTAACTACTGCTCACTGAGCACAGCTTAAATAGAGTTGTAGAGAGACTGTATTTGGGGTAACTGGTGGTAATTGAACTAGCTATAATAATTAGCAGGTTGAGATGTGACAAAGTCTATACCAGTGATGGGGAACCATGGCACCCCAGATGTTTTGGGACTACATTTCCCATGATGCTCATGCACTCTGCAGTGTAGTTGAGCATCATAGGAAATGTTGTGCCAAAACATCTGGTGTGACAAGGTTCACCATCACTGGTCTATACCTTCCAGCTCTGTGCAGGCATCATTTTTAGATATTAGGATGTTGGAAATAGGACAAGATTCTTGCATACAAATTACCTATGAAACCTACGTTTCTTTAAAAAGGTAAAAAAAAATAGGTTTGGCATTAGCACCAACTGTTCAAAGTTGAAAGAGCATTCTGGTCTCTAAGTTTTGTAAGAAGTAACGCCTATATGGCGTGTAGTTTAATGGAATTTGTTTCCCCCCACTCACAAGTACAAGATTAACAATTATTTAAACCACAGTATAAAAAAGTGTAATCCATTTGACAAAATACCCCTGCAATAACATTTGTATTGGCAGGACTAAATAAGAATTACAGACTCAGATAAAAGAATGCTACTGCAATCTTTTTAAAGCCTACGGCAGGCTAACATGGTTCATTTTCCTGCTGAACCGGCCCGAGATTCGAGCCATGTATGGGAAGGCTGAATGTATCAAGTTGGGTACTTGGGTAAGACCAGCATGCTTGGTTTTACCTGCAATTATCGCTAGCGGTAACTGTAGCTGCTACCCCCGCCAGGAGAAGACAATGGCCCTGCAGGAGGGAATCCCACATCAACACTGTCTGTGTTGATGGGGCAATCAAGCTAATTTCTTTCTTGCAACCCATGGTTGCAGGAAAGAAATTTGCTCCATGTATAGCTGGCCTAAATTTACTTTTAAAAAAAATCAGCACACGTGATATTACTATATGTGATGTTTCCACATGTTGCTGTGTCCTGGTTTGGCAGAAATGTTCCTCTTCTGATGACCACCCCACCACCACTGCTGTAATTTTCTGGTGCAGCTGGTGTTATTAGAAATGATGAAGATGTGACAGGCACTCATAAACCGTACCCAACTATGCCCTTTTATACAAAATATAGCTTCTATGAGTGTAAGGCCTCGTACACACGATCAAATCTGTCTGCTGGAAACGGTCTGCTAGACCGTCCCAGCAGACAGATTCGATCGTGTGTACGGCCGAGCCGACGGATTTGGCCACCCGACAGATTTCAAAGCATGCTTTGAAATCTATCGGGTGGGAATCCGTCCGCCCGACATGTCTGCTGGTTAGTACACTTACCAGAAGACATGTCGTCCCGCACCGCCGCCGAATGGATTCTGCGCATGCGCGGAAGTGTTTTACTTCCTGGTGCGGTGACGTGGCGGCGTCAACGTCACCGCCACGTCACCCACACGTCAGCGCGCCGTCTGCTGGCGGGGATTTTGGTTTGCTCGTGTGTACACACGAGCAAACCAAAATCCTATCAGACAGATTTGTTCAAATCGGTCGGTCCGACCGATTTGAACAAATAGATTGCCTCGTGTGTACGAGGCCTAACACAATCTATGAATGGAATAAACCAACATTTACTGTAGTCACGGCTCTATATGGAGAAACTGAGTATCATAAAAAATAAATGTAGCGCCCCTTACTTTCAGTAAGGGCGCTACGCTAAAGTTAATGGGGAATGGGAAAGTTATTAGTGCTCCCATTCATAATTGTGTAAAATTTGGGCTGCTGTCATTCAGAACTGTCCTGTGGGCCAGTCTGTGATCCAGGGGTAATGTTCACACCCCTGGGCGGCAGGTGGTGCTAGAGGGGTTCTGACGGAGCCACTTTTCCCCAGCAGCCAATTAGAGGAGTTTTTCCTTGCGGGGCATGCTGGGGGAGGGTATATCCGTGGCAGACGCCATTTTCTTTGGTTCTTCGCGGGTTCCAGGTTCTAGGTGCGGCACCCACCTTCAGGGTGTGCACATCCAATGGACCCTGGGTAGGCCAGGGTCATATGCCACGCGGAGTTCCATGCGGATGCTGAAAGGGGCCCCAGTGACTTACTGGGTCCCCAGTTACACTAAAAAGGATCCCAGGCTGTATGCTGTTCGGTGGGGAATCGGCTTGAGGAGAACCCGGAGGCAGGTGGTCCAAGAGGGCTTGAACGAACCATCGAGGATCTGGTGACCGGGAGATTGACATGTACACTTCAAACTGTCAACCGGTGACCCTGATTGAACTTACTGGGAGGATTCGCTCAAGAATCCATTTAGCTCATCCAAGTACTAGGCCTGTGGCAGAGGTCTGTTCCTCCCAGCAACCTAAGTGACACTTCGGCTGCCAGGCTCGTGACAGGAGCCTGTCCGGAGGTGCTTCACCCACTCTGGCTAGAGTGGCGAAGAAATGTGCTATTGATAAAAGCAGGCTTGCTTTCCCTATCGATTCTGGGCCTGATACTGCAAATGTTCTTCTTCTGCTTCATCAACCTTTCCTATCCTACTTCGTGTTGATGTTGGCCATGTTGGGCCTTGGAAATAAAGCATTTGAAAACTCCATTGCTGACTGGACATTCGCTCACTACCTGTACTCACTACCATCACCCCTAGAGAAGCCTCTGAGGGTAACTTAATATGCCGATCCCAAAAACAACCAGCGGCTCCTGAATGGGGTAGCGCTACAAAAAAAATAACTTTTTTTTAATTCTATTATAAAACATTACAAAACATAATAAACATAATAAAATACACTCTACTTAGAGGTTCACAACATGTATGGATTCCAACACAATTCACATGTTGACTCATCGAAACCCACACTTGATCTTTGTAGAAAGATACCAAACAATTAAATTGGCTGAATTCCCATGGAGGTCCAAGCTGGAAGCCAATGCCTCTCAGATAAGAATACCCATATATGGCCAAGAATCAACTGATGATCTAATAGGCACAATCTACAAAGGACGCACATACAGTATATGTATTTAGGGTGCTTAAATAAGTAAATATGCCAGGCACCCACCCTTAAGGTCAGGGCTAAACCCAAATGGTTTTAATACTAGTATCCATGAATTGAGGAAGGGATAGTAAACTGAAAGGTCCATCTCCTCTATTTATAGACCACATTTTATGATTTATTCGTTTTTTTTTTTTTTAAACTTTGGTTTAAGGGTGGGGGGGGGGGGGGGGGGTGAGAAACATCCTCTTCCCCAGTACATATTTTGGGCTATTGCGATTGTGAAGAAAGATATGCCTCAAGTATTCTACCCATGTGGTCGCTGTGCGACTTGCAAACATACAAAAAATAATATTAAAAAATGGAAAGATTTTAGCATATACAGTATAAGATCAAACAACTTATTACGTGCACTACGGTAGGAGTTGTCTATATGCTAGAATGCGATTGTGGCCTACAGTATGTAGGCCGTACCTCTCGAGCATTACATGTCCGAGTGGGTGAACATATTAGCAATATTAAAAGGGGAGTGAAAACACATAGTGCCAGATTCAGGTAGAGTTGCGCTGGAGTATTTCGATATGCGCCGCGTAACTGTGAATATGCGCCGCCGTTTCTATGGGGGCGTACCCACCAAACTAGATGCGACAGAAAACGGGCCAGACGCCAGAGTCTCGTCAGCGCATAATTTCGCTTGGCGCATCAGTCGCGCCTATTGATTTCCCCTGCAAATATGCAAATGAGGGAGATTTCCCGATTCGCGAACGGATTAGCACCATACGCTGGCTACATGCGCCGCGCGTATCTCGTCCGTCCGGCGCAAAGTTATTTCTACAAATAGCTGCTTTATCTTTACTCCAGATGGCCACAGGTCAGCAGGAGAGCAGCTACAGCAGCGTTACCGACGATAAGAGCTAGCTGAGCACCCCCACTTGCAGGACAACACCTCTGTCCATGCTTGTCTGTCAACTTTTACAGCCATGGAGGAAGACATCATAGGTCTCCATAGCCGAGATGACGGCTGACAGCTCCTGGCCTTTAGAGTTCAGCTTTCTCCTGTGTGTTTGCGGGGAACGGGAGCAGCCATCTCAGAACAAAAGTAACTTCACTGCGGGGAGGGGAAGCAGGATATACTTTAGTGCCGGAATGGCGCTTCTACGGGCGCATTTAAACGCCCAACGGAACGCATTGCGCTGACGTTTCCCGTGAAGTGGTGCCGACGGAAGTTGTGAGCATGCGCACAAGGGGGCGAGTGAAGCCTCACTTACTGCGCATGCTCCGCGGATGATGCGCTGAACGTAAGCCTCTGCGCTGGGCTCCGCCCATCATTTACATATGATCACACCCACTTCCACTTGCGTCGGGTTACGCCAGCTTATTTTCGTTACTCCGGCGCAAGTTTAGGAGCAAGTGCAATGTGAATTACAGTACTTGCGCCGAAAGTGTCGGCGGAGTAACGTAAATGAGAAACGTTACTCCAAAGTAAAGAAGCGCCCATCTACCTGAATCTGGCCCATAGTGTATCTAGACATTTTAGAAATTGTCACCAGCAGGATCCAAAAAGCCTTAAGTTCTGGGGTATTGAAAAGTACCCAGACATTGGAGGGGTGGACACGGCATATGCCAACTCAGTCGTAGGGAATCTTTCTGGATTTTTGAAACCAAGATTATGTCGCCCGCAGGTCTTAATGTAGATTTTGATGTAAATTATTTTATTTCTAACAGATAAAAAAAACAGTTTTTTGTTTTGCTTTTTATTGTATTGTGTATTTTTTTTATTGCATTTTAAATGCATAGGTGTTTATTGTTTATTTACGGTGGTTGTGGGTGACGTCTTTTTTGTATATTCTTATATATATATATATATATATATATATATATATATATATATATATATATATATATTTACCTATTTTAAATAGTTTTGATTAATATTTCTATGTTTTTTTTATATATTTAAATTTTTTTAATTACTGGTATCTTCCCTATTAACGTTCTGTTTACGATTTGCATAGATTGTGGCCAGTCTATGTTATTTAGTGGTGAACCATATATCATAATCACCTTAGTTTATTTAATTATATCCATGGCAACCCTCTCTTCATTTGCATCCGCTCCCCTGGTTTAATATGACGTTATTGGGATTAGTAACGGTCCATGTTGGCCGACTCTCTCAGCGAGTTGCAATATGGTTGCCATGCTCCTGTATTAGTTGTTATGAGCAGGACGTCTTTGTGTCATCCTACCTTGCGCTGATGAAGTCCCACCTACAGACGTAACGCTTACGAGGGGGAGGGGTCACATCAGACATCACCCACAGTCATCACTGTTGCAATTTTTTTCTATGCTGTCTGTAAGCACTCGCATCTGAGTGCCATCTTTACAAAGCTCAGGACCTTGATCGACAACTTTGGTATGCTGATCGATTGGATGTTCTAAGTGGTTATACTGGGAATTAGTTACATGCCATGTGACCTATTGTAGGTCAAATCAGTGAGGTGAGAGGGCACTCTGTGTGTGGTGGAGGGATTTCTGGCCACGTTTGATCCACATTGCATGCCGTCATTTTCATTGTGCCTTTTCACAATCACTTGTGGACTGTTTCTTCTCATGGACATTATTTATTAGTGTTTAAATTTACATTTTAGGTTGCGCTGCACTGCTTTTATTGTTATAACAGTAGGTGGATGCTACTATTTTCCAACATATACAGTACAGAGCAAAAGTTTGGACACACCTTCTCATTCAAAGAGTTTTCTTTATTTTCAAGTCACACTGGAGGCATCAAAACTATGAATTAACACATGTGGAATTATATACATAACAAAAAAGTGTGAAACAACTGAAAATATATGTCATATTCTAGGTTCTTCAAAGTAGCCACCTTTTGCAGCAGACACATCTCTAGAACAACTGTTAAGAGGAGACTGTATGAATCAGGCCTTCATGGTAGAATATCTGCTAGGAAACCACTGCTAAAGAAAGGCAACAAGCAGAAGAGACTTGTTTACGCTAAAGAACACAGGGAATGGACATTAGACCAGTGGAAATATGTGCTTTGGTCTGATGAGTCTAAATTTGAGATCTTTGGTTCCAACCACCGTGTCTTTGTGCGACGCAGAAAAGGTGAACTGATGGACTCTACATGCCTGGTTCCCACTGTGAAGCATGGAGGAGGAGGTGTGATGGTGTGGGGGTGCTTTGCTGGTGACACTGTTGGGAATTTATTCAAAATTGAAGGCATACTGAACCAGCATGGCTAACACAGCATCTTGCAGCGGCATGCTATTCCATCCGGTTTGCGTTTAGTTGGACCATCATTTATTTTTCAACAGGACAATGGCCCTAAACACACCTCTAGGCTGTGTAAGGGCTATTTGACCAAGAAGGAGAGTGATGGGGTGCTGCGCCAGATGACCTGGCCTCCACAGTCACCGGACCTGAACCCAATCGAGATGGTTTGGGGTGAGCTGGACCGCAGAGTGAAGGCAAAAGGGCCAACAAGTGCTAAGCATCTCTGGGAACTCCTTCAAGACTGTTGGAAGACCATTTCAGGTGACTACCTCTTGGAGCTCATCAAGAGAATGCCAAGAGTGTGCAAAGCAGTAATCAAAGCAAAAGGTGGCTACTTTGAAGAACCTAGAATATGACATATTTTTAGTTGTTTCACACTTTTTTGTTATGTATATAATTCACATGTGTTAATTCAAAGTTTTGATGCCTTCAGTGTGAATTTACAATTTTCATAGTCATGAAAATAAAGAAAACTCTTTGAATGAGAAGGTGTGTCTAAACTTTTGGTCTGTACTGTATGTGATAATAAAAAATCAGTCTGTATACAGTATAAGCTCAGAAGTGTTACATCTGTTGCCACATGTGGGCTAGACAGGATACATTGTCACTATGAACTTTTAAATATAATAAAGTTTTGTCACATGTAACATTTATGCAGCTGGCAATTGCTGACTGAGTTCAATTCAATACTGTTACAGGAACATTTTCGGATTGCGAGTAACGATTTAAGAGCGTCTCACAATAAGAGCTGTTTTTTTTTTGTTTTTATTTGATTTGCGAGTGTTGTCTCGCAACACGAACAGGATTCAGGCCTCTGGGGTGTGCAGTACCACATGTGGTTCCCGAGTGTCTCTGAGTTATCTCTGATTGGTCTCCGAGCACCTCAGAGTGTTTCCGAGAGTCTCCGGGGTCCCCCATCTCTGTCCTCATGTGCTACTGCATACACTAGCAGTGGCACTGCAACTAATTATCTGAGTTTCCATTGATTCCTATGGGGAAACTTGGTTTGATATACGAGTGCTTTGGATTACAAGCATGCTTCTGGAGCAGATTACGCTCGTAATCCAAGGTACAACTGTAGTTTTCTCACCATAACCTAACAGTGTATATTCAGTGAATCCACCAAACATCACAGGTAGAAATCATGAGCAAGGTCATCTTATTTTATGAAATTAAAAAATATACTGAATATAGGATGATTCATACAAACGTTTCACAGCCAACCCAAGTAATGCAGCTGTCCTCTTGATGGAATGAGTAGTTTACTTTTTTCTTGCCACTGGAGGTGATGATTTCTGTAGTAGAAAAATATCCATTAATCCTAGAACTGTAAACTATACCTATTTCCCATGGAGTCAGTGAAAGATGGAAAAATGTGCATGTAGTTATAGGTTCTATTTGTCATATTTTACGTCTTTGGCCAAGTTTTCAGTATTTAGCTTGACACCTTATTTTTCTATAAACCAATATACCTTGGATCAATACAGTCCGTTCAGGCAGCACTTGATGTTCATATGCATATATTTGGGTTGCCATAGGAGTCACAGATGCAGCGATGTCTCCATGCATCTCCATGGCTCTACTCATCACTTGGATATCTCTTTTGTCAAAGTAGACCGAAAAGCTTGAAAACCCAACATCCCTTACTCTAGTGGGCAACTCACACACTATTATTGCCACTGCAAATATACAGTTTTTCAACATTATATTGATACATACTAATATATATATAATGTATATACAGTATATGCTAAAAAGAATAAAACGCGCCGGTAGATATAACAAAAGCCGATAGACAAAAAAATGTAGAAGTACTGTACAATCAAACATAAAAAACAATATTTGCAGCGCTAATAATAATCATTCAATAAATGCACAAGTGAACCAAAACAAAAAATGTGAACATACAAAAGTCCAATTATAGTGCATATAGTGACAACAATAGTCCCAATCTAGTAATGTATACACCACCATGTGATGGAGGATCTATATCAGGGATCCTCTACGGCCCTTTAGCTGTTGTAGAACTACACATTCCATGAGGCATTGTAACACACTGACATTCACAGACATGACTGGGCATGATAGGAATTGTAATTCCTGAACAACTGGAGGGCCGTAGTTTGAAGACCCATGATCTATATTTTGATAAGATTCCAGATTCACCACATGGTCCGCAACAATGTAAAAGTTGGACCCTTACCAGAACTAGTAGACTCTATTACAGAGTGACATGCACCTGACATGAGTGTCCTGTCCTGATATCCTGGACCATATGATTTAATCAGATCCTCGATATTGGTTTATATATATACCGTATCTCACAAAAATTAGTACACCCCTTAAATGTTTGTAAATATTTTATTATATCTTTTCATGTGACAACACTGAAGAAATTACACTTTGCTACAATGTAAAGTAGTGAGTGTACAGCTTGTATAACAGTGTGAATTTGCTGTTTCCTCAAAATAACTTAACACACAGCCATTAATGTCTAAATGTGAGTACACCACTAAGTGGAAATGTCCAAATTGGGCCCAAAGTGTCAATATTTTGTGTGGCCACCATTATTTTCCAGCACTGCCTTAACCCTCTTGGGCATGGAGTTCACCAGAGCTTCACAGGTTGCCACTGGAGTCCTCTTCGACTCCTCCATGATGGCATCATGGAGCTGGTGGATGTTAGAGACATTGCGCTCCTCCACCTTTCGTTTGAGGATGCCCCACAGATGCTCAATAGGGTTTAGGTCTGGATACATGCTTGGCCAGTCCATCACCTTTACCCTCAAATTCTTTAGCAAGGCAGTGGTCATCTTGGAGGTGTTTGGGGTCATTATCTTGTTGGAATACTGCTCCACGGCCCAGTCTCTATAGCTCCCCAGTGTCGGTAGCACTCATGCAGCCCCAGACCATGACATTCCCACCATCATGCTTGACTGTATACAAGACACACTTGTCTTTGTACTCCTTACACATGTTTGACACCATCTAAACCAAATACATTTATCTTGGTCTTATCCACTGCTTATCTTGGAAGCGCCCAGAGGCGATTTAGTTTGCATGTGCCGTGCTATATAAGTTTTCATTCATTCATTCATTGGTCTCATCAGACCACAGGACATGGTTCCAGTAATCCAAGTCCTTAGTCTGCTTGTCTTCAGGAAACTGTTTGTAGGCTTTCTTGTGCACCATCTTTAGAAGAGGTTTTCTTCTGGGACGACAGCCATGCAGACCAATTTGATGCAGTTTGCAGCATATGGTCTGAGCACTGACAGCCTGACCCCCCATTGGAGAAGGAAAATGGCTAATTGTGCCCAATTTGGACATTTTCACTTAGGGGTGTACTCACTTTTGCTGCCAGTGGTTTAGACATTAATGGCTGTGTGTTGAGTTATTTTGAGGGGACAGAAAATATACACTGTTATACAAACTGTACACTCACTACTTTACACTGTAGCAGGGTGTGATTTCTTCAGTGTTGTCACATGAAAAGATAAAATAATATATTTACAAAAATGTGAGGGGTGTACTCACTTTTATGAGATACTGTATATATATACATATATATAGTGAATCCAGAAAGTATTCACAGTGCTTCACTTTTTCAACATTTTGGTATGTTACAGCTTTATTCCAAAATGAGTTAAATTCATTATTTTCCTCAAAATTCTACAAACAACACCCTATAATGATAACACGAAAGAAGTTTGTTTGAAATCAAAATAAAAACTGAAAGAAAATCCCAAATTTTATAAGTATTCACAACCATTGCTCAATACTTTGTTGAAGAACATTTGCCACTAATTACAGCCTCAAGTCTTTTTAAGTATGATGCTACAAGCTTGGCTACCTATTTTTTGACAGTTTTTTCCATTCTTCTTTGCAGGACCTCTCAAGCTCCATCAGGTTGGAGGGGGAGAGTCGGTGCACAGCCATGTTCAGATCTTTTTAAAGATGTTCAATCAGTTTCAAGTCTGAGCTTTGGCTGGGCAACTCAAGGACACGTACAGAGTTGTCCCATAGTCACTAGTGTTGCTCACGAATATTCGCATTGCGAATATTCGCTACGAATATTGCATATTCGAGTATTCGCGAACAACTTGAATATTGCGGCGAATATTCGCTATGGCGAATATTCGTATTTTTTCAAATTTATTTTTAAAACAGATCACATCCTAGTGATCTCCATCGACGTCTAAAAGCATTGCTGGTATGATTAGAGAGAGACCCTGGGCCGAGTAGCTGATGCGACTCTTTTATGTGGCCGAAAATTCGCATTGCGAATTTTCGGCAACATAAAAGAATCGCATCAGCTACTCTGCCCTTCTTTTGCATCAGAGCCAATCAGAATAACTCGAATATTCGGCAAACGGAATATTGCGCGATATTCCTTTTGCCGAATATTCGAGTTATTCTGATTGGCTCTGATGCAAAAGAAGGGCGGAGAAGCTAATCGCGCAATATTCCTTTTGCCGAATATTCGAGTTTTTCTGATTGGCTCTGATGCAAAAGAAGGGCGGAGAAGAAAATCGCGCAATATTCCTTTTGCCGAATATTCGAGTTATTCTGATTGGCTCTGATGCTGCCCTTCTCCGCCCTTCTTTTGCCCCCTTATTCTCCTTTCTTTTAAGTAGAGTTAGTGTAGAGTTAGTGTTTAGTGCATATTAGTTCATTAATACAGGAAATGATCTCCGTTTATGAGAATTTCGCAATCATTTTCGCATTAGCAAAATTTTTTTTGGATAAAATATCACGAATATTCGATATTAGCGAATATTCGCGAATATTCTTCTATATATTCGCGCAATATCGCGAAATCGAATATGGCGTATTCCGCTCAACACTAATAGCCACACACTTTATTATCTTGGCAATGTGCTTAGTGTCATTGTAGTGTTGTAAGATGAACCTTTGCCCCAGTCTGAGGTCTTGGGTGCTCTGGAGCAGGTTTTCATCTCGGTACATTGCTGCAATAATTTTCCCCTTAGTCCTGACTAGTCTCCCAGTTTCTGCCACTGAAAAGTATCCCCAGAGCATGATGCTGCCACAACCATGCTTCACTGTACATATGGCATTGCCCAGGTGATGAGCGGTGCCTTGTTTACTCCAGACATGACGGTTGCCATTCAGACCAAAGAGTTGCATTTTTGTTTCATCAGACCAGAGAATTTTGTTTCTCTTGGTCTGAGAGTCCTTCAGGTGCCTTTTGGCAAACTCCAGGTGGGTTGACATGTGCCTTTTACCGAGGGGTGGCTCCCTCTGTACAGGTCTGATTAGTGGAGTGCTGCAGAGATGGTTTTTCTTCTGGAAGATTCTTCCCTTCCCTATTCACAGAGCTCTGTCAGAGTGACCATTGGGTTCTTGGTCACCTCCGTGACTAAGGCCCTTCTCCCCTAATTATTCAGTGTGGCCAGGTGGCCCATTCTAGGAAGAGTCCTGGTGGTTCCAAACTTCTTCCATTTACTGATGCTGATTACCACTGGTTCACCATTTGAACCTTCCCCAGATCTGTGCCTCAATACAATCCTGTCTTGAAGGTCTACAGACAATTTCTTGGACTTCATGGCATGGTTTGTGCTCTGGCATGCACTGTTAACTTTGGGACCTTATATAAACAGGTGTGTGCCTTTCCAAATCATGTCCACTCAACTGAATTTACCAGAGGTGGACTCTAATCAAGTTGTAGAAACATCTCAAGGATGATTAGTGGAAACAGGATGCTCCTGAGCTCAATTGTAAGTGTCATGGCAAAGGCTGTGAATACTGTACATGTGATTTTTAGGTTTTTCATTTTGAATAAATTTGCAAAGATTTCAAAAAAACTTGTCATTATGGGGTATTGTTTGTAGAATTTTGAGGAAAATAATAAATACATTTTGGAATAAGGCTGTACCATAACAAATATGGAAAATGAAATGCGTGAATATTTTCCTGATGCACTGTGTGTGTATATATATATATATATGTATATATATATATATATACACACACACATACAGTATATATATATATATATATATATATATATATATATATATATATATATATATATATATATATACACACAGTGCATCAGGAAAATATTCACAGCGCTTCACTTTTTCCACATTTTGTTATGGTAAAGCCTTATTCCAAAATGTATTACATTTATTATTTTCCTCAAAATTCTACAAACAATACCCCATAATGGCAAGTTTTTTTAAATCTTTCCAAATTTATTTACAGCATATATATATATATCTATATATATATATAGATATATATATATATATGTGTGTATATATATATATATATATATATATATATATATATATATATATATATATATATATATATATACATACACACATATATATTATATTCTGTATTTCTCAATGTCTAGCAAAAAATAAAATATTAATTTTTGCAATAAAGATTGTACGTAAGTAAAAGTAATATTTTATTTACATTTTAAAGATGATTAAGTCACATGTCCCAAATGATTTCTAAATATAATTTACAACTTTTTCATGTCACTGGGGATTGTGCTTATTGCCTGCATTTAACTGACAAAATCAGGGGAAAATTATAATTTATTATACATAGATCAAAATAAATTTCAGTAAAAGCTGCTTTGTATAGAGCAGAATAACTGACAAATTACATAAAATGCCCTTGCATCTTCAGTCATAAATGGAAAGCATGTGCAAGAAAACACTATAGCAATTTAAAATCCATTTCTAAAAAAAATTCTCTGAAGCCCCAAAACATTTTAAATTTGACATTGCTAAATAGCGATAATGTCTTAAATGGCAAGCTATTAACTATATAATGAGGCTTTCGGTGAGTGTTTCTTACTTTTTGACATAAATTACACTGTTTTATTTGAATTTTCTTCCTCTAAGAGGAATACAAGATGCATTATGTATGGTAAAATGCCATCATATAGCATGACTCGCAAACACCTGAGCATGTCTTCTACTAAATGTGCTTAATCTCTTAGGATTTAATCTCATTTTTGATCAACATTCCACGTGCTGTAGCTAGTGAGTGGCATGTTAATGTGACCTCATTAAACTATTACTTTGCTTGTGGAGGAAATTGGCTACTGAATATAAACATTAATAATGCATATTTTTTTCTCCACTTTACCATTGCTTTGCCAACCATCTGGGGAAATTAAAAAGGGTTACTGATGTCAATCAGCCAGTCCAATGGCAAAAGAAATCCACAATTAATAATGCTACATTAGAACAACCCTGAAAAAAACCCTATTAATAAAGCGTCATTATTCCTCCTGCTTGAGTTGACAAATAAGAACACTTTTCCCCAGGGATACTTTTTTCTGTATGAAAGATTCATAATAATTGCTTTTTCATAAATTGCCCACAGAAAAATTGTGATTGCATTTCTTTCAATTTAGGATTCTAAACAAATATGAATTTGTAGAATGTTTTCATTCCATCCTACCCTGTCCTCCTCCTCTCCTTTGTCCCTGTTTTTGCTTGCTAAGCTAGCTAATATTGCACTTACTTCTCAACTTGTTAGTCCTTAGATCATGCCGGCAATAACTTATCTTACTAGTTATGGTTCTCTCACCATCGTCAATGTCAGCATTCTTCACTTCTGTTGCGGTTCAAAGTTTTTTCTATTATGAAATCACCAATATCAGCTGTTGTCAGTTTAGAAACTGCTGTGGTGTTGAGACAACCGACACAATAGACTAAGCATGTAGATAAAAATAATGAGCAATATAGCAATAAAACAGGCAGAGCATGTAACACTTGGATACATGAATTCTTAAGTATAGTACACAGTGATAAACACTAGTGAGATCCTTTTTATTATCGGTATAGCCATTCAATTTTAATAATTGTATGGGTGACAATGACTAGGAAGGGATGATCAGCAAAAGATGAAAAACATTTCCCAAAGTTACTGCTTGCTTATGTTTTAAATCTTAACCCTGAATTATCTTTCCAGTGTCGACAGGCTGGAAAACAGTAAAAGAAAATGATGTGATTGTTCTGTCTTTGATGCCATTGGAATGTTTTTCTCCTGCTTCCTTCCCCAGTGACACATACAAATGGGTGTGTGGGTATCAGAATGAAATGTCCAACACAACATTGAGAGAAGTTCTAATCTTACTCTACTCTGCTTTTATTTTTCTATGTCTGTGTATCTGTTGGCAAAAAATGTCCATAACTTTTTGTCCCAACAGGTAAGGGTAAGTGCCTGTTCACACAGAGGCAACCCGACTTAATGCTTGACTTTGCAAGGCAACTTTAGCGCAACTTGGAGCAGCTTACAACGCGACTTAAAGTTAACTCCAGGACAGGCGTCTTTGGCTGAGGCCAATCACAAAATAATCAGCTCTGTGGGAGGGAGGGGTTTGCCTGAGTAAACTATTTTCTTTTCCTGTAAAGTTGCTTCAGTTAAGATGGAGATCCGACTTTAAAGGCAACTTCCATTTAAATCTATGGCTACAAGTTTCCTAAAATTTGCCTTAAATTAGTACAAGAACCTTTCCTGAAGTTGGAGCGACTTCAGTAGTGTACATTAAGACGGCTCTCATTGACTAACATGGGATTTCTGATGTCAAGCGACTTGGGGCACCTTGAGGTCTGACAAGTCGGATCCCAAATCAATGTAGTGTGAACTGAACTGGCACTTAGTGAGGGTAAATCTGCCCAAACAGAGTTACAGTAATAAAAATCTGATAGATCCTCTAAGCCAGGGGTCTCCAAACTTTTCAAACAAAGGGCCACTTTATTGCCCTTCAGACTTTAGGAAGGCCGGATTATGGCCAGCAGGGGAAGAAAATGTCACGGACCAGTGAGAACAAATATGGCCTCAGGGTTGGTGGTCAATAGGAGGAGGAGTATTCCCCCTATTAGTAGAAGGAATAGTATCCCATCTTTGGTATCGGTGGATGATATAGTCCCCCATTGTTGGTGCCAGTGGGAGGAATATAGCCTCATATCAGTGGGAGGAATTGTGCCCCAAGGGCCGGATAAAGGCTAGCAAAGGGCCACATCTGGCTCTCTGGCTGCAGTTCGGAGACCCCTGCTCTAAGCCTTTTCCACTTTACAAAACAAAATTAAATAATAGTACTAACAAGTTTTGCCTAAAGTTGAGCTTTAACATAATTTCCTGGGACCCTAATGTTGAAGTGCAAATCCTAAACCAGTTACGTGTTATGATACTGTCTTGAAGCAACTCAGAGCAGTATGTTTTCTCTATGGCATTCTTAGTAAATTAAAGTATAACATCGTTTGTAACTGTATGCATGTCTCTAAAAAATACATTCTCATACTATATGTAACTATGGGGGTTATTTATGAAAGGCAAATCCACTTTGCACTATAAGTGCAAACTACAAGTGCAAAGTGCACTTAAAATTGCACTGAAAGTGCACTTGGCAGTGCAGTCACTGTAAATCTGAGGGGTAGATCTGAAATGAGGGGAAGCTCAGAATCAAGTCGACGCATGCTTGGAAGCATTGAACTTTGTTTTTTCAGCACGTCGTTGTGTTCTACGTCACCGCATTCTGGTCTGAATGGATTTTTGGTCCGATGGTGTGTACGCACATCAGACCATCAGACCACTTCAGCGTGGTCCGATGAAAACGGTCCGTCGGACCAGTCTCATCGGACCGGTCTGATCGTGTGTACGTGGCCTCAGGAGGACATGCAAGGAAAATAAAAAACAGCATTTTAGCTTGCACATGATTGGATGATAAAATCAGCAGAGCTTCCCCTCATTTCAGATCTTCCCCTCAGATACACAGCGACTGCACTTCCAAGTGCACTTTCAGTGCAATTTCAGGTGCACTTTGCACTTGTAGTGCAAAGTGGATTTGCCTTTCGTAAATTACCCCCATTGTGTATGCTTTGAATCTGTTGAGCTGCCTTTGAAGTTCATAAGAATATTTAATCTTTGTTTCTAGCATATGTACACCATTGTATCTAACTTTATCCATACCTTAATTTGTATAATGCAACTGTTGTTTAAAGCAGAGTTCCAGGCTATTTTTAGTTTATTAAAAGTCAGCAGCTACAAAAAGTATAGCTGCTGACTTTTAATAAACAGACACTCACCTGTCCCACAGAGGCCTGCTCCTCTCCCCCTCCTCTCTGAGACACCGGCATTAGAACTGTGGGCACCCGGCCGTGACAGCTTGTGGCTTCGCGGCCGGGCACGCACTGCGCATAAGCGAGTCGCGCTGCGCTCTCGGAGTGGATAGGCGATCTTCTGGGACCTGTCACGTGTCCCAGAAGATTGCCTAGAGGTAGGGGCCACCTGGGGGGAGAGGAGTAGTTGCCTAGTCGGCCTGTGGGCGGAAAGAGGAAGTAGGACAGGAAGTCCCCTTCAAAACAAAGAACCCACTCCCCCCCCCAAAAAAAATACATGCCAAATGTGGCATGTAAGGGGGCAAGGAGTACTTTAAGTGATAGTTCCACTTTTGGGTGGAACTCCGCTTTAAGTAAAGGAATTCCAAAAAAAGTAGATCCACCAAATTAGTCCATGGTGATCAGTTTACCTGGTAGAAATTAGAAATGTTTGAGTTTTACACCATAATACAGGAATGGTTGGAGCTCCCAAATAAAAAAAGTAATTAGGTGATCATACAATATACATTTAATGACAATGCTTCTCGCGTCCAAAGTTCCCCTTTAATTTAAGGGACCACAATCTCAAAATAAGCTACAACAAACTGAATATAATACTGAAATAAAGGATTTTGTTCCTCACAATGATGAGTAACTACGCAAATGTTTTATTCTGAAAAACATTACACCTGGTAATGAACTCCTTCATTACATATGTAAGAAGGGTGTAACTATTTTTTTGTTTCAGTTTATCCCTCCTAAAGGGGAACTTTACCCATAACAACTTCATAAAAAATATAGTTCTTTATCAAGGAACATATTTTACTCATTATTAATTATGCCACCAAAATGAGTGTGTGTACTAAATTTCCTCCAGCATTGTTCCTGTTTCTTCTTGCTGGAGGCTGCCATTTTGCTTGAGCCCAGAACACCTGTTGCATTAAGCAGAATGCAGCATTAGGACATTGGCTCCTCTTGCACCACAGGAGAAGTAAGACTATTTTGAGGGAAGGTAGAGTAGCACACGCTGGAAGGAAAATCTCAAAGCTGAAGTCTTCAAGAGATGCACAAGGACAGCATAAAGTCATTTGGCACCCCGGAAATTTTTCCATAAAATCAAGTATTTCTCACAGAAAATTATTGCAGTAACACATGTTTTGCTATACACATGTTTATTCCCTTTGTGTGTATTGGTACAAAACAAAAAAAAGGAAGGGGAAAATGCAAATTGGACATAGTGTCACACAAAACTCCAAAAATGGGCTGGTCAAAATTCTTGGCACCCTTTCAAGCATGTAATGCTCCTTTAAACTCACCTGGGGCAAGTAACAGGTGTGGGCAATATACAAATTACACCTGAAAGCAGATAAAAAGGAGAGAAGTTCACTTTGCATTGTGTGTCTGTGTGTGCCACACTAAGCACTGACAACAGAAAGAGGAGCAGAGAACTGTATGAGGACTTGAGAACCAAAATTGTGGAAAAATGTCAACAATCTCAAGGTTACAAGTCCATTTCCAGAGATCTAAATTTGCCTTTTTCCACAGTGAGCAACATCATCAAGAAGTTTGCAACCCATGGCACTGTAGCTAATCTTTCTGGGCATGGACGGAAGAGAAAAATTTATGAAAGGTTGCAACGCAGTATAGTTCAGATGGTGGATAAGCAGCCCCAAACAAGTTCCAAAGAATTCAAGCTGTCTTGCATGTGTCAGCGCCAACTATCCGTTGACATTTAAATGAAATTAAATGCTATGGCAGGAGACCCAGGAGGACGCCACTGCTGACACAGAAACATAAAAAAGCAAGACTACAGTTTGCCAAAATGTACTTGAGTAAGCCAAAATCCTTCTGGGAAAACATCTTGTGGACAGATGAGACCAAGATGGAGCTTTTTGGTAAAGCACATCATTCTACTGTTTACCAAAAACGGAATGAGGCCTACAAAGAACACAGTACCTACAGTGAAATATGGTGGAGGTTCAATGATGTCACACTGTAGAGCCCAGTGTCAGAAAGCTGGGTTTGCGTCTGAGATCTTGGGTCTTCCAGCAGGACAATGACCCCAAACATACGTCAAAAAGCACCCAGAAATGGATGGCAACAAAGCGCTGGAGAGTTCTAAAGTGGCCAGCAATGAGTCCAGATCTAAATCCTATTGAACACCTGTGGAGAGATCTTAAAAACCAAATATTAAGTTAAGGGTGCCAAGAATTTTGACCAGCCCAAGTTTTTACTACTACTACATATCAGGTACATGTACATGTATATTGGACCATTATGCATTCCAAAGGTAGCTTCTGCTCATCTTCCATCTGTTGACAATGAGATGTCAAATTTTGCAGTGTAAATGCATTAATGGGTGTCACAGTAAAGTAATAATACTATACATGCTGTATATATATATATATATATATATATATATATATATATATATATATATATATATATATATATATATATATATATATATATATACTGCAATTAATATATGAGGTAAACATAGTTTAAAATGGCAGTAACAATGGTAACATGTTTTAATGACTTGTCACTTCAATAATGGATCAGATAAGGACTGCTGTGATCAGAATGCCATTGCTACAGACTTACCACATGCTCATTGGGCTGCATAGGTAAGTTTGGAGTCTATAGAAAGAGAAGTGGCCATATGCTGACAGCATTGCCTAGAACAATTGCTTCAGACAGACTTCTTTATTGTGAACACTACTTAATAGTGTGTACTGTGACATTAATGGGATTGTGCTTTCAACCATTTACTAAAAAGTAATTATGTTTTTTAAATTACCTGGAAGATTTTTTTTTTCTCAACTATTATTTTTTTTTTTTTACTATTTAGATCATAACTCATAAAAGCTGGGCTCTATTTTGACAGGTACTGACAAAGGAATGCCAAAGAATTGTGACACAATTGTCACCTTCAATGTGTTCAAGTTGAAAAACTCAGTTTGAGTGCTAGGTATTAATTAGAGCCGCTATATTAGGAAAAGAAAATATAGTGGAGTCGAACATTAAACAAAGAAGAATTCTCATCTCAAAGGTTTCCATTATGTGCAGCTTATTTCATAAAGCCATTTTGCATTCTAATGAAGTACAAACAATTACTAGCAGAGTAACTAATTTCATGCTATTACAGAAATCATATAAAACAATTCTTGCTGTTTTATGAATTTTTAATGGAAATTTTCTTCGTGTTAATTGAGAAATTCATTGGCTTCATATAATGAAATTTGTATTTTATCTTTGTTCACAGGAAGTTCTACAACACAAAAATGAGAGAAAACCAACTGAGTATTTACAGAAAAAATATGCAGGGTGCTTATAAACAATTATAATAATTGATGGACTGACAATAAATAATCCTTTAAACATATTAAGAAATAATCTATGGTGAGTGTATTGTAAATTCCTGTACTATTTTATAAAATGTAACGGAAATTAAAACGCTGCTGTAATATTTATTGCTCCATTTATTGAAGCAAGTGACTTGCTTATAATTGGTGATAACTGAAGCTTTATCCCCCTTGCAAACAATATTAAAGTGAACTTTGGTGGATATAAAACACCAATTACTGCAGTTATGTCTTCATTAAAAAAACATTAAATGTATTTTTAAATGCAATAACTGTAAGTACCTGAATATGTCTTGATATCCGCTCTATGCGACAAGACTGAAATTGGGCAAGACTATCAGCCAATTGGGCTCTTCAGCGTATACATGGACAGATGCTGGCAGGAGGTGACAGCCATGATGACTGTATCAGTGTGCGGTTACTTCATTGTCCAATTTTACTAGTGCTAAATTGGGGACCCAGAAAGAATCTGTGCTGTTCTGCAGGTGTTTAACCACTTGAAGCAAAAGGACCAAACATTTAGCATTTCTCTTGTTTTTTTTTTCTAGAAAACTTTTCAGATAAATAATCTTTCTTTGTGGATTGAAGCCAATGGTATTTTGCAAATTTTATTTGGTTAAAAAAAAAAACGTTATGACATTAGAATTGTTTGTGTGTTATTAGCTAAGGCCAGGCATGTCCAAAGTATGGCCCGGGGGCCAAATGCGGCCCCCCTGTTGATTTAATATGGCCCCGCTGGGGATTTGGATATATAAAGCTATATACTGTATTTATTGGAGCTGTCTTGGAGGGGACAGGGAGGGGGCGAGATGAGCGCCATCAGATTACATGAAGAGAATCTCCTGTTTACTCAGCAGCATCTCTATTGGAAGTCTATTGGAAGTCCCGTCTCCTGGGATGCCATTAGATGCCATTAGATGACTGTTCTGTCTAACATAGGAGGCGGGACTTTGTATTAAAGAGACCACGAGTAAACAAGAGATTCTCCTGTTTGTAATCTGTCGGCACTTGTCCCGCCCCCTCCCTCTGCCCTTCGAGGCTGCAGATGGTCATCGATCAGGCTGCACTGATTGCAATGGTAAGGCTGCATTTATGGCACATGTGAGGCTGCATTAGTTGCAATAGTAAGGCTGCATTCATTTCAATGGTAAGCCTGTGAGTGTTATATGCCGATAAGTACGGTATATCCAAATAACAAGCTCATCCTTAGTCCTAAGCAGCGCTCTGGGATTCGTTGGGGCCACAAAAGAAATAAATCCGGTATATTCAAATAACACGCCTGAGCTCATCTCTTCACCACACAGAGCCACAAAGGTAAGATAATTCTTGTTGGGCAGTGTATTAGTGCTCAGACGAACACACTTAGACCGACTTTTAATGGTTCAAATGGTTCAAAGAATTTCAGGCAAAATGCATGTTCACTTCATCAAATCTGGCCCTCTTTGAAAAAAGTTTGGACACCCCTGGCTTAAGCACATTGGGGTTGATTTACTAAATTTACTAAAGGCAAAATGATTGTGCAGCTGCTTCAGAGCTTAGTAAATTAACAGAAGCTCTGCTGACTTCCATCATCCAATCATATGCAAGCAAAAATGCTGTTTTTTTTTGCATGTGATTGGGTATTCTTTGCAAAGTGAAGCCTCACCTCATTTACTAAGCTCTGGAGCAACTGCACTTGCAGGAATTTTGCCTTTAGTAAATCAACCGTACTGTATTTGTCTAGTGTTGAGACTTTGGAAGGCCATAGACGGTTTGAATCCCGACCAGTTCCTGCTGTACCAGCTGAGATTCAAAGTATGTGTGGGCAGATTGAATCAACTTGAGTATAACCAGCCTGCCGGATTCACTTGTGATTATCGCTAGTCGGCTGCTATAGCCGCTAACAATAATCACTGTTCCCCCGCCAGCCCCCGTCTCTCTACCAGGAGCAGACAATTGCTTGGCAGGAGGGAATCCCCTGTAAGCACTGTCTGTGTTGATGGGTGGATTATGAAAATGTATTTCCTGTAACTCGTGGTTGCAGGAAAGAAATTCCCACCATCTTTGGCCTGCCTTAGATAAGTATTAGATTACATTGTATGACAAATTAATGCAGAAAACCAGTTAATTCTACGTTAATACTTAGTTTTAGTAAATCAGCCCTATTGCATCTTGTGTATCATAGCAATAATTAAGATGGTATCAGTTTACTGTAATCATTGCCTCTGTATGAGTGGTCAGAAAATAAAACTTGGTGTACCATCACCTGTAGCATTCCCCATTCCTATAAGCCAAACAAAGGGTGAACAAAACAGTTCTTACAACTCCAGGAGTGCATTTGTCCGCAGGGGATGGCTAGGACTGGTGCATCAGTGCAATACAGTTAGTGGCATGTGAAGATTGGTCAATTAAGGTGGCAGTTAGAGACAAGATTTTCAAACAGGCAAATGATTGATCCAGGTGGCAGGCAGAAATGTGTTCAAAACAGGCCAGGGTCAGTACAGGCAGCAGGCAGAGGCAACACTGAACTTGTGTGGCTGTAATCAGGACACTGTTGCTTTCTGAACTGGCTCTGGTGACACTGTACTGATGTGATGGTGATCAGGGACACTTTTGATGGCTGCACCAGTTCTGGTGACACTGGCACTGGTGTGGCTAGTGACCAGGAACATTATTGCTGATTGCACTGGTCTGTTGTCACTGTTTCAGAGCTTCTGTCACACTTCTCTTAGAGCTTCCAGCAGACTGAAGACAGGAACATGATGTGATAATTGAAGCTAATATGGGTGACAGCCACAGCAGGCACTAAGAGATAACATGGAACCAAATCAGAGACAGAAGCAAAATCATAGGTCTAGCTGAGGTCAGCAGCAGGTAGGCAGTTCAGTGCAGTACAGAGGCAAAGGCAGAAGCATGGTCAATAGCAGAATCAAGGTCAGGAATGGGTAGGCAGAAGAGCAATCCGGATCCAAGATCAGGTCAGTAGCAAGCCGAGTCAGCAACAGAGGTCAGACACATGATTCAAGCAGGACACAGGAACAGATAAAGACCAGTCAGCATAGAACATGGGCATGAGCATCCTTCAAATAGCCTGTCTGGTGCCAACAGGAATTGTGCAGGTGCGTCACCGTTCTGTGGGTAAAAAAACATTTGCATGCAGATATCTGTGTACCAGATGTCTCACGGGGATTCCCTGATATTGTGTTACCAGAGCAGCCAGTCAGTGTCTCTGATCGATAGCCGCCCCAATACAGTGTCACCATAATGACATTGTACTGGGGGGGTGAATGGCCAGGGACACTGGCTGGCTGCTCTGGTGACATTGTAACAAAAAAACTCAGAATCGCTGTGTGGAAGCACTATCACAGCTGATCAGTTTATTGGTTGCAGCATACTGCCTTTGGGGGTTATTTATGAAAGGCAAATCCACTTTGCACTACAAGTGCACTGCAAGTGCAATCGCTTTAGATCTGAGGGGAAACTCTGAAATTAGGGGAAGCTCTGCTGATTTTTATCATCCATTCATGTGCAAGCAAAAATGCTGTTTTTTATTTTCCTTGCATGTTTCCCTCAGATCTACAGAGACTGCATTTGAAAGTGCACTTGTAGTGCAAAGAGGATTTGCCTTTCTGAAATAACCCTCTTTGTTTACTTATATGATTAATGTGATTACTCACAGTGATCACATGGTACAGGGCTGCTTTAATTTCCAAAAAACACAGCGATCACAGGGCACACTGTTGCATGCTAGAGGGGACACACAAAGTGGGAGGACATTTTATTATGCTCTCCAGCTCTTAGGAGTGAGCTGTCTAGCTGTTTAGGTACAATGACCAAATGGTTAGTAAGACTTCCTAAACAGATTTAAACATTCTTTACTACATAGATTTCCATATATGCTTACAGTGTAGTCAGCGGCTTGCCAGCAATTCAGGTTTAAAGTGAATATGTGATTCCCTCATTCATGGGAAATCAAAGATTCAATTTAATTTCACCCTACCAAGTAGCATACAGTACTTACCTACCTTTTGCACTTTGCAATCTTATGTAAGCAGTGAGCTTGTCAGAGCCATGGTATTGATTTATTAAAGGCAAATATGATGTTCACTTTGCAATGGCATTTTTCCCTAGCTTAGTGAAGCAGTGCTGACATCCAACATGTGAATGCAAAAATACTTATTTTTTAAAATCTTCTTTGCATTACTTCCGGTTCCGGCGCCGCATGGAGTAGCTGCCCTTCACTGCAGCTCCCGCAGCACGACCGAATCCTGCCTATAAAACCGGCTCTAGGAGCCCTACAACCTCTCCTCCACCTCTGGGCACGTCTCCCAGCACCCATGGACCGATTCCTGGAAAAAACGGGCGCTCGCGCCCAAACGGCCCAGACGCTACAGCCGCCGCCGGCCACGCCACAAATCGAGGCCCCGGTCTCGGCCTGCTCCGCTCCGCGGTCCGCAACGCCGACGGCGGCGATGGAGGTAAGCGGCGACACCTCCCCCCCTCCAACCCCTCAGGCACACACTGCTCAGGACATGGGGGATAACATGGGGGATAACACCACAGAGCGCATCGCTCAGGCCGTTGCTGCCCTGCTGAACCCCATGATCGCAGCATCTGTGGAGAGGGCCGTGAACGCAGGGATGGCGCAAATCAAGGCTCAACTGGGGGAACATGGCTCCAGATTAAATGAACTGGAGCACCGCTTGTCCAGCGCAGAAGAGGACCTCTATCAGTCACAGGCCCTGGAACATGCACAGGATAAGACAAACCAATATATCCTTCAAAAGTTAGATGACCTGGAGAACAGATCCAGGAGGAGCAACCTTAGGTACGTGGGGGTCCCGGAATCACTTCAAACATCTGCCCTCCAAGATCTCTGCTCTCACCGCATCCCAGAAGCGCTAGGCCTCCCAGGCCCATGCTTGGTAGAACGCGCCCACCGCATGGGTGCCTTCAACTCGGAACGCAAATCTCCGCGCCCGATAATTGCCAAGTACCTCAACTATGCTGATAAATCCCTCATACTACACACCTTCCGTCAAGCCCGTCAGCTACAGATAGACGGCATGAAAATTCTCGTGTTTGCTGACTACTCTATAGAAGTATCAAAGAAACGCAAAGCATTCCAACAGATCTGCACAGAACTCTTTAAACAACAAATTAAATTCACGCTAGCCTTTCCAGCCATACTCCGTCTCAGGGCCCCGAACGGGGACCAGCTATCCTTTCAAGACCCATCTGAAGCCGAAGCTTTCCTGAGGTCGCGGCAATCACACCACCTTCCTCAGACGCCATCCAAAGCCCCACCACTCAACCGCCCCTTGGATCAAAGGAGCCCCAGAAAAGACTCTCCTAAGCGCTTCAAGACCACAGGAGTGGACCCAACCCGACCCACCACGAGATGATGTGTTTTCAAAGTGGAACTCTCCCCTGGCTATTCTCCTCTGACCCACTCAAGCCAACCTCTTTGGGCACCCTCGCTAGGCCGGGTCTGCTCTTGAACTTCCTAGACCTACGATCGGCAGGTGATCTGCACTTCCCCTCCCACCGGTCAGGTAGCCTATGTGAAATGACTTTCGTTGCCCTCATCTAACGTTTTCCTTTGCAGGCTCATCTTCGCCATTCTTGTTATTGATGTTTTCTTTTTTTTTTTTTTTTTTCTCTTGTTATCTCTCCCCTGTGTTAGGTTGTTTTAAATACATTTACGCCAACCATGTTCCCCCCTCCCGGTTGCCCACCAGTTAATATGTACGTGCCTACCAGCTATTATATTTATGCAACCTCCCATTCCATGGCGTCCCTTGGCATCACTGTATGTACCCCGGAAGTTTATTTCCCTCTGCCCAGTATGCTGCCTTTTTCTTTTTTTTTCTTAGCCGCATGTCACCTTGCTCTTTACTCTGTACTCCTGTGCCCCATGATAACAGAGTCGTGGCATGGGAGCCGGCTCATACAGTGACTCCATGTGGAAAAAAGTGAAGCTCTTATGTCTGGTTATGTTGTTCTTGTTGTTCTCGCTGATTTCTCCCCTAGCTGCCCCCCTAATTCCTTTCGCCTCCCCTCCCTCTCCCTCCGGTACCAACGCACCTCTGCCTTTAACCCGTCAATCCTCCAGTGACATTCACCCCCTACCCTCTCCTAATATGGTGACTCCTCTCAACCCCCACATATACGGTGCTTTTCCTACAAATACATCTCAGACCCCCTTTCCCACGCCCATTACATGAAAGTGATTTCATGGAACGTAAAGGGACTTAGATCCCCAAACAAGAGGATGAAAATCCTCAGACACCTAAAACGACTCAAAACAGATGTAGCCCTACTCCAGGAGACGCATCTGTCGGCTCCCGACTTCTCACGCATGAAAAAACTATGGGTAGGCACGGTCCTGGGCTCAGAAGCCGTCGACCGTAAGGCTGGCGTTCTCCTACTGATCCACAAAAACCTCCCTTGTTCGGTTCTTGCAGTTAACTCCGATACCCATGGCAGATTTCTGTCGGCGCACGTTAGGATAGGTAGTAAGGAACTGGTCATCTCTAATATCTATGCCCCTAACAACCCGGGTAAGGCCTTTTACCGCGAGCTGTCCTCGTGGCTACTACAAAATACACAACTCCCCCACCTGATCGGAGGTGACTTTAATGACACCCTACACCATATAGATGACAGGTCCTCTCCCAGACGGTCTAACCCGGTAACGGTCACTTCCAATCCCTCACCTTTCGCATCCACTATGGATTCCCTCCATCTCCGTGACATCTGGCGACTATCCCATCCCACGGACAGGGAATTTACATTCTACTCCAACCCCCATGCAGTCTTCACCAGAATAGACTATTTCTTTGCATCGGACGACTTGATCCCCTTGATATCGACCACAGATATACTTGATATCGCTGTGTCTGACCATGCCCCGATATTGGTCTCGTTAAACAACTTGGACCTTCCCCCCCACCCAAAGATATGGCGCTTCCCTTCATACCTTCACAACCATTCTGACTTTCAACTTTTTATGAAAAAAGCCTGGGAGGAATACTCCTCGGCGAATGCCCCCCACACGGAAGACCCTAACCTCTTTTGGGACGCCGGGAAGGCGTTCCTCAGGGGTCAGATCATATCCTATGCAGCCTCTTTCAAGCGTAATGCTCTATCTCGGTATAAATTGGCCAGCTCACGTTTGCATCAAGCTCAAAGAACTCTTTACTTGTCCGACTCCCCCACCAACAGAGATGAATGGCACGCAGCTAAACGATCGTTTGATACCTGGGCAGACACGCTAGAAACAATCAAAAGGGCCACTTTAGATGCCACTCTTCATAAATTCGGGAACAAATCCGGCAAATTACTCGCCAGACTATGCAAGGGCCCCTTTACCCCCACTCATATCACATCCTTACGGGACTCCACCGGAGTGATCCACACCTCACCACCGGCTATTAACAAAGCAATGCTTCAGTACTACAGTACACTGTATGCGGCGGACCCCTTTGATAGAAACGCGGCAGTCACCTTCCTAGACAACCTGGCCATCCCCGAAATCTCCCCCTCTCAGCTAGAAGCCCTTAATGCCCCGATCTCCCTGGCCGAGGTATCTAACACCATTCGTAAACTTACCCCCTCTAAAGCCCCGGGCCCAGACGGCTTCACAGGCGAATTTTACAAGACCCTGCAAAGTATAGTAGAACCCACCCTTCACAAAGTATATAGCGGCGTGTGGTCCGGCGGCCCTTATCTTCCCTCCGGCAACCAGGCCATTGTTAAACTTCTCTCTAAAAAAGGCAAAGACCCCCTTAACCCTGGCTCGTACAGACCGATATCTTTACTGAACCTAGATGTAAAAATCCTCTCCAAAATCATCGCCAATAGGCTCGCCGACATTATCCCCTCCTTAATCCATCCGGCACAATCAGGATTTGTGAAGGGGAGAACAGCTTGCCTAAACATCCGGAAAGTGATGCTGGCCCTGGAACACGCCAAGCAACACCCGGATGGGGACTATGCCATCATTACCCTAGACGCGGAGAAAGCCTTCGACAATGTCAGCTTCGACTGGCTCTCCCTGTCTATGGCGAAAATGGGTTTCTCCGGGCCTTTCTGTCACCTCATTAAGGCGATGTACGCATCCCCGTCGGCAAAAGTGGTGGCTGCCGGAATACTTTCGGAGGACTTTCGGCTTCACAAGGGGACGCGCCAGGGTTGCCCTCTGTCCCCCCTCCTTTTCAACCTAGCCCTGGAACCCCTATCCAGACACCTCACCCAAGTGGCCCCCCTCCACGGTATAAAATGCGGCGCCCATGAATTACGATCCTCCCTCTTTGCGGACGATGTCCTTATTTTTTCGACAGACCCCTCTTCTGATATGCTCACCATTAAAACCATATTCGACAATTTCCGTGCATGCTCTGGCCTACGAATAAATTACTCCAAAAGTGAAATCCTCCCTTTAGGCTCCCGCCCCGATCCCCCGTGGACACGACACTCCATCTTTTCTGTCGCCACATCACACATCACCTACCTCGGCATAAAAATTGGCAAGCTACCCTCCTCCCTGTACCACTTGAACTACCCCCCCTTGATCAATAAAATCTCTCAGGAATTGACGAACTGGTCGGATCTGCCGCTCTCGCTTCTGGGGAGATGCCACCTAGTAAAAATGGTCAGCTTTGCCAGACTGCTGTACCCGATGCAGACTATCCCTCTACTGCTCCGCCATAAGGACATCAAGCTCATTGAATCGGCTATCTCTAAATTTATCTGGCACGGTAAGCGACCACGCATAGCTATGAAAAAACTCTTTCTCCCCAGACGCGAGGGCGGAGTTAGTCTCCCAAATGTTAGACTGTATAATTTAGCATGTTTACTGAGAACCAGCTTGGACTGGATATCACGTTCCTCCCGATACTCAAACTACGCCCTCGAATCAGATATGGCCCACCCCTTCTCCCTAGTGGCGCTACTACACTGCAGATGGAAATCGATTCCCCCCCCGCTCCAACATAACCTGATACTTAGGGACACTGTCATCGCCTGGAGGGAAACCAGAAAACTCCTTGGACTGTCCCCCTATGTGTCCCGTCATCTCACCATCCAAGGCAACCCGAGCTTCCCAGCGGGACTTGACCATAAACCCTTCAGACTGTGGCAGGAAAAGGGGCTTACACTCTTCACCTCCTTATGTGACCCCTCAACAGGCCGAATCCTACCCTTCGCAACCACGGCAGAGACTTTCGGATTACCCAACTCTCATGTCTTCCATTACTGGCAATGTGCCAACTACCTACGTTCCTCCTGCACTGAGCCACGCAAACACTTCTCTCTTACTTTTGCTGATCGACTTCTCTCAGAAGGCGCCTACAAAATCTCAGACATATACAAGCCCCTACTCAGCGAATCCGCATCCCCCTTATCCGCAACGTCTGCTTCCAATTGGGGAAAGGACTTCCCAGTCGACGATCTGATACCCAAGTTGCTACAAGGCCTCAACACAGTTCAACGCATCACCCCGAACGAAATTTGGAGAGAAACCCAGCTGAAAATTGTCCACCGAGCACACATCCCCTTCCTTTACTCATCACAAGATCCAGACGGTCCTATCTGCCCTCTGTGCCACCATCCGAAGCCATCCCTGGCACACCGTTTTTGGTCATGCTCATTCATCTCAGCCTTCTGGGACCAGGTTCTGGCATACACCTTTAAGATCACTCTAATGAAGCTACCCAAAGACCCCCTTCTCCTCATATTCGGCTACTGGGACCCACTACTGCTCCAGAGGTCACAACAAGATGTCTCCTCCGCCTCAACCACGGCACCTACCTCACAAACCAGCAAGCAATGGCCATTGACTTGTTTTCTTGTCGCACGCAGGGCAATCCTCAGAAATTGGATCTCCTCTCAACCCCCATCCATCACCCAGGTCACGCACGACCTCCTTCTTCTCCTCCACAGAGAACGAGCCACCACGGACTTCAAACAAGCCACTGCTAAGTCTCGCTTCCTCTCGATCTGGCATTCTTTTATGGACTCAGCGCTTTCCCAGGATGATTTGATCGCATTTGAACACTACTCCTTTTCATACTTCAAACCCCCTCCCCATGGACCCCCGGACGGTCACCCACCCCCTGATGCTCAATCCACCACTTCATCCTGATACCATCCGATACCCTGGATGTCACCCCCCCCTCCACCCTCCCCCCACCCAGTCACTAAATGTGCAACTTCTAGGTGCTCCCCTTCCTCCCCCCCGCCTCTCCCTCCCCCTTTAGCTCCCCCTACCCCTCCGCTTAGCAGGACTTGCAACTGTTTTTTTTTTTTTTTTTTTCTTGTTGTTCTTATTCTTTTATTTTTGTATGTCATAGCAGTGATATTTTGCTTTTTGCAATTTACTGAACGCCTGATCCCCCCTACTAGACTGTCTCTCAGATCCCACCAGTTCAGACCCAGTAGGGCTAGTCTTTTATATCTTCCTCCCCTCCAGGGGGCAGGCAATATCTGGCACCCTCCCTCATGTCCTACCCCCTCTTCTTTTTGCACTTCTTCCCCGCCCCCCTTCCCTGTTTTACCTATGTCGAGTTGCATTTATTCACTGCATTGCATGTATCAAATGTTTTATTTTATTTTTTCTGAAAACTCAAATAAACACTTTTTGAAAAAAAAATCTTCTTTGCATGTGAATTTTTTCTGTATTTACTAAGCTAAGGAAAAACTTCTTTGCAGTGTTCAAATTCCCTGGCGTATTGAATATTCTATTTGCCTTTAGTATATCAACCCAATACTGTAGCTTACGTAGGGCTGTGCACTCCCCATCTGATACCCCTGATTAGCTCAAAGCCCTTCTATCTTCTAAAGTACCAGATGTTTCCTTCAGCTCCTTGTACTAAACAAAATGACTGAGGAGTGAAGTAAAGGTAGGTACAGTATATGCAGCTGTGAAAGGGGAAAATCAAACCTCTTGATTTGCCATAAATAGGAGAAGCACCAAGGTGCTTAAGGGTAAACTCCAATTAATTAAACATTTAACATTGCAATTATTCTCTATTATGGCATTGTTAGACTAATCCAGAACTCTCCTGTTGGTTAAAATGAATTGTAAATGTTCTAAAGGTCTTCATCTTAAAATAACTGAGTTGAATTCAGTGTGAAAATGTACATCACTAGTGGTTCAAAAATTCAACATACAGTGGGTGACCGCGATATTGTGTCAATCTCGCTCCATTTCTCAGTGAGATTGACCACCTATGAGCCGCATCGCGGGAGCCAGCGCCGAGCTTTGGAGACAAAGCCGTCATAGATGCGTCGGGGTTCCGACTTGGATTCCCGCCAAATCTACACGTGGCGTTTGGTATGAATCATGAGGGGGAACTCCACGCCAAATTTTAAATAAAAATCCGGCGTGGATTCCCCCCCAGGAGGCAAACCAGGCCCTTAGGACTGCTATGGATTGTAAGGGGAACCGCCCCTGCGCCGAAAAAAAATGGCGTGGGGGTTCCCCCACAATCCATACCAGACCCATATCCAAAACATGCTGCCTGGCCAGTCAGGAATGGAGTGGGGACGAACGAGTGCCCCCCCCTCCTGAGCCGTACCAGGCCGCATGCCCTCAACATGGGGGGGTCAGGTGCTGTGGGGAAGGGGGGCGCACTGCAGCCCCCCCACCCCAGAGCACCCTGTCCCCATGTTGATAAGGACAGGGCCTCTTCCTGACAACCCTGGCCGTTGGTTGTCAGGGTCTGCGGGAGGGGGGCTTATCGGAATCTGAGAGCCCCCTTTAATAAGGGGGCCCCCATATATGGGCCCCCCACCCTAAGTGAATGAATATGGGGTACATCGTACCCCTACCCATTCACCTGGAGGTAAAGTGTAAAAATAAAAAAACACAGGGTTTTTAAAGTATTCTTCTTTAGCTCTTTTACCAGGGGGGCCTTCTTCTTCCGCTCTCCGGGGGTCTTCTCCACTCTGCGGGGGTCTTCTTCCATCTTCTCCACTCTGCGGGGGTCTTCTTCCGCTCTCCGGTGGACTTCTCCACTCTCTGGGGGTCTTCTTCCACTCTCCCGGGGTCTTCTCCACTCTCCGCTGTTGACACGGCGCTCTCCGGTGCCTTCTTCTTCAGGACTGGCTGCCGCTATCTTCGTGTTAGCTCAATTACTAGCGCCGGCCAGTCCGCTCTTCTGTGCCATTCTTCTGTCTTCTTCTCTTCTCCAGATGTTGACTCAACGCTTCTTCCCGCTGTTATAATGGATGTGCGGCTCCCAGCGATTTAAATAGGCCTCTCTTATGACGTCACAGTCCCATCATGCTCCGGTACCTACCCATGGTTGTCGGGAAGAGGCCCCGTCCTTATCAACATGGGGACAGGGTGCTCTGGGGTGGGGGGGGGCGCAGTGCGCCCCCCTGCCCCAGAGCACCTGACCCCCCCATGTTGAGGGCATGCGGCCTGGTATGGCTCAGGAGGGGGGGCGCTCAATTTTCCCCACTCCTTTCCTGACCGGCCGGGCGGCGTGCTTTGGATACAGGTCTGGTATGAATTGTGGGGGAACCCCCATGCCGTTTTTTTTCGGCGTAAGGGGGGGTTCTCCTTACAATCCATAGCAGACCCAAGGGCCTGATATGCCTCCTGGGGGGGGACCCACGCCGGATTTTTATTTAAAATTTGGCGTGGAGTTCCCCCTCATGATTCATACCAAACCCTGCATGTAGATCGGATCCTGGTCGCTTCTATGACGCGCTCGCTGGAATGTGCGAGAATCAGCGCGATGCTGTCGTGCTGGCAACACATTCTCGGTGACAGGTACTGTACATGACACCTGCATGCATGCTTCACATTGCTTTGAATGAGACCTATTGAAAACAATGAATTTATTTGATATAAGTCAAGGAAATAGATATAAGGGAGTGCTGTAAGATAAAGGGCTCACTTTGACAAAGTTGTAAGAATGAAACATTAGGGTCGGACCACACGGCAAATGGAAGTGACATCAGACCCCATCCCAGAAATGATGTACTGGAGCTCTCAGAGTCAGGGGACCAGATGAAACTTCTAGTGTTCAGCACTTGTCATGGGTGCTATTGAACATTGGCAGTTATTTACTAAAGGGAAATTCACTTTGCACTACAAGTGAAAACTACAAGTGCAAAGTGCACTTTAAATTGCACTGAAAGTGCACTTGGAAGGGCAGTCGCTGTAAATCTGAGGGGTAGATCATAAATGAGTGGAAGCTCTGCTGATTTTATCATCCAATCATGTGCAAGCTAAAATGCTGCTTTTTATTTTCCTTGCATGTCCTCCTCAGATCTACAGTGACTGCACTTCCAAGTGCACTTTTAGTGCAATTTCAAGTGCATTTGCAAAGTGAATTTGCCTTTCGTAAATAACTCCACTGTATCTTTATCGGGCACTTTTTCAATGTGGTTTATGGACCATTCAAACCCAGCATCATGGGCAACACCAAGAGCTGTCAAAGGATTTTAGAGACAAGATTGTAAACCTGCACAAGGCTGGAATTGGCTACAAGACCATTAGTAGGAAGCTTGCTGAAAAGGAAACAACTGTTGGAGCGATTATTTGCAAATGGAAGAAATACAAACTAACCATCAATCGCCATTGGTCTGGAGCTCAATGCAAGATTTTGCCTCACGTGGTAAGGATGATCATAACTAAAGTGAGGGATCAACCCAGAACTACAACGAAGGAGCTTGTGAATGCAGCCTCTGATATTATCATGTCTGCTCCACAGCCTCTGATAATACTCTGTCTGCTCTGCAGCCTCTTATATTATCCTGTCCGCTCCGCAGCCTCTGACCATCTCCTGTATCCTGTCTGCTCTGCAGCCTCTGACCATCTCTTGTATCACGCCTGCAGTCTCTGACCATTTCTTATATCATATTTGCAGTCTCTGACCATCTCTTGTATCATGTCTGCAGTTTCTGACCATCTTTTGTATCGTTGTGATTTGATTGGGAATTCCTCTTCTATCAGTAAGAAGGCACGGTCCAGTGGGAGGGGAGGTGTTCACTTTGTGACCACTAACTCACAACAATACAACCAGATTGTCTCTATCATAAAACACTGCCTCCCTGTCTTATATGCGGACAAAACTTTGCATGACATTTTAAGACAGGGATGCAGTTTTTCTTGTAAGAGAGCTCCTACTTTGGGTATTATGCTTTCCCCCATCTCTATTTCGTTTCACTTCCCCTTCCATCTTTCTAACTCCTAAAGCTGTCTTCTTTGACATAGCTCTGTTTCTACATGGGTCAAGACATTATGTAGCATACATGTCTGCTGATTGGATTCTCGTTTTAATCCACCTCTACACTGGGATCCCTGTCAAGGATACAGAAGGAGTTCTCAGAACCCTACAAGATATTGGATGGCTGAAGCAGCGGATGGCAGGAACAATAAATGCAGACACACAGTGGATGGAGGATCGGTGTCACCAGGCACCATGCAGAGCAGGACTGATGGATAACTGGATGCAGGGTCAGACAGGCCAGGTCAGTAACAGATGATACATGAGGCAGCCTGCTGGGCAGAGAGATAGAGAGACAGAGAGATAGTCTTTTTATATAGCTAGATAGAGCAGGCAGGCTAGTCAGTTTAGATTAATTTATAGTGTGTAATGGATATAAATACATCCCTAGGAGTTGTACATATATTTATACACTGTATAGCTTAGCTAGATCAGTTCTTCCTAATTTACTGGCAGGCAGGTGATTGTGCTATTTAAAGACGTTATCACAGGTATAGACACCCAGCAGGTACAATATTTAAAGGAATTTTTTATTTTTTTATTTATTTAATCATTAACCACTTAACCCCCTGGACCATATTGCTGCCCAACGACCAGAGCATTTTTTGTGACTCGGCACTGCGTCACTTTAACTGACAACTGACGTGACTCCCAAACAAAATTGGCGTCCTTTTTTTCCCACAAATGGAGCTTTCTTTTGGTGGTATTTGATCATCTCTGGGGTTTTTATTTTTTGCGCTATAAACAAAAATAGAGCGACAATTTTGAAAAAAAAATCAATATTTTTTACTTTTTGCTATAATAAATATCCCCCAAAAATATATATAAAAAAAATCATAATAAGCGTTTATTGATTGGTTTGCGCAAAAGTTATAACGTTTACAAAATAAGGGGTAGTTTTATGGCATTTTTATTAATATTTTTTTTTACTAGTAATGGCGGCGATCAGCATTTTTTTTTCAGTACTGCAACATTATGGCGAGCACTTCGGACACTTTTGACACATTTTTGGGACCATTGCCATTTTTTTAGCGATCAATGCTATAAAAATGCATTGGATTACTATAAAAATGCCATTGGCAGTGAAGGGGTTAACACTAGGGGGCAGGGAAGGGGTTAAGTATGTTCCTGGGTGTGTTCTAACTGTATGGGGGGGTGGACTCACTAGGGGAAATCAATGATCTTCCGTTCATACATTGTATGAACGGAAGATCAGCGTTTCCCCACTGACAGGACCGGGAGCTTTCTGTTTACACACAAAGCTCCCGGTCCCCGCTCTGTAACAAACGAGCGCGCGTGCCCGGTGCGCCTGCCCCCCGCTCGCCCCCGAGTCCCATGCGCGTGCCTGGCGGGGGCGAGCGGGGGGCAGGCGCACCGGCCGCTGGCGGCACGCACGCGCCCCCTAGTGGCCGCTTAAAAGCAGACGTATAGCTACGGGCTCTCGCTCAGGAGAGCCGACCTGCCGCCGTAAAATGACGGCGGCAGATCGGCAACCAGTTGAAATCACTTTTACAAATTAAAAAAAATAATGAAAAAATTCCTTTAAATATTGTACCTGCTGGGTGTCTATAGTTTGCCTGTGAAAACGTCTTTGAGAACCGGGTCTTGCCCGAGGGAACATGTATTAATGGAAAAAAGTTTTAAAAACAAAAAAACAACCGTTTTTAAAACTTTTTTTTCATGCTTATGCTCATTCCTAATGGCCAGCATGTCCCTGACAAAATCCTTGTGTATCTGGGGGCTTAATTCATCACGTTTCAGAATACATTGTTTTTTCCACTAGTGCATACTGGTGGTAGAATGCTGGGTAATCCTGGTTTTCCTCTCTTCACCTGTCAACATTTAAATACCTGATGATCAGGACCATGGTCTCTCCCATCCCTATATTAAGGTGGGCTTAATAGAGAAGGCTTCGTGTCCTGAAAGAGTTTTTTTTTTTTTTTTTTTACCATATTGATCATGTACCCAGCTATTAATGTCTCACAAACAGGCAGATGAAGTCTTGGGTGTTTGTGATTGTTTTGAACATTTTGGTTTTCTGGTAAGCTCTTTTTTGCCTTTCATCACCTGACAGCAGGCGTTTCAAAAGAGGCTGAACAACATCACAGTGGTGTACTACATTAGGGGTGGGCAGGTCAGAACCTGCAGGGTCAGTCCACTGAGAACATGTAGAGATGACTGTAATCTGGGTGGAGTAGAATCTCTGTATCATATAATTTGAGTCTACATTCAGAATTTCGGAGAAGAATCCATATTCTGTGGCCCAATTGAGCAACAAGTGTATTTCATCTCTGAACAAGATGTCAGAGTTAGATCTGCTAGCATCTCCATACTAGTACAAGCTGGAAAGATTTCCCTATGGGCCTGGGCCAAGCCCTCGGTGAGGATGCTGTGACAGATCAGGAAAGGTCTCACAAGCCTTATGCTTTGCCTCCAGCCTCATCCATATACAGTTTTTTTGGTCTGTTGCTAAAGACCATGGCAATTATTGCAGTTATTCTCCATTGGCCAAAGGCCTTGATTCTTGCTGCTGAGATCTTCTGTCGCAAAGTGCAATACTCCACCCTTGTCCATCTCTTCTAATCAGTCTAGGCTGCTGTTTCTCTAAGCAAATATTTATAAATCACACAAAAGGATTTGAATAAAGCGTGTTCAGTTTGGACTGCTTTGTTTTTGTTTTTTGCTTCAATCCTCTGGTCAAGTGCATTCTGGACTTCAACTGATTCTAAAGCTCTCTAAGAGGGCAGATCTCTGCAGTCCCTGTCATATCTGATGTCTCATAGGTAGACTATCCCTTATTCCTCCTAAAATTATGGAGGGCTGCATCTGAGGCCTCGTACACACAACCGTTTTCCTCGACAGAATCCATCAAGAAACTTGGTGGCAGAGCTTTTTTGCAGAGGAAAACGGTTGCGTGTATGTTTTTCATCGGGAAAACTGTCGTGGAACTCGATGAGAAAAACAGAGAACAAGTTTTTCCTCGTCGGTAGTCTCAATTTCCTCGCCGCGTTCCTTGTCGGGATGGTTTTCGGCGAGAAACACATTTGTGTGTATGCTTAGAAACCTGCGCATGTTCAGAAGGGTGGCGCCAGTGGAATCAAACTTCCCCTTTATAGTGCAGTTGTACGTGTTGTACGTCACCGCGTTTGAGAACGACGAGATTTTGTCTTGACAGTGTGTACACAAAGAAAGCTTGTCAAGATTCTCGACAAGCCTAACAAGGAACTTGTCGAGGAAAACAATGTTTCATTTACGACGAGTTCCTCGGTCATGTGTACAAGGCCTGAGACTTCAAGGAGAGCCAAGACTATCTGAGTGGGATTTACTACTTGCTGTGGACTTTTTTTCCAGCTCTATATGAGATCTCTTTTCAGCCCAGCTTGGGTTTAAACTGAGCTATGAAGACACGTATCCTAAGAGCTATCTCTTCAGCTAGGAAGTTTGTCAAGATCAAAGCTTTAGGCTAGGAAGGATCCCTTGGTGTCTAACAGCTCCAGATGGGATTACCTCCAGTCCATTTGGTGTAACGATTGAGCCATGATGTCATTCTCTCTTAGGGCTACATCCTCAGCAGGAAGTTTGCCAGAATCAGGTTCTTTACGACCCTTTGGCAGTTTTTTGCTCCATATGGGATCTCTTTCAGGTCCAGTTTTGAGTAAAGGCTTGGTCATGAAGGCAGCCTCTCTAAGGTTTTTATTTCCTCAGACAGGAGGTTTTGCCGGGATCTGTGCCTTTTTGCCACCATCCTTGTTGGTATTCTACCTAACATGGGTAGTGTTTATATCCATACTGGGTGGCAATCTAAGATAGCTTTGGCATCCTATCCTAACAAAGATGTGTTCCTCCCATATGCAGGACCACCAAAGATAACTGGTTCCATGCTTTGGATATTGGGATACTTCGAGCTTGCTCTTAAGCTACAGTATTGCTCAGAGTTTTGGGAAATATTGTCACCCTCTCTAGCAGAACCAGCGGGATGGCGATGTCTTTGATAGAATATAAGATTCAAGTTTCCTCAAGATGTCGGGTTGAATATTGCAGCGATCCATGAACTAATACCTGGAAGTATTTTACTGCTAGGATCCTGGTTTTCAGTTCATACTGATTTCTTTGGGACTATCCTTAACAATATTTAGATCACATGTATCCACCACCTTTTGGGTTTATTTTTTGTTTATTGATTCACTTGTCAATTTAAGGTGTATGTTGATACACTTACTTTTTTTGCGTGCTTTGTCATATGCTTATATGGTCATTGATTTATTTATGTTTATGTACACATTTGTTTATTTAAATTTTGCACATTTCATTTTTTTGGGTTGCATTTAGAGAGTATACAGCCATCTTGAGTGACTGAACCTGGATGGTATAAATCTCATGTATGATCACTGGGGGTTGCTTTGTCCCTGTACACAGAACTGTCCGTGCCCGTCACAGTATAAACAAAAAAGTGCTAACGGGCATCTAGACACACCTATTCTGCATTAAAAAAAACTGCCTGTCAGCACATTTTACAAAACCAGCTTACTTCCACCTTAAAGCCAAGATCTTTTTGTATCCCAATAATGATTTGAGTTTCAGTCTGCTTTACATTTTATCTGAAGAACACAATTTCAAATAGCGATTTTAACTGAAAATATTTAGTGTCATAACAATTTTCTAGATTTTTACTGGCAAAATGGAAACACATAGCAATTCCATCTATAAACTTCTTTTATACTAAATGATATATGCAAACTGATTAGTTTTCAACAACATGAAAAAGACTATTGGCTTTTTTTTTTTTGTTCTGCTTCTGTCCTTTCAGTTCCAAATTCTCATTTTATTAGAAATATGACATCTTTCAAAATGTCTGAGAAAATGATAAGTTGAATCTCTCCTTGATTGTTCTAAATTGCTCCTCTGCTATATTTCAATTTCCTAATTGTCGTACCATTATACCACACTCCAGAGTTGCATACTAAGTGATAAATAATGCATGTAGTATCATAAGTAATAAAGTGAATTACCTCAAAATGTTCTTCAAATTCAGCTGCTGTATACCAGATGTATCTTTAGTGAAATTGTACATTATCTTCCTATCATATGCTATGTACTGTATACGGAGGACATCATTATTATCCATTGTTTTGACCACTGATCTTTGAAATTCTATTATCCAGAACATTGCCGTCTTTAAAACAGATGCACATTTTTATTAATCTTTTCAGTTTTACTATTTGGTTTAAGAGAGCATCTGCAAAGGGTCTATACATTTAATTTTACTTTAATAAAAAAAGTTTGAGTGTTCAAATACAAAAGTTGATTAAGAAGAACAATTTCTAAAGTTTAAAGTGAACATATCACTTCTGTCCCAATGCAAAACAGATTATTTTCTGTGCCTTTGTGGAGTAGTCTGCAATTGCAGCTTTGAATAACAATCCTTCTTTGGATTGCCACATGCACCTGACATTCCACAAACCAATGAAAGCACTTATGCAACAACTAGGAGATATGAGTCAAATGGTCAGACTGAGGGTAGCATCAACTTGAACTTTACTATACTATAGTAGGATAATAAATGTAAAATGGGAAAAGGGTGTGCATACAGTACAGGACAATGTTTAACTGATTATGAATCTTTACAAACAGGAGCTCATAAGAGCAAGGTCTCTAACTTAAAGAGGAATTCCACCCTCCTCCTCGTTATCTTTATTGTCTTCCCTGCTTACTTTATGGTTGTTTGTGCACATTTAAGATACTCACACACACACAGCAGATTCAGTGTCATCCTACTGAGATCCTCTTCTCAGCAATCGCCACATGGTCTTCTCAGCAATCGCCACCATGTTTCTTTGTGATTCATCGAAAGCTTGAACCAGCTTTTTGGGGTTCTGGACCAGCCTTTCGATGTTATGCCACTAGGCCTGCTCCCCCTCCTCTGCTAGTGAAAGAGTGTGACTTTTAGGGTTCCCAGTGCCTCCTGGGGTATGAATGTCACATATCCTAGGAGGTGCCAGGTCCACTGACATCACTTGCTAAGGAAAAGTACAAAGGATAGGGGCTGGGTCAAGACTAAATATTAAACAAAAAAAAAAATTTAACAGAAAAAAAAAATCACAAATTTGCAATAGAGAGGAGGCAAGTTCATATAAAGGGTGAAGAGCTGCTTTAATAAGGACATTAAGAAGGATATTTACTGTACTAAAGCTGGAGTGTGACAAATTTGGTTCAGCTCTGCATAGATACTAATCAGTTAAGAAACCACAGAACAAGGAGAAATAATCTCAGCCACTACACAGACACAGGAGTTCCCTGACTACGCTCTGTGGGTGGGGTGAAACATGTCAGAGGGAGTGGCCTGGATGGAGTTACGTTGAAGCTGCTATCACCTATCACATCTGAGGCCGCGTACACACGGCAGAGAACCTCGACGGGCAGAACACATCGTTCCGCCCGTCGAGGTTCTCTCCCGGCCGTCGAATTCGGCGACCCGCCCGTCGGGAATGGCAACCAGCCATTCTTCCAGGCGGGCCGTCGAGGAAATAGAGAGCGTGCTCTCTATTTCGGCTCGACGGGCTTCCCGACGGGAAGCTCGCTGAGACCGTACACACGGCCGAGGTCCTCGCTGGAATGTGCATTCCAGCGAGGTTCTCGCTGATTTTCAGCGAGAACCTCGGCTGTGTGTACGGCGCCTCAGGGCTCCTATGGTTGTGCAGTGGCTGAGATTTTTTTGTCCTAGTTCTGCATTACTGTGTCAATGCTTTGTGAAATGCTGGTACAAGATAGTGATTTACTACATGTCTTATGCTGCAACATACACCATAAATGCCTGAATTATTACACTGCCTGCAACTGTATTGTGCTCAACCAGAGTAATAATCATTACCAGTATTACCTCAAGTGTTACTGTTAGTGTCATTCAAATGCTACCATTAGTTTTTCTACAAGTACTCCTGTACCTTTCTGCCATACTACTTTTTCAAATACAAGAACTTTTAATCCTTTAATTGGTCTCTGTGTGAGTACTCTCTATGTATTAAGTTCCACTGCTCCTGGCCCCAACCACAAGTTTCTGATGAACCAGACCAATTCCCTACGTGGGTGTCTCTGTTGGTCTCTCCTGCCTGATATCTTTTGAGGGACCTGGGAGAAAACTGCACTAAACCAATGCACCGTTGGCTGTCAGAATACAATATCAAAGCAAGGCGTATTTGTCTATTCTCACTGTTAACGTAGAAGGAGGAACCTGTTAGTTTTTTTAGTTTGGTCTGCAGTCTGAACAAAATTCCCTTATGGCTTTGAAAACAGTAAAAAAGGGAGGACAGACCATATTAGCCCCATAAAGAATGAAGAAGAACATCTGGTTACAAAGGATGGGGAGATGGCGAGGGTATTGAATTTATTCTTCTGTTCAGTCTTCACGAGGGAATCGGGGGCTTCAGTAACCAAAACCGCAGTGTTTATCCTCATGACACATCACAAGAAGCACCTCCATGGTTAACAGAGGACAGAATTAAAATTAGACTTGGGAAACTTAACAATAATAAATCACCAGGACCAGGGCGCTTGCACCCGTGGGAACTCAGTCAAGTAATTGTCAAACCATTGTTCCTAATTTTTAATGACAGTCTACTGACTGGAATGGTACCAGCTGATTGGAGAAAAGCCAATGTTGCATCAACATTTATAAAGGGCCCAAAATACATCCCTGGGAGTTACAGACCAGTTATCCTAACATCAATAGTATGTAAGCTCTTGGAGGGGATGATAAGGGACTATATACAAGACTTTAGTAATGAGAACGGTATCATTAGCAGTAATCAGCATGGATTCATGAAGAATCCTTCTTGCCAAATCAACCTTCTATGAGAAGGTGAGTTCCCATCTAGATAAAGGAAGGCCCGTAGACGTGGTGTATCTGGAATTTGAAAAAGCATTTGATACAGTTCCCCATAAACGTTTACTGTACAAAATAAGGTCCGTTGGCAAAGACCATAAGGAGAGTAGATGGATTAAAAACTGGCTAAAAGGGCGAGTTCAGAGGGTGATGATAAATGGGGAGTACTGGTCTGGGGTGGGCAACTACATGGTTCAATGAAGAAAAATGTAAAATAATGCATTTCAGTGGCAAAAATATGAATGCAATCTATACACTGGGGGGAGAACCTCTGGGGGAATCTAGGTAGGAAAAGGACCTGGTACTAGTAGATCGTAGGCTGAACAATGGCAAGCAATGCCAAGCTTCTGCTAACAAAGCAAACAGAATATTGGCATGCATTAAAAAGGGGATTAAGTCCAGATATAAAATAATAATTCTCCCACTCTACAAGACTCTAGTCCAGCCACAGCTAGAGTATGCTGTCCAGTTCTGGGCACCAGCCCTCAGGAAGGATGTACTGGAAATGGAGCGAGTACAAAAAAGGGCAACAAAGCTAATAACTGGTCTGGGCAATATTAGTTATGAGGAAAGTTTGCAAGCACTGAACTTATTCTCTCTGGAGAAGAGACGTTTGAAAGAGGATATGATTTTAATTTACAAATACCATACTGGTGACCCCACAATAGGGATAAAATGGTTTTGCGGAAGGGAGTTTAACAAGACACGTGGCCACTTAATAGAATTAGAAGAAAATAGGTTTAATCTTAAACTACGTAGAGGATTCTTTACTGTAAGAGCAGCAAGGATGTGGAATTCTCTACCACAGGCGGTGGTCTCAGCGGGGGGGGGGCATCAATAGTTTCAAGAAACTATCAGATAAACACCTTAACAACCACAACATACAGGGATATACGAGGTAATACTGACATATAATCACACACATAGGTTGGACTTGATGGACTTGTGTCTTTTTTCAACCTCACCTACTATATAACTATGTAACTCACTACAAGGTTTAGAAGCAGGCAAAAGGTAGGCTGACATCAATGTAAAAATAAGAAATATTACAATACATATATATATATATAAATATATATATATATATATATATATATATATACACATTGCTCAGCACCCCTTTTGAAAAGTAAGATCGTAATCAATATCTCAATGCACACAAGAACTTTTTAACATTTTTACAAAACGGAGTTCTATAGAACATTTGTTTAGCTCATTACATGAAAGTAAGGTTAATAATATAACTTAGATTACAAAATCTTCAGCTTTACTCAAATTATTAGATGCAAAAATGAATACACCTCACATAAAAAACGATTACATCTAGTATTTTGTATAAACTCCATGATTTGTAAGGACAGCACCAAGTCTTCTAGTCATGGAATGAACAAGTTGGCGACATATTGTAACATCTACCTTTTTCAATTCCTCAAGAACAACCTCTTTTAGAGCCTGGATGCTGGATGGAGAGTGATGCTCAACTTATCTTGTCAGAATTCCCTATAGGTGTTTTCATTAAATTTAGGTCAGGAGGCATACTTGGCCTTTCACCCTGTTCTATTCAGAAATGCATCAATGAACTAAAATGTGTGTTCTGGATCTTTGTCAGGGTGGAAAAGTGCACGACGACCAAAGGCACAGAGTCATGGTAGCATCTTCTCTTTCAATATGAAGCAGAATATCTGTGAATTCATGATGCCATCAATGAAAGGCAGCTCCCTGACACCAGAAGCACGTATGCAGTCCCACAGAAGGACATCACCACCACCATGTTTCACTGTAGCTACAATGCATTTTCTTTGGACTCCTCACCTTTGCAACGCCATACAGTTTTGAAGCATCAGTTCCAAAATAATTTATCTTGGTCTCAGCCCTCCAGAGTACAGAGTGCCAGTTTTTTTTAATTGTATTTCAGCATGGGCTCTGGAAAATTCTAGATGGAGTCTTTTGTGCATGGGCTTTAGGAGAGGCTTCCTTCGTGGCTGGCACCCACGCATGCCATTCCTCTGCAGTGTACACCGTATTGTGTCAAGGGAAACAAGATTACACAAGCTGATTGCATTATTTATGACTACATATCAGCATGTTTCCCCATGGTATTACCTTTTTTATAAAATATATATTTATTGGTTTTACAATAATAAAAAAAAACAAAAAAAAACTGATAAAGCCTAACATGTGCAGCGATAAGGGCAACTGGACTAGAGACCCTGAAACCACAGATTTTATCAAGCACCTGTGGTTTTTAACCAAGTTCAAAAGTGCGCTTGTAAAGTAGAAGGCTAGCATTAATCAATATTAACCTGGTATCAGTTAAAGGTTGTAAGGCCCCTTTCATGACAATAAAATGATTTCCCTGGTGTAGAAATAAAGGAAGCACAACAAGTGTTTTTTGCATATTTGGAAGCCAAATTGTAATTTTAGTAACCAAAAATTACAAATAGGCAGTTCTAGGAAAGCAATACATTGGGAAGAACCAGGCAGAAGAAATAAAGGTATTGACCTCTGACAAAAAGTTACAGAAGGGAGAATAAGTTTAAAAGACAAACAATTTTGTGTAGTCTATCCTTTTTCAAGTGACTGTGAATCAAATTCCTCTGATAACAAAAGGTCCTAAATCACTGTGCAGTATATAGCTGATACAACAACAAAATAGCCCTAGAGGACCACCTTTGCATATCAGGAATGGAAGGTAATTCAGGAAGGAAGGAAGGGGATGGATCATAAAGGATTTTTGGGTGAGATTGACCATTGGTCAGTTAAAATAAATTTTTGTATATAAAGGAATATGGAGAATGAGGTTTTCAGCAGAGTTTTGCCAACAAAGAGGGAAACCTAGACAATATTATACAAGCATTCAAAAAGGATGCAATATCAGCCTCAATGGCAGTACATGCATTAGCTGGAGATGGCTGAAGACAGTCATGAACATACACCAAACTGAGAGGCAAGGCAATAGGTATAAAAGCTAGAAATGGCTAGAACTGTTAATTAAGTGGGAGATTTTAGGAGGTCCAAAGCAATTCTGGGAGTTTGCCAAAGAAAAACAGAGCACCGAGCATTAATCTGTAAAGAGTGCTGGAACAACAGGAAAAAGGTTGGACTTCCCCCAGTTGACCTGGAAGCTTGAGTAGTCACAAAACTCCTCTATCATATTCAGCAGACAGAATAAAGATGCATTAGGTCATCTAAGTAATTAAGGGTTTTATTTGCGTAGAGTGAAATACGCTCTTCTAGGGTTCCTATAGTTAGACCCACTTTGTCCGGTAATACAGTATATGAATACAGATGGCTAGGGGTTCAAAGGCCGAAGTGAATAACAAAGGGGATAATGATGACAAACCAGGCCAAATCAGGCAGTTGTTCTTGGACCAAAGACAAGGAGTTGTAGTGCATGCCACAAATAGGGTCACTCAATGCTATCAAAAGCTTTACAACTATTTACACTATTACGTGTGTATAGGAGTGAGCATGAATATTGGAGATAATGGAAAATACTTTGAATTTTCATTATGGTAGACCTTCCAGGAATAAAACCCCCTTGGTCACTTCCCACTAGGTGTGTTGATCACCTTATTTATTTGGTTAGCCAAGACCTTAATGTCCACAATGATTAAAGAAATAGGTCAGTACCAATCAGTTTACAATTCGTGTAATTTTCCAGTGGCTTAACAATAAGAACAGTAAGTGTGTCTCACATAGAGGATAGAAGGATCCCTATATCCAGTTTTAGTTTTAGGGAGGTATGGACTTAGCATTTGTTTCACATTCACATACCATTCAACTGGAAAGCCATCTAGGCCAGGCATTTTATGAGAGGGTACCTGTGAGATAGCAAATTCAATTTCTTCAGTAGGTATAGATAGGATCATTTGAGGGGTCAAAGAATGGAATGGAACATCCAAATAAATTGTTCATTTTTGTATTGTACAATAGAAGTAAACAAAGAAGAGTAAAAGGTCATGAAGGCATCCAGATTCTCATAAGGGGTGGTATGAAGAGCTTCATTTGTGGGAAATAGAGGTGGAGGTAAAATTCAGTTTCCCCACATATGACAGGAGGTACCCTGCTTTATTACCATGATCAAACATTTTTTGCATGGTATACATTTTGTTTCTCAGTAAGGTCTGAGAGGCAAAACTCATATGATTTACATTTATGAAACCAGTCAATGCGGCATCTGGTGAGGACGCATTGGCGTACCGTTGTTCCTCTTGTAGCATAGCTGATTCCAGCTCCTCAGCAAGCATGTGGTTGTTCTTTATGTAATATTTCCACAACTGAAGAAGGGGAGGCAGGACCAGTACTGAGTTGCCAAAATTCAGCTATGCCCTGGGTGCATTCCTCCATAACCATCTGATCTTCCAACCATTAGGAATTCAAATACCACAGTCCCAAACTCTTAGGAGGGAAAAGTTGGTGTTCCAAAGCATGGTCTATGGCAAATGACTTGGCCAGAGCATTACCTTCCAAAGTGTGTCATGTCATGAAATGAGAAACTGCCAAAAAAGAGTGCCCTCAGATTTTTCATAAAAGCCAAAAAAGCTCAAATTATTCCATTCTGACCTATTTTATAGGTCATCCAGTTTAGATCTGAGAGTCACCATTTTACGGGAGGCTTCCTGTATAGAAGTGGAAAGCAAGGCAAGGGTATCTTCCAGAAAGCACACCTCAGCCGCTTGAGGTTCTCTCTTACAAATCATAGACATCTTGCTTCAAAAAAGAGTAGTCAGTATTTATAGTATCGATTTAAGCTGTCAGCCTGGATGGCATGCTAAATCTTCACCAGTGTGGGTACGCCATCAGACTGGAAAGGCACCTCTTTAGCTGTAGAACCAAGCAATGAGCTGAGGAGTGGTGGTTCAAAAACACTGAAGGTGTCCGTCAGCCGCTCTCTAAGGCCGCGTACACACGACCAAATACATCTGTTCAAATCGGTCTGACAGACCGATTTGAACAGATTTGTCTTCTGGGCTGTTTTGGTTTGATCGCTGTACACACAATCAAACCAAAATCCCCGCCGGCAGACATCGCGGTGATGTGGCGATGACGTTGACGCCGCCACGTCACCGCACCAGGAAGTAAAACACTTCCGTGCATGCGTCGAATCCATTCGACGCATGTGCGAGCAGATATGTCTGCTGGTTAGCGTACTAACCAGCAGACATGTTGGACGGACGGATTCCCAGCAGACAGATTTTAAAGCATGCTTTAAAATCTGTCGGCTGGCAAAATCTGTCTGTCCGCCCGTACACACGTGTGTCTGCTGAAATGGTCTGTCAGACCGTTTCCAGCAGATAGATTTGATCGTGTGTACGCAGATTCTAATGGCAGCAGCTGGGCAGTTGGTAAGTTCACAAGGGAACTGTCACTATGTGGCCATCTTCTCTGCCACAGTAGTTGGTCTGTTCTAGCCGGTTTTCACTATGGGGATGTTGGGAGGACTTGCCAGCAGCAGGGAGTGAGAGAACTGGAGGCAAAATAATAGACACACCACAGGATGTCTGGATGAAAGGATCAAAAGAGACAGAGCTCAAAAGTGTGCTTCAAGGTCTGCTATCAGGCAGCCTCCTCGGTATTGCCACAGTTAAGCCCTGTGGGGCCATCTGTGTGAGTGTTGGATAAAGTCAGCATTTTTTGACAGGGGCGTTTCCTGACTGGAAAAAAAATCCAGAACGAGTGGATTTGAAGAGGAGTTTTTCAGCTGTAAAAACGCTCTAACTCTGAAAACAGGTAAACAAGCTTATTGAGCATTCAGAAGCATCCCCCCTCACCCCCTGATCCCCTTTCCCTGTGACAGTGGGCAGGGGTTTAGTTTCCTGTACCCGCTGTCACATTTTACTGATTTTTAATATCCAACTCCCATTGCCTTTAACAGGTTTCAGCTTTGGCACCTGGAAATTAGTAAAGATTGCCAAACCCAGGTTTGACCCATCCCTATACCTCAGATTAACAGTGGTTTAAATCTTGTTTGGGTATGGTAATGATGTTTATTTGTAAATACCCTAATCCATTATGAAATAGGGTTGCAAACCTGTGCATGTATCCCAAATGTGCAGACTGTGCTTACACTACCAAGGGCCTGTTTTTTGTTTTGCATTCCTTCAGAGCCCACAGCAGTTTTGAAATTCTCTGCATGCACTGGGTTCATCCTTAGAGAGAAATGGCTGACTACTTTTTATCCTGGCAAATGGGCCAAGCCATTAATCACTTGATTAATGTCTGATTCACACATGCCTAGGCCTGGCATATATGCAAAATTTTAGAACCATGGTGAGGGAAATACTGTAGGTGGGCAATATATATTGAGGATGGGAGGGAGTGTTTGGTGGTGCATTAATCTATAATGGTGGTGCATTTATTCACTAATACTATTGTAGTTCCAATATGTGTATTATTATAATAATTATAGTTATAAATGTTACATATCAAAACATCCACATAAATCTGCATCTGTGCTGAGAAATATGTTACTTTCATTTGTTTCTGTTCTGAAGAAGATTCCCAACACTGACGTTGGTTAATTTGCTTTGACTGGAATCTAGAGAGATAAGACGAAATGCTTTGAACAATAGCATTTCAGAAAACGTAATATGGCAGCCTTCATTTCACACAAAAGATACGTCAGCCATTCAATTATGATTTTTAAATGATTCATTATTTCTAATGAATTGTCAGTGAAACAGCAAATGCTTTAAATTAGTTAGATATTTAAAAGTCATACAGATGAGATGAGCTGGGCACATGCTTGTATATGAGATACCAGAAAAAAATCATTTTATTTTGCCAGTGAAATATGTTTTTTCCTTTGACTTCAGTGACAATGTTTATGAAAGAACAGTGCTATTAAATTGCACTCTGAGCACATTTTGCATTTCAACCTTATCTCCTATACAGTTCATATTTTCACATAGGCTATTCTTGCTTTGGATAATAAGCTATCTGCCTGCAACATCTTTGCTGAATCCATTGCTGGTCTTATTCTTGAAATAAATGCAGACACGTGGGGGTATATGAATAATGGTCCAGCAAGTGACAAGAAGCCTGATGAGTTACCACAGTCTGATTCACATGTGGGCCAATCTACTACGCGCCGTGCATTTATTAGATTTTCCTATTTCTTTCCTTGAATTTCATCAAGCGCGCCTCGAATGGATTTTTAAAGACGCAAGCTTGTATTTACAATATGGTCAAAACCGAGAAAGAAAGAGCAGATATAAATACTGCCTTAGATATTTCATTTGCAGCACTGTATCCTGTGCTGACAGTTAAAAAAAAAAAAAATGAACACAGCTTTATAGATTGATCACAAATTATTTTTCACATTGCATTCAGAAATCTTCTCAGGATTCATCTATTGAAACTGAATTGTGCATTACCAAGCTTATTTAAAAAGGAAACCTAATTTATATAAGTGTAAAAACATGCATTTTTTATTCTAAACATAAAAAATATAAATCTAAATGTTTCTCTCATGTATTAAAGAATATGCAAATTCAGTCACTAAAGTGACCTATTGCATACACTTTAACAGTTGATATCATATCAAAAGTCATTTTCAGCATTTTAAAATCTGCAGATTTCTATAATATATTAACTGGTGATTGTGCCATGAAGGCCCTTGTTCAGGCATTTCCTGTTAGAGGAGACAACTCTCTGTCCCTGAGGGTCTCAACTATTCAATTGTGTTCTTATAATGTTACACAGGATGAAAGACTACAAGCGGCCATTTCAACAAATAATGCATATTCATGGTTCGCAGTTGTTTATTAGGAAATTCGCCATGAGAAAATCCATGCAGTCATCCTGAATTAAATGCATGCAGACCAGGAATCATTGCAAAGGGGCTGCATAAGATCTGCAGCACTGAAATGCAGCAAATATTAAAAATAAATAAATACAAACATTGTATTTATTTTATTATATACAGTATGTATTTATTTGTTTTTAACCACTTCAGCCCCGGACCATTATGCTGGTCAATGACCAGGTCACTTTTTTTTTGCGATTTTGCACTGCGTCGCTTTAACTGACAATTGCGTGGTCGTGCGACGCGGCTCGCAAACAAAATTGGTGTCCTTTTTTCCCACAAATAGAGATTTCTTTTTGGGGTATTTGATCACCTCTGTGGTTTTTAGTTGTTGTGCTATAAACAAAAATAGAGCGACAATTTTGAAAAAAAATTATATTTTTTACTTTTTGCTATTATAAATATCCCCCAAAAATATATAAAAAAAACATTTTTTTTCCTTAGTTTAGGCAGATACATATTTTTCTACATATTTTTCTTTAAAAAAATCTAAATAAACGTTTATTGATTGGTTTGCTCAAAAGTTATAGAGTTTACAAAATATGGGATAGTTTTATGGCATTTTTATTAATATATTTTTTTTACTAGTAATGGTGGCGATCATCGATTTTTATCGGTACTGCGACATTATGGCGGACACTTCAAACACTTTTGACACATTTTTGGGACCATTGGCATTTTTATAGTGATCAGTGCTATAAAAATGCATTGATTACTATAAAAATGCCACTGGCAGTGAAGGGGTTAACACTAGGGGGCGAGGAAGGGGTTAATCTTGTTTCCTGGGTGTGTTCAAACTGAAGGGGGCTGGGTATGACATGGGGAAATGACAAATCGCTGTTCATACATTGTATGAAGAGACGATAGGTCATTTCCCCCCCTGACAGGACCGGGAGCTGTGTGATCTCACCCACCGGGCAAGCGTGTCGGGATCAGGGGCAAGCGGGGGGTGTGCACGTGCCTCTAGTGGCCGATTCGCGAGGTGGCGTATACCTACGTGACCTCGCGCAGGCTGGTCGGCAAGTAGTTAAAGACAATTGCCTATTCACAGTAGATTTGCAAACGAAATGTGATTCAATTAGGTTTCACAAAACAATATCCTTTGATGGATCTTTAGCACTTATGATTAGACATGTGCACACTGAAATATTTTGTTTTGGATTTTCATTTTTGTCCGAAAAATAAATTTATTTAGTTACTCCTGAAATGTGTTTTTAATTATTTTAAATGCATTAGTCCAAAAATCTGAATTGATTAAGGTTGAATCTGTCATTGAAGGCTTATGGTGTCTGTCTAATGATGATTCCATGGAGCAGCTAAACTGTATAACGGCACAATCGTACATTTCCGGTCGAATGTTCCGCCCACAAGCTATAGAACAATTCTAATGTTGTATGACTAGTAATAATTATATTTATAAATTATTATTCCTAGTCAACCAACATCCTAATTCTTCTATAGCCTATGGGGCTGTGCATTTGACCGGAAATGTATGATTGCGGCGTCGTTCAGTTTAGCTGCTTGTCAAATCTTCTTAAAACTTTCGACAAACACCATAAGCCTTCAATGACAGATTCAACGTTTGTATGTTTTATACTACTTTGTCGAATCTTCGTCGATCATGACGAATGGTCTACCCCAACACTGTCTCTACAATGTCAAATCTTTTCTCTCTATGTCGAATCTTTCCTCTCTATGTAAAATAATCTTGGACTAATAGAGTTAAAGCGGGGGTTCACACAAAAAATATTTTTTTAACATTACATTCAACCGACCGGCGCATACAGCACGTCACGAGTTCCCGAAAGAAGCCGGACTGCGAGTAGGCTCTATACGGCGCCTGCGCACCGACGTTCGGCTTCTTTTGGCAACTCGTGACGCGCTGTATGCGCCGGTCGGAAGCCTGTCAATCAATTAGGATAGTCCAGTCCCACAGATTACATACCCGGAAGCCGCGGTAAAATTCGGTATGTACGGCAATGAAATAAAAAAAAACTCATTCTCACAACTCAGCTGAATGTAATGTTATTTTTTTATTTTTTTGGGGTGAACCCCCGCTTTAAGGTTAGGCACATTCGACCACAGCTTCGATAGACACGGATTGCTATTGTTAGCCTCATGTTGAATCTTCTATCTATATTGAACTGTTGTTGCAACGAAAACTAAAATAAAGCATTTTTTTTATTTTGGATCTTTCGGATTTCGGACTGCATTAGAACGAAAACTAATGCACATGTCTACTTAGGATCTGCTGCAGCCTCTATGCAGTGAAGCCTGGTCTACATGCATGCACTTGACCAATGGTTGAACTAATTTTCTTGTGTCTTTTTCCAGCAAAACACACTTTTATGTGTGTCATTGATAAAACAAAAAAAACACATCTAAAGCATACTGCACTGCAACTGTGCCAAAAATGTTAGATGCGATAAATTAACCCTTTAATAGACTTGGATGGTTGAAACTGGGAGTGTGATAAAAAAAAATAATTGGGAGAAGTCCACACATAATGGAAACTGAATTGATTTACAATCTTGACTTTTTCTATGAAAGCCAAGTGTGATTTCACTACCTTATTCATTCCAAGCTTTCCATTAATGGAATAAGGTAATATATTCACTGACCAATAGGGAGGCTCAGAAGGTGGAAGGGGGAGGGTCAAGCTCTATGTTTACAGGAAAAAGTGAAAGGAATGCACGCAATTTCAGCTGTCTATATCTCTCAATCTATTCATTTTAATATGTAATTTTCCTGGAAGGTAACCTTTGCTTATGCTTTTTTCCCCATATATTAGGTGTCAATTGCTCAGCTGTGTGACAGTTTTTGTGTTTTTGATGGGCTAACATAAAAAATGTATACATAAGTATAAACTGTTTGCACTAATTATCGTCTAATGTTGTGTGAATGAACTGTGCTTTATTGTTAGTTAAAGTGGAGTTCCACCCATTTTTTTATGTTTGTCTGTGCTGCATGCCCAAATCTCATAGGCCCAGATTCATAAAGCAATTACGCCTGTCTAACTGGTGTTAGACAGGAGTAATTTCAAATTTTGCGCGCCGTATCACTAGTTTGAATCCTCAAACCATGATACGGCGGATTCGGGCTTCGATCCGAGAGGCTTACGTCTTCGTAAGCCTTCGGATCTACGCTGCGATATTTTTGCGGCCGCTGGGAGGAGTTTGCGTCGTTTTCATGCGTCGGGATATGCAAATGTGTTTTTACGGCGATCCACGAAGATACGAGCGGTCTTCGCAATCGCTTACGTCTGTTTTTTTTTACGTACTGTTAGACCAGCTTTTTGCTGGTCTAACGGTGCGTAGCCCATGTTAAGTATGGCCGTCGTTCCCGCGTCGAATTTAAATTTTTTTTTTTTTTTTTTTGCGTAACTCGTTCGGGAATAGAAATGTCCGTAAACGACGCTACTCAAACAACGAATGACGTAACGACGTGATTTCGCGCAATGCACCGCCGGAAATTTGCAAACGGAGCATGCGCAGTTCGATCGCCACGGGAACGCGCCTATTTTAAATCCTTCACGCCCCCTACTCGTCTAGATGGATTGCGACGGGAGAAATACACTACGCCGCCGTCGTTTACTGGACAAAATCTACCTGGATTCCACGTAGAGCCAGGTAAATAACGGCGGCGTAGTGTATTTCTGATACGCTACGAGAATCCAATTCTCTCTGAATCTGGGCCATAGTGTTCAGAATGGTCAATTTTTATTTATTTTGTTGCTTGTAAATACCTTTATTTTGTAGTTCTTCATTACTTCCTCCTCCTTATTAGCCTAGGCTATTAGGTCACAAGGCTATTTGCAAGGGTTTCTGGTAGGGTTGTCCCGATACCGATACTAGTATCAGTATCGGGACCGATACCGAGTATTTGCGGGAGTACTTGTACTCCTGCAAATACCCCCGATACCTAAATAGAATACTTCCCCCTTCCCGCCGCCGCCACCGCCGCCGCCGCAAAGCCGCCGCCGCAAACCGCCGCGTTAATCCCCGTGCAATACAGCGTGCATTACGAGCTTTCGTTTGAATACTTGTAATGCCCGCAGCGCCATGTATAGACACTCCCCTTCTCGGGATTGGATGGATCTGTCCAATCCCGAGCAAGGGGGAGTGTCTATGCACGGATCCGTGTATAGATACTCCCCCTTGCTCGGAGATTGGACGGATCCGTCCAATCCCGAGAAGGGGAGTGTCTATACATGGCGAGGCGGGCATTACAAGTATACAAACGAAAGCTTGTAATGCACGCTGTATTGCACGGGGATTAACCCGGCAGCAGCAGCGGCGGCGACATCTACTACAGGTATGGGGGACATGGCTGCAATATGGGGGACAGGACATGGCTGCATATGTGGGGGACAGGACATGGCTGCAATATGTGGGGGACAGGACATGGCTGCAATATGTGGGGGACAGGACATGGCTGCAATATGTGGGGGACAGGACATGGCTGCAATATGTAGGGGACAGGACATGGCTGCAATATGTGGGGGACATGGCTGCATTTGGGGACACATTTAAAAAAGTATCGGTATTCGGTATCGGCGAGTACGTGAAAAAAAGTATCAGTACTTGTACTCGGTCCTAAAAAAGTGGTATCGGGACAACCCTAGTTTCTGGGATAGGCATCATGTGTCCCAGTAGTCCTTGCAAACCTGACTGAAACCTATTACATTGCTTGTGCAGCACTGAGCATGTGCGAGATATGCAAAGCTGAAATCCAGGAAGTCATACAGTCTGGCTTCATGATGCCCACACTTAAGATGGCCACGGTCTATTTCTAGATTCTAAATGCTGTAACAACCTAACAAAACGGACCTTAGTTTACAAACTTTACTAGAATACATTAAGCTTGTGTATTACAGGGGTATTTATATTTAAAAAGTGAAATTGTGGGTGGAACTCCCCTTCAATGTGGGTGATTCCAATGACCATTTTCTGCATGCCTAGTGGACAGATCCCCCAATAATGGCAAAACTGCTTTACACTCTTTCCAATTTCTAACAAACTTTGAATAAACACACACATTTTGGTTCACAAATATTGCAATTCAAGCTGGCCAACTTTATCAAAGAAGTAATCACTCTCTGATCAGTCCCTACTCCCCTACTCTACTGTGTAAGATAACAAATATTTAATTGCTTAAAGCACATTTTAATATTTGGCATATACATTGGGTATAGAAAAGAATCCCCCCCCCCCTTTAAAATAATCACATTGTGTTGCTCTTTGCAGCCTGTTTTATCCAGCTGTATTTACTAGTCCAAGATGAGAAATAAACAGAGGGTGCACTGGCCTAATGAATTATCTTTAAAAAGGCTCTGAGGAAGAGGCGCTGCCTTGAAATGCGTCAGCCAGTCCTTTTATGGGACATTCATCTCTTATGTGACACAATGGGGTTATTTAGAAAAGACACATTGCACTAAAAGTACAACTTGGATGTTATAAGTTGCATTAGTGAATAGAGCTGGATAAAACAAAAATTGTGTCCGTCTTCATTTCAGGCTGCAGAGCAACAACGTGTGATTATTTTAGGGGGGGGGATTATTTTCTATATCCACTGTAAAGAACAGACAGACACAGTTGAAGGAGAGCAACAGACTTGATCTGACCATGCAATTGTATTTGTATATATATATATATATATATATATATATATATATATATATATATATATATATATATGTGTGTGTATACATATATACACATACAGTATCTCTCAAGAGTACACCCCTCACATTTTTGTAAATATTTTATTATACAGTATCTTTTCATGTGACAACACTAAAGAGATGACACTTTGCTACAATGTAAAGTAATGAGTGTTCAGCTTGTATAAATTTGCTGTCCACTCAAAATAACTCAATACACAGCCAATAATGTCTAAACCTGTGGCAACAAAAAAGTGAGTACACACCTAAGTGGAAATGTCCAAATTAGGCCCAATGTGTCAATGTTTTATGTGGCCACCATCCAGCACTTCCCTAACCCTCTTGGGCATAGAGTTTACCAGAGCTTAACAGGTTGCCACTGGAGTCCTCTTCTACTCCTCTATGACGACATCACATTGCTGGTGGATGTTAGAGACCTTGCGCTCCTCCACCTTCAATTTTAGGATGCCGTTTGAGAATGCCCCACAGATGCTCAATAGGGTTTAGGTCTGGAGACATGCTTGGCCAGTCCATCAACTTTACCCTCAGCTTCTTTAGCAAGACAGTGGTCATCTTGGAGGTGTGTTTGGGGTTGTTATCATGTTGGAATACTTCCCTACTGCCCAGTGAAGGGAGGGATCATACTCTGCTTCAGTATGTCACAGTATATGGTGGCATTCATGGTTCTCCAGTGCCGAAAGCATTGATGCAGCCTCAGACCATGACACTCCCACCATAGAAAGGTATCTGAAGCACTTCTAAGCAGAAAGCAGAAGACTGTATAAGTAATGAGTACATGTGGCTACCATCACATACAGATATATTTATGTTGAATCTGTTTTATTAAGTTGCAAACAGTTGTAAAACATCAACAAAACATAGGTCAGGGATAATATCTGTCTGTTGAGTGTACAAGTCCAAATTAGAATCGGAAGGACAACAAAATAACCTGTATCACATATGCATAGTCAGGTAAATAAGCTTAATGAACCCAGAGATTAGTGAGGTGAATACAGTAATGTTAAATCAAATAACCAATAAGACAGGATCAAAACAGAAAACAAAGGCTCAACACAAATGGCCTGAACGCATGGTAGATCTACTGGTAAGATTGTTAGACTGAAAAAGTACAGGGGGAGGAGAAAAAACAGAGGAAAGGAAAGAGAAAAGAAAAGGATAGGGGGGAGAGAAAGCAGGGAGAGGCGGCATCTCGTTACTCATGAGAGGGCACCCGGGAAGCAGAGGGATCCGTGGTCGCTATAAAGGATTCAAAATCCGCAGAGAACCTGAAGTGTAACCAAACGGTCCACATAATAGTGTGGCCTTCACATTTATCTGTATCCCACGCAAGCATCCTTTCAATGTGTTCGATCTTGTCCATTTCACATGCCCAGTCAGCCAGAGAGGGGGTCAAAGGTTGACGCCACGCTCTGGCGATAACTGAACGTGCAGCAGTCAGCACATGGCGGATTAAGCTCTTCTTGATTTGTTTGTATGACCCCGGGATCATAGATAAGACTGTTAAGCGGGGTTCATTGGGGTACTTGTCGCCTACTAGCTTGTCATAGAGGTTGAGAATCTTGTCCCAAAAGGGGGCAACAAGTGGGCACGTACCCCAAATGTGCGTCATATTCCCCGTGGCGTGCAAACATCTCCAGCACATGTCAGAGATATTAGGATCAAACTTATGTAGAATAGTGGGGCAGCGGTACCACCTAGAGAAAATACGGTAATTTCGTTCTTGGGCATGAGACGAGGTAGATAATTTAAAAGAAAGCGCCAGTGTCTTGCCCCACTCCATATCATCCGGAGACAAATCCATCTCCCTTTCCCATTTCGAGAGGAATGATGGTGGGTTTGGATATGAGACCTGGATCAGCATTTGGTATATCAGGGAAAGCGAATGCTCTGGTCGGTCTGACTGGGAAAGCAATGACTCAAAGGCAGTCTGAGGTCTAGTCATGTCGGCGATGTTTGGTATTTTGTGTAGAAAGTGCGTTAATTGAGTGTGTTCAAGCCAAGCAATAGAAGGGTTGTGGCAGGAAGAGAGCATGTCTGGTAGGGGGATCGGTTTTCCATCACGAAGCGTATGTCTCAACAGAGGAGCTTCTGAGTTTTGCCACATAAGAAATTTAGATTTAGCACAAGTCGGAGAGAAAGAGTTTATATCAAATAATGGGGTCAAGGGGCTGGGTCTCGAGGATAGTAAACCTTTGTGGATGTAGTTGTCCCAAATTCGCAAGGTAGTGGAAGTCACAAGGGGCAATAAGTCCGCAGGGGGTCTATGTGTTGGGTGAGTCCACAGAAGGGATGTGAGGCTGGGAGATATTCGGTCATTTTCTAATGATGTCCATAATTTAGTGGAGGAACGCGTGATAGTACAGTCGTAAGTCCGGGAGGGCAACACCCCCTCTATCTTTAGGTAAAGTTAAAGCGCTAAAGCTAATCCTGGGTTTCCTATGTCGCCATATAAAGTTCCGAATGGCCCTGTTAATCGATTGGAAGAAGCTACGAGGAGGGGGGCTAGGAATTGCCTGAAACATATATAAAAAATTGGGAAGAATGTCCATTTTGACGGCGTTCATTCGGCCAAACCAGGAGATGTTAGGTTTATCATAAGATTCTAGGCACGTCCGCAATGTTCTCATTAGGGGCAGATAGTTTATGTCTGTCAGGGTGGGTAAAGAGGTAGGGATTTGAATTCCAAGATATTTGACAGCCTTTTGCTGCCATTTAAATTCAAATGTAGATTGAACCCTGGTTACTGTAGGCTTGCGTAGGGATATGTTAAGGGCCTCAGTTTTGTCATAATTCACCTTAAAGTTACTGGCCAGTCCAAACTCTGTGAATGCCTCAATAATGGCTGGTATAGATGTATGGGGTTTAGTCACATATAATAAGAGGTCATCCGCATATAGGGACAATTTGTATTGACGGTGACCAATGGAAATACCCTGAATATTGGAGTCGTGACGGATGGCCATGGCTAGATGCTCCATTGTTAGAACGTATAACAATGGCGATAGGGGACAACCCTGACGGGTTCCGTTACGAATCCATATTGGGTCAGATAGTAGGCCGTTAGATCGGATCCTTGCCGTAGGGTTGTTATAGAGGGCAAGGATCTTGCAGAGCATGTTGGGTCCAAGGCCCACTTGATGAAGCGTTCTCTCCAAGAATTTCCAATGAACCCGGTCGAACGCTTTTTCGGCGTCAACCGAGATCAAGCAAGCCGGGATTTTACATTTTTGGGCATATTCCATCAGGGAAATAGTTTTGAGGATGTTATCCCTGGCCTCCCTCTTAGGGGTGAATCCCACTTGGTCAAGGTGTATTAGGCCTGGTATTGCTGGTAGCAGTCGGTTGGCCAGAAGTTTGGAGTATAAGCGGATGTCAATGTTGGTGAGGGAAATGGGGCGAAAGCTACCGCACAGCGTAGGATCTTTCCCGGGTTTCGGTAGAACTATAATATGGGCTTCCAGAGCCTGTCTCGGAAAAGGTGACTCCCTAGAGATGCTATTATACATTTTCATAAGAAGCGGTGTAAGAGAGTCACGGAAGGATTTATAGAAACAGGTTGAGTATCCGTCTGGGCCTGGACTTTTGTTAGGCTTCAGGGATGATATTGCCTGCACAAGTTCTTCCTCGACAAACGGTTGTTCAAGCTCGTGCACTAGATCTGTAGGAATAGTCGGAAGTGCCGTGGCAGCAATGTAATTGTCAATTTTAGATTGAAAGTCACCAGGCGACATGTGCGGAGGGTGTGAGGGGAGGTTGTAAAGTACGTCGTAGAATGAACGAAACAATGCGTTAATTTCCTTAGGATGATGGGTGAGTTGGCCGTCAGGTCTCTTGAGTTTAGGAATGGAAGCAATGCTATTTCTTGCGTGGAGGGCTCTAGCTAACATTCTACCCGGTTTATTAGCTTCGACATAGAATAATTTACGTGATCTGTCCCTAATGGACAAGGCCTTCTGTTCAAACAAGTTCAGCAGTTTGAGTCTTGCGGCGGATAACGCAAGTTGGGTGGTCGGGGATTGAATACTTTTATGGGAACGTTCCAAGTTAGCAATCTGGAGAGACAGATCCTGAATCTGGGCCAGACGTAGACGTTTAAGTCTAGAGCCATGTTTAATAAAGACCCCACGTACTACACATTTCAATGCTTCCCATTGTATGGGAGCAGGAGTGTCGTCATTTCTATGGTCCGAGATAAAGTTTAATATAGTGGTCCGGATATCATCAGAACATACGTCATCCTGCAATAGCGAGTCATTAAGTCTCCAAGTCCAGTCATGACCAGGCAAATCAGGTAGGGAGAGGGACAAAAACACCGGCGCGTGATCAGACCATAGTATATTCCCGATCTTAGTCTGGGGATGGTACGTCAATGCGTATTGGCTGACAAGAAAAAAATCAATGCGGGAGTAGGAGCTATGAGCTGCAGAGAAGAAGGAATAATCCCTATCTGTAGGGTGGAGGGTGCGCCATACATCCAACAAGTTGTGTTGGAGTAGGAATCTCTTCAATTTATTGATTTGGTTATAGGAAATAGAGCTTCTACCCGAGGAGGTATCCAATGCCGGGTTTAAAACACTGTTAAAGTCTCCAGCAGCGAGGATCACTCCCTCAGCGAAGTCCATTAGCTTGTGAAGGTATAGAATAGTATTAGTTATCTGGTCCTGGTTTGCGATATACATGTTAGCTAGGGTGTATGTTTTACCGCTGAGAGATATTTTCAAAAACAGGTATCTACCGTCAGGGTCTGAACAGGAATCTAACAAAGTATAATTTACTGATTTGTGGAGGGCAATCGCCACCCCTCTAGATTTAGATTGGGAGTACGTGCTATGTACCCAAGTCGGGTAATATTTATTTCGCAATTTTGGAATGTGATTTGTACGGAAATGGGTTTCTTGGAAGAAAATTATGTCAATTTTGGATTTATGAAAGTCATACAGTATCTGTGATCGTTTAGTTGGTTCATTCAAGCCACGGGCATTGAATGAGCACAGGTGAAGGGCAGCCACATCCCGAGGGCCCCCCATGGCAACGAGATGGAAAGAGAGAAAAAAAAAAAAGGAAAATCAGGAAAAATGGTAGAGGGGAGGAGAAAGGTGGGGGAGGGAAGACAACAGAAACAACAGAACCACCCAGATGCTAGTATAGAGTTTAACACCAATCAGATACCCCAATCAGGGGTGGCCGTTAAGGCCCTTAGGATTCAATCTGTCCCGAAAAATCAGAACAGGCAGAAACGCTAAATTCTATGTGGGGAGGAAAAGTACACAAGTAACAGTTTGCCTGAGCTCCACCCCGCAATGCCTTAAAACAGGTTATGAGAACAAAATGACAAAGGAAGAGGGCTCACCAGAAACACAGTGGTTAAGTCGTTGTAGAACCCTTTTACAGTTAAGGGAATAAGAACTGTATGTAAACACCTCTACACTATAACATCTGACCGGCTGGACCCACGAGAGGAGAATTCTGATTGGAGAAAAAAAAAAACCAAAAAATAATAAAAAGGGGGGAATTCAAAAACCATGGGGATTGATACGCTCTAAATCAGTATAGACAGTATGTTCCATGAGGGGGTTTAAACAGTAGTCTAGAAATACAGAAAGAATCCTCCAACCCAAGTAGGGTGGAGTTTGAAATACGTTTGGAGTCCCAACCAGGGGTCCTCTCGGAGTCCAAGCCAGACAGAAAATAATCCTAAACTAACAGCGCCTGCCACAACATATCCCAGGGATTCTAAGTGCAAATAAGGGAGTACTAGGAGGCACATATGCGTTACTCTAAAGTAGCAGTAGCAGTCATTAGCAGTCATTAGCAAAAAAATAAAAAATTAAATACAAAATTTCACAGTAAAGGAAAACACAACACGTCATTTGCAAACTTCAGTACATGCAATATAGCCCCGCCCAAGGATGCAACATTGGCCATCACAATTTATGGGTTGTATAGGTGTTGAAGCGGTCCAGGGCTATGGCCAACGCTTTCACCATTGTAACCATTACTGAGTGGAAGCTGGACGTGTAGCTCTAAACGAGGTATGACAGTATTGATCCTATGATAATGGCAATGTCTATTTCCCTTAAAGAGCAGAGTAGCAAGGCGGTATGGTCTTTTATCGAGGTGACGTCCAAAAGTAATTGAAGGCAACAAGGGCGAATCACGAGTCGATTTGTCAAAGCCTAGTAAACAGGTCACACCTCTCTAGAATGTGGGCCAGGAGGTGGTGACCTCGGGGTGTTTCTGTGGAGAGGCCCCGCACGTCTGCGTTGCGGGATCGAGGTATCAGCGGGAACAGCATCTATCGCTAACCAGTCAGGTACATCAATGGGCTCGGTGTCCAGAAAGCGGAAAACATCTGGGAGTTGTCTGTGATCATTCACAAAGATGCTGTCGTTGCGTAGGCGGACAGTAAGGCCAAAAGGGTAGGTCCACACATAGGTGCCACCACAATCCCTGATTTTATCCAGTAAAGGTTTCATTTGACGTCTCATGTACAAAGTTCTGCGGGACAAATCCGGAAGGAGGTGAATCGTAGCCCCATCCAAGTAATATGGGCCCCTGTTCCAGGCGCGGCGCATTATCTCCTCTTTCATGAGAAAAAAATGCACCCTGCATAACACATCTCTGGGCTGGGTGCGTTCCCCCCCACCAGGAGTGTTCACCCTGTGTATTCTATCCAATTCAATGGATGCAGAGGCAGGCCTGCCCAGGATGTCATTAAATATGCCACTAACAGTGTTCCGTAGGTCTACCGCTCTAACGGACTCCGGAATGCCACGCAGTTTGATATTATTTCGCCTGTGGCGATTTTCCAAATCGTCATGTTGCAGACGCAAATGGGTCATGGCGGCCTGATGTTGTTTGTGCATACCTTCCAGAGAGTCCAGCCTGTACAGTATTGCATCTCTGTCCGTGGATAGAATTTCTACAGAGTTTTCAAGCTTCTGAACATTCTGCGATATGTTAGTTATGTCTTGACGCAGGGATGATACCATCCTGGTGGCAATAGTTTCCATGTCTTGTCTTGTGGGTAGGGATAGCAGGATAGCAGACATCTCTGCAGGAGATAGAACAGCATGAGAGGACGGGGCAGACGAAGCGCCATGATCTGCGGAGCTAGTAGACATGCTAGGCTGATCAGGGTTGGTAGTTAAATCCTCCCTCAGCAACAGAGGTATGCCAGAGAGGCTGGAGCCCGGACCAGAAGATCCTGTGGTAGCAGGAGGGGGAAGCGGGGGGATAGTGACTACCTGTGAAGCAGTTGCAGTAGGTGCCGCGTTGTCCCTCTTAGTGGGTTCTGGTGCCATTTTGTCCCGGGAAGCAGACCTAGTTCTCGGTGTGTCTGGGGTGAAGTAGTGCTGGATGTCAGCAGGGTGTGTGCCGCGGAGGTTTCCGTGTTTATGGCCCTTTCTGGACGTGGGCATCTCAGGCAAGGTCGGGAGAGAAGCTCTTCCTTGCAGGCATATGGAGTGGAGCTTAGGCAATGTAATTTCACATCGTTATAGTGAGCCTATTTCCCCAAATACTGAATATTTAGACGGGGCAGCTCACTGGCAGGCTAGGATGTCGTGGTGACCAAGGGGGGCCCAAATCTAGCGGGGACCAGGCTGGGAGAACAGGGACACCCTCCTTAATGTTGCAAGATGGCCGCCACTTACATGGGAAAGTCAGGGGTCACTCAGTGGCAGGCATCTGCACATGCACGTCTCCTCAATGGGTGTGAGGGGTGGTATGTAGGTTGGCTGGTCACAGGGGTTGTGGGAGAAGGTAGCTGCAAGTCCAGGAATGGAAGTCAGGAGTACCAAGATGGCCGCCGTTCCCCGAGTAGGCCGAAGCCGCGGGTGTGCTTACCAGCCACCGCCGTGTAGAGGAGCGCCACTCCGCGCAGGCCTGAACCAGCCGACTTGTCGTGGAGCGGGATCGGTAGGTGCAGAGGGCCCCCGGGGCCAGACAGGCCGTGGATCAGTGGTGGGAGTCCAAAGATGGCCGCCGCTCCGCAAGTAGGCCGGAGCCGCGGACTTTCCTGCTGGAAACTGGAGCGCGGAGGAGCGCTGCTCCGTTTATGCCTCGCACACTCAAATAGGTATGGGGCCAGCTCGGGAGGCGCAGAGGATCGCTCGCTCCCAGATCGTGGATCGGAGCAGGTAAGTCCACAATTCCAAGGCTTTTGGACGGAGCTAAGAGGAATCACGTCCTGCTCCTTCATGCGTCCATACAGATATATTTATAACCATTACTAGGGATGAGCCGAACACCCCCGAGTTCGATTCGCACCAGAACCGTCGAACTGTCCGATCGTTCGCACGAACATTTAGAACCCCATTGAAGTCTATGGGACTCGAACGTTCGAATTCACAATTGGTCGTTTTAAAGACCAATTTTCAAGTTATTGTTGGAAAACGTCTTTCAGAACCCGGGTCTTGCCCCAGGGAACATGTACCAATGGAAAAAAGTCTTAAAAACGGTCGTTTTTTCAGGAGCAGGACTCCTGAAAAACTACTGTTTTTAAAACTTTTTTTCCCATTGATAGTATCAATGGAAAAAAAGTTTTAAAAACGGTTGTTTTAAAGACCAATTTTCAAGTTATTGTTGGAAAACGTCTTTCAGAACCCGGGTCTTGCCCCAGGGAACATGTATCAATGGAAAAAAGTCTTAAAAACGGTTGTTTCGTTTCACTTGAATTTTCTGCAAACGATCGTTTTTGTTCGAAATTCGACGAACGATCGAACGGACGATGTTCGAGTCGAACATACGTTAGTTTCGAACGCGAAGCTCATCCCTAACCATTACATAGAAACAAAGGGGTTCTGGGACTTTAAAAGATGTGCATAACATGCACCTCCATCCCTAAATCAGAAACAAGAAAGGGATTTTTGGGACTTTGAGTGAGGCACAAGACACGTGGTAGGAGAAATTGTAAAACTGTTTAATTGGCATATAAACAAAGCATACCTCATAAACATGTGATGCATGGTTGAACTTGAGTATTTTTATCTATATACAAGGCATACAAAAATGAGGAATACATATATATATATATATATATATACATGCACGCATCTGAAATCGCATAGTATCCCATGGAAGCAACTAGAATAAAAACCCAAATGCTTATTAAGTAATTGATACAAATGGGTTATAGGATACAAATTCATCACAGTTGAGGTCAAGCTATGTGTTAGGAACATGATAACATTGATAGACTCAACGGGTTTCGTGACCAGTTGCCACTCATCAGGAGCAAACGCATATCTGAACACATCGTGCGAAACATGTCGGGTACATAGCCTGCTTCCTGCTTCATATACTATGCCCTGACTGAACGTTCTTTAAGATTTCTTACAAGCATTTTTTATGATGCCTGTAGTGTTTTATTTTGTTTTTATTTTAATAAATACATATTTTTTTACATCTTATCATTGGATTTATCTGCACTATGTGGAAGCCTTCTTTGTTGTTTTTTTTTCCATGATATGCATCTGTGTTTTGATTTCTGGTGTTTAGTCTCTCCTGAAGTTGTAACACTACAGCCTTCAACATCCATTGTATGTGGCGGGGACACAGGAAGTTGTCCTTTACAGGAATTCCAATTTGCCTGGAAACATCCAATGCACTTTTGACTCACTGCCGCTAGCGTGTGTGTCCATGTGAAGGGGTACGAGCATTCAATCCCCCCCGGTGTTGGAATCACTGCCCTGGGTGTCGTATGTGCTGAATATCATCTCTGTTCACAAGAATGCTAACACATATTTGCATCCTATATGAAATATTTGGAACATTGAATATTTTTAATGAACTTTTCTGTGAGGTTCATTCTCTTTGGATTTCATGCTCTGTGTACACAGTATTGTTAAACTGACTTTATACACTTCAGAGTTTTTTATTATTTGTGTCACAGTGTATACACATTTATTATATATGCATCGTTTAGGTGTTCTGATTTTGTGTTTGTGACGAGAACACAAGGTTTTATTATTGGCTTACATGCACTTATGCATACCGATATATGGTCTATGTTGGTACATACATTTATAATTTTCTTCCACATTTTTCATTTTGGGGTATTTTTAGAGCCCTGCATCTGTTTATTTTCCAATTTTGTTCACAATATGTCCTATTGTTGATGCTAGGAGCTACCACATTTTTTTCACTAGTAGCGCAACTTTTTTCGTCACATATTTACTAGTATAAAAATTCAAATGCTTATTGAGTAATGGATACAAATGGGTTATAGGATACAAATTCATCACAGTTGAGGTCAAGCTATGTGTTGGGAACATGGTGACATTGATATGTGGAAAAAAAAGGTACCAAATAGGTTCTAATGTTTTGCCAAGATAGTAAGAAAGAAGGTAGGGGCAAGGGGAAACAAGATGTATATCTCCCTGGTATACTTACATATACATTGTTCTAAATAAGCAGTGTTGCAAGTCAGGATCTGCGAGGCAAGTCTACATATGAATTCCTCTTTTTTGTATGCCATTGCCTTGTATATAGATAAAAATACTCATGTTCAACCATGTATCACATGTTTATAAGGTATGCTTTTTTTTATATGCCAATTAAACAATTTTACAATTTCTCCTACCACATGTCTTGCGCCTCACCCAAAGTCCCAAAAACCTCTTTCTTATTACACAAAAACAGGGTTTATAAAACATGAAAACACTTTGGTAAGATATATATATATATATGTGGCAATGTGCAGTATAGAAGAAGAGCATAGCTATATAGAATGGAGTCTCATAGCATTAGCAATATCCTACTAGGAACCCTTACCATTTAACCCCCCTGGCGGTATTCCCGAGTCTGACTTGGGGTTAAATTTTCATGCTGCGATCGGTAACCCCGAGTCAGACTTGGGCTCGCCTCGCATTGTCCACAGGCAAGGTTTACTTACCTTGTTCCTGGATCCAGCGATGCATCCGCGCTGTGTGAGTGAGCGGGTGCAGAATTGAGCGATAGTAATGACAGCGACAATTCTGCAACTGAGGAAATTTCAGTGATTTTGAGTTGATTACATTATTGAATAATTTTTATTATAATTATATTATCATTTGTTATAATTATTTATAATTATTTATTATATTATAATTTATAATTTTATTTAAAAAAAAATGTCATACCCAGGATGCCCATTAGACTCTTGTTTGGTCAGATTTAAGTGAGTTATTCCTAAGAATTACAAGCCTACAGCATTAAAGCTAAATTTCCTTGCAAATAATGGTACCGCTTTCAGCACCTAAAATCAGAAAGAATCATACCGCCAGGGAGGTTAATGCCCCACCTGGATGGCAATCCCTTACACAATTGCCATACTAATTTCTTTAAATAATCGGGTTCAGTTTACTGAACTACTGTGTATACAGTACACATTCATTGTATCAAAATTATTTCTGAAATGCATCATAGTGTGAACATAGTACACAGGATTCTGAGCTAAATTTATACTTTCTGCCCCCAGGGCCAACTCTGTTTTTTGCCTCCATTTAACATAAAATAAACAATATGAAAATATAGAACAAAATTATTACTAAAAGTGATGGTCCATGAGAAAAAAACGGTCCATCAGACCGTTCTCATCAGATGGACTGATCGTGTGTACAGGGCTTCAGGGTTGAGGTAACTGTAATGCCACGTACACACGATCAGACTGGTCCAACGGACCGTTTTCATCGGACAAGGCTGAAGTGGTCTGATAGTCTGATGGGTGTACACACCATCGGACCAAAAATCCGATCAGACCAGAATGCGGTGACGTAGAACACAACAACGTGCTGTAAAAACGAAGTTCAATGCTTCCAAGCATGCGTCGACTTGATTCTGAGCATGTGCGGGTTTTTGGTCCGATGCTTTTGCGTACTAACCATCGAATTTGTCCGACGGACAGATTTTAAAGCAAGTTTTAAAACTTTGGTCTGACAGACAACGGTCCGATAGGCCGTACATACCATCGAATTAGTCCGATGAAACTGGTCTGCATCAATGTGTAAAGATTCTTATTGAATCCAAATGCTGACTGCATAGTCTAATCACTTCATAGGCAGACCAGCTATACTTGTCTGCTTATTTCCACCTAGACACTGACAAAGTGCCATTCAGCAGCCAATGGCATTTCATAGCATGTCCACTCCGATCTAGAGGACTTACTAGGATCAGATGTCTTGTAGAGTAGGATGAAGAATGTCTGTTAGCTTCAACTCAACAAAACATAAAGAGACAAAACCCAAGTGGCCCTATTAAATCTACATGGCAAATTAACCAGTTGTAGATGTATTGGCATCTAAGAATGATGGGTGAACAAATATAATCCCTTTCGGTCACCAGACAAGAAGTGGAGATTGCTGGGGAAAAAAATATTTATAAATGTCTGTGGAGCCCTGCTGCCTTAGACTATGCCTATGTGGCATATTCAAAAACCTAACCCTGTGTTCAGTGTGCTGATAGGCCTAATAACAATGGCATAGTCAGCTACACCTGACACCCTCAGGTTAAAATATTTGACATATTTTGATATTATAAGTGTAAGAATGACACCTGTACAAATGTTCATATATATACATACTGTATATATATATATATATATATATATATATATAAAAACATATATATATATATATATATATATATATATATATATATACATATATATGTAACGGTACCCCCGAAGGGGCTGATGGTAATAGAATGGGATGGCATGTTACCTCATGGCTCTGGTGAAGTGTCTAGGGCAAATAATGAATACAGCAGCAATAAGGAATGTCCGCAAGGAGAATGTCTCTTTTATATGTGCTCTTTATTACCCAGCCAGGTTAAAACAGTTAACAGGTGATGAAAGGAACAGATGAAGGTTGGAAGGAGAGCAGCAGATTCAGGCGTTCAATATGGAAACAGTCCTGCTTTTCCGACAACACTTTCTTCGTCACTCCAGTCAGAGTGGGCAGGTCTCTCTCACTGACCTGGCAGCCAGAGTATCACTCGGAACTTTAGGAAGATGTCCCTGCCCCAGACTCTTCTAGGATGAACTCAGGGAGACACCTCTGCCACAGGCCCTCTCTGATTGCAGTTACGGAGGAGCCCCTCCTAAGTAAAGTTTTGCCTGAATCTTCTTCTTAAAGACCGCCCAGGTACCGACTGAAAGAGGAGTCAGTCCTTCAGTGTCCAGTACCTTTGATCCCTGGTGGTTTGTCTGAATCCTGTTGGACCGCCAGCCTCTCAATAGCGCTAATCAGATGGACTCATCACCGAAAAGCCACACTTGCTTGGGGTCTTCAAATATGGGAACCCAGTCGATCACTGAGTCCCCGTCCTGCTTGAATGCTCCGGTCCCACATGGCCCAGAAACCAGAAACACACGTCCCGGCCAGGTAGGCCATAACGCTAGGGGTGCGGTGATGTGGCCCCCCTAAAGTTAGGTGCCACACTCGAAGAAAAAGAACCCAGACCAATGGCGTCTGTTCCATATGTACCCTCTCCCAGCATGTCCAGCGAGGTCCAAGCCTCCTGATGAGAAAAGCACCCAAGTCCCGACTCCACTGCTGCCACCTATCGTCCTGGGGTGGGACCACACCCCAGGCACAACAGAATGAGCCCACAGCACAGCCGAGCTGAAACAGAGACCCTAACCAAATGATTACAATTGAAATCAGAGTCACGTACACTCTAATTGTCCCTTAAATTTAATAGCACCAGTACTTGGAAGTACACAGGCACTACATATATATATATATATATATATATATATATATATACATATATATAAAAATCACACTTACACAGCACCACAGACTAAACACTTAAATGTACAAATGTGTAAAAATATTATGTTTTTAAGAAAAACCCTTACTATGGGTAAATATTAAACACACACAAAAATTGTGTATAGTGCTGCTGCCCGCTTAACCCCTTGGTGTCGGCCACATGCCCTTGGTGCGGAGGGACTGCATATTTGCATGATTTTCAGTGCATACAGCTGTGCTGAGGGCACACACTCCCAGCACCGTTACCGGAGCCTAACCAAAAGCTCGGATCATATGACTTCCGTGACAGCCAATCATGGTGGTCATATTCTCTTAAGCCCCACCCTTCCCTGGCTGCCAGCATCATAAACCTCTTAACCACTTAAGACCCGGACCAATACGCTGGTAAATGACCCAAGGTGTTTTTGCGATTCGGCACTGCGTCGCTTTAACAGACAATTGCGCGGTCGTGCGACGTGGCTCCCAAACAAAATTTGCGTCCTTTTCTTCCCACAAATAGAGCTTTCTTTTGGTGGTATTTGATCACCTCTGCGATTTTTATTTTTTGCGCTATATACAAAAATAGAGCGACATTTTTGAAAAAAAAACACTATTTTTTACTTTTTGTTAAAAAAAAAATCAAATAAACTAAATTTTAGTCAAACATTTAGGCCAAAATTTATTTAGCCACATGTCTTTAGTAAAAAAAAAAAATCGCAATAAAAAAAAATAGCTACCTAGCGGGAACAGCGACACTAATACAGCGATCAGAAAAATGATCGCTTAGTGACGCTGGCAATAGGGAGTGAAAGGGTTAACTAGGGCGGTGATCAGGGGGTTAAAACTTTATTAGGGGGGGTGGGGGGGCTATCCTGAACCTAACACTAACTGTTTTTTACAGTGCCTGTCACACTGACACTAAATGCAGTGATTAAATCACTGCATTCAGTAACACTGTGACAGGGGGGTGGGGGGGGGGGCGATCACAAGGGGTTAATATGCCTATGTGAGTGTGTGTCAGTGTTGTGTTGGTGCACACTTACTTGTCATGTCTTCTCTCATCAGCAGCGCTGGGAAACAGCGCTGCGATGAGAGATTACATAATTTCCTCCTTCCTGTGTAAACACAGGAGGAGGAAGTGACAGGCTGGGAGCGCGCTCCCATTGGCTGGGAGCGATCGCGGGGGGGGCGGAAAACACGGACATCCGCCCGCAGATCCCGGATCGCTCCCAGAGGTAGGGAGACCCCCGCACGCCGCGGAGGGGGTCCCGATGGGACCCCCGAACCGCACTCAGGCGGGGACGTAAATTTACGCCCTTGTGCCTGTACGAGCCATGTTGTGGCCGTATATGTGCGTGCGGGGGTCTTTAAGTGGTTAAAGGGTCAGGAGGCGCTGGAGTTAAGAGGTTAAAAATCTAAGAAATAAAATCAGTGTCTGAAAAAATCAAATAAACAGATATTAGGTGGCGCTGCAAATCCGCATACCTCCAATATAAATAAAATATGAAAAAAATATACAACTGAATCAAACTATACCATTTAATAAACTTTTATAATTCCTTTATGTTCCCTCAGAGACCTTGAAGGGATTTTTTGCTTGCAAAAAATGGAAAGCTTGCACCACGACTATAAATAATTTAATAAGAAGATATGAATTCATGACCAATGAAAGGAAGTGTTATACTCTTCCAGAATGTACAGTATAACCTGTAAGGCTGCGTACACACGATTAAATTTATCTGCTGGAAACGGTCTGACAGACCGTTTCAGCAGACAGATTCAATCGTGTGTACAGGCGGACAGACAGATTTTGCCACCCGACAGATTTTAAAGCATGCTTTAAAATCTGTCTGCTGGGAATCCGTCCGTCCCACATGTCTGCTGGTCGGTACGCTAACCAGCAGACATATCTGCTCGCACATGCGCGGAAGTGTTTTACTTCCTGGTGCGGTGACATGACGGCATTAACGTCACCGCCACGTCACCAAGATGTCTGCCGGCGGGGATTTTGGTTTGATCGTGTGTACATCCAAACCAAAACAGCCCAGCAGACAAATCTGTTCAAATCGGTCTGTCAGACCGATTTGAACAGATGTATTTGGCCGTGTGTACGCGGCCTAACACTACATATGTGGTTTGTAACATCAAATGCCCGTGAGGGTTATTTTATGTTAATAGCACAAAGAGAACTGTTAAAAAATGAATATCGGGCCTATTCAAAATATTAATTAATGGACACCAACAGCACACTATATCCCTGCATTTTAGCGAAGCTCATGGAAGAGATCATTTGGGGTTACAATTCTGGGGATTTGGTAGGGTTTTTCTCTCCTGGAGGGGATCCAACTTGGTTGGGGACATCTCCAGGAGGGAAACAAAAATAATTTATGACCTAAATACCTTATTACCTAGAGGACCGAATGCAGAAATAGAAATTTGAATTATTTCATCAGTAATGTATACATCCACTTTTGGTACTGGTAAATTATAGGGATTAGGAGGAAAGGGGTTCAGTTCCCAGGAGGTACAGGTGAATGTAGCTTTGAAATTTCTGTCTAAGGGTTATTGATAGTATCTGCACTGTTTTTTATATAATTAAATGATATGTTATATTTAAGAAGGGGGTAGTTTATGTACTTGTCTTTGTGCAATGTATGTAATAGGGAGAGGCATCTAGTCAATGTGCACAGTGGCTCTCAACTTTAGAATTATTATTATATAACATTTGTTTATTAAATTTCATTATAATTCTATAATATACCGTATTTATCGACATATAACATGCACAGGCGTATAACACACACCTTCATTTTAGGAGGGAAGTTTCAGGAAAAAAACTTAAATTTTAAATAAAGAACTTTGAAGCAAATTAAGGGCCAGCGCCCATCAATGCAGCCTGACCAATGCTCATCTGCAGCCTTAAAATTGCCCACCAAAGCTTGATCAATGCCCATCTGCAGCTTTACAATTGCCCATCAATGGAGCTTGATCAATGCCCATCTGCAGCCTTCCCATTGCCATGAAAAAGCCTGATCAAGGCCCATCTCAGGGAGGGGGGCAGGATGAGCGCTGTCAGATTGCATACAGCAAGAATCTCCTGCTTAGTCGGCAGCCTCTTTAATACAAAGTCTTGCCTCCTGGACCGGCCTATATGATAGACAGAACACTGGTCCATTCCGGCCCAGGAGACGGGACTTCCTATTACAGAGGCCGCTGAGTAAACAGGAAATTCTTGCTTGTCCCGCCCCCCTTCCCATTCCCTCCAAGGCAGCCCAAATTGCAGTATTGACGTATAACATGCACACACTATTTGCAACCGATTTGCACGGTCAAAAAGTGAGTGTTATACGCCAATAAATACAGTACTTTGATATTTTTAAGGTGATATTATATAAGTGGTAGGTTCTAGAAAGTTGGATTTTGGATAAATGTCTCTTTTTTAATCGATTGTTTTATAATGTGTATGAGCTATATTGGAGGTATCTGGCACACTGGGGGTTAATTACCCTTGGTGGAACCTCATATAAATCAATGAGTAGATAGGTGTGGTTTGGCTCCATGTGGAAGCCTGCACAGATGAAACATATCAGAGTATAACTGCATGTAGGAACACAAGTGTGGCAGGCACGCTGATCCGGCGAAGACAAGGAGGTGGCAAGATACACTGTAAGGTGGTGAGACGTCGGAGATCCAACTCATACAGGGAATGCGGGCACACTAACAGATTGTTTTAATGGATGAAGTCAATGCTTTTCAATATGTTTGTGAGCATTTTACGGTTTTAAAAAACTCTGAAGGTGTAAAGGTATTGCACTATTGTGAACCTTTCTTTTTTATGGGTGATGGTCGGAAGGTGAATGCTTGACAAGATATTTCTTCCTGGAACAAGAGAACCATGCGATATGTGTGGAGGTGTCATTAACCATTTCAGCTCTGCATGCTGATAATCATAGATGTGAGACACTGAGTTTTGGTGAGTCGTTGAATTCACATTGAGGGAGTGGTGGTCACAAGCACTGTATGAAGAAGGAAATTATTTAAATTTATATGTGGGCACTCTTGGTGATTCATAATACGCACTCATAAGGAGGGCAAAAGGGGAAGAAGGGGACAATATGTGACTTTGTATGAAACATAATATGCACTGTTGTGGAAGATTGTTTTAAACTTGAATTTTCTTCTACATTTTACTCTCTTATAAAAGGTTGTTATTTGGATATAGTTTGATAATAACTACTTCAATACCAAGGACTGACAGCCCCTTCCTGCCCAGGCCAATTTTCAGCTTTCAGCACATTGAATGACAATTGCACGGTCATGCAACACTGTACCCAAATAATTTTTTTATTATTTTGTTCCCACAAATAGAGCTTTCTTTTGGTAGTATTTGATCACTGCTGTGTTTTTTTTTTTTTTTTTTACGACCATAAATAATGAAAATATTTTTTTTTTCTTTGTTTCTGTTATAACATGTTTTTTCCTTCACTGACAGGCACTTAATGGAATCCCTGGTGGCCATGGGTGGCATCCCTGGTCATCAATCCGTTGTTGTTATCCCTGGTGGTCCTGGCAGCATCCTTGGTTAGTCCAGTGTTGTAATCTTTGGGGGGCTGCTCTGATAAACAATCAGTGTAGACCCCACTGTCAGGAGAGCCGACCCATTGGCTCTCCTCTACTCACGTTTTTAGACAAGAGTGAGGAAAAGCTGATAAATGGCTCTTCCTGTTTACACTGTGATCAGCTGTGATTGGACGCGGCTGATCACATGGTAAAGAGCTTCCATCAGCGTGAGACTGACACACCACACCACCGATCGCGGCGTTGCATGTCCCAGAATTTGTGACTACTATATACATGTTTAGCCACTTCAGCGCTGGAAGAGTTGGCTGCCCAATGACCGGGCAATTTTTTGCGATTCAGCACTGCGCCGCTTTAACTGAAAATTGCACCGTGTGACATTGTAGTAAAACAAAATGTACATCCTTTTTTTTTCCACAAATAGAGCTTCCTTTTGGTGGTATTTGATAATCTCTGCGATTTTTATTTCTTGCGCTAAAAAACAAAAAAGAGCTACAATTTAAAAAAAAAACACACACTATTGTGTACTTTTTGCTCTAATAAATATCCCACATTTAAAAAAAAAAAAAAAAAGCAAATTTTTTTCTCAGTTTAGGCCGATATGTATTCTTCTACATATTTTTGGTAATAAAAATCGCAATAAACGTATATTGATTGGTTCACGAAAATGTATAGCTTCTACAAAACAGGGGATATAGTTATAGCATTTTTATTATTATTATTATTTTTTTACTAGTAATATCAGCGATCTGTGATTTTTATCGGGACTGCGACAATATGACAGACACATCAGACACTTTTGACATATTTACTGTATGTTACCATTGGCATTTATACTAATTACTGTAAAAATGTCACTGGCAGGGAAGGGGTTAACACTAGGGGTGATCAAGGGGTTAGTTGTATTCCCTAGTGTGTTTCTAACTGTAGGGGGATGGGACTGACCTAGAGGAAATGACAGATTGTGGTTCCTAGCTATTAGGAACTCACAATCTGTCTTTCCTCACAGAACAGGGATGTATGTGTTTACACACTCATGTCACTGTTCTGTCTCTCGTGCCCACGATCACTTGTGGTTGGCGGTCATCACGACCATCGGTCACGAGCATCGACACCCCTGCAATGCAGCGGGCGAGCATGCGCGCCTGCTATCCCGCTTAAAGGGACAGACGTACAGCTACGACGGTTCTTGGGATCGCGCTGAGCTGCCGCCGACGGCGGCTGGTCGGCATGTGGTTAGTAAAATATTCCTTTTGAAACTTTCAAACAATTGCTATAATTGTAATTTTCTTTCTGTATGACTCGAGGATCCACCTTTGAGATGAAACAGAGGGCCCTGAATGGTTTTGCTATGGTTGGTTACAGCCATGAACACTATTTCTTGTGCTGCCTTGTGAAATGTACCCTTATCTAGTATTGTAAGTAGCATTGTTAGGTTCTAGCTGGCACTTGTCTCTGTGCAGTAAAACCAAAGCCCAGCTATACTTGGCTAAATAGATTCCTGAAAGAGCAAGACTGCAGAAATATACACTAAAGAATAAAGGAGTTTATTGGTCTGGCTGCACTACAGAGCCAAGTGTATTTCAAGCATGACCAAGTCAAAGCAGAACAGTAGCCAGAAAGGAAGAAGTAATTATTTCAGATTACAAAATGCTTCAGTGATTCACTTCATGAGACAACTGCATAGTCTACTTCAGCTTGGATGCAATCAATACTATATTTCGTCAAAATCTTGTAAGGTTGAAAACAAGATGATTCACATTGTTACAGACAGTAGCTGGGGGCTGTTTAGGAATACATTACAATAAGCAAAACTAGTTTCACTGTAAGTTTTATTTTACGAAAACAAATCTTTTAATGCATCCCGCACTATCAGAATGAGTTGGAGTAGGCGTATCAAACTGGCAAACTTCCTTCCAAAATGACTTAATAATAATAATAATAATATTATGTTCTAGTGGCTCAAACAGGCTTATTAGGCTAATTGCCAAGTATGCAAAAAAATAAAAAAATAAAATAAAGGTTTATGTCAGCAATCATTGAAAAGGCTATCAAATCTTGGTAAATCTTTGGTGGGCTCATGCCGCCCCCCACAGCTGTGTCTCTGAACATTCATTATGTCATAATTATAAAGTCCCTTTGAAGTGGATAAAAATCCCTAGCCTCTTCTCATCAATTATTTTCACCTGTTAATTCATTTTGTGTGAGGTAATAACCTCAGCATAATAACAAATGTGCAAGTACTCCGATTTTGCAATTAAAAGCAGCAGGACTCCTATTTTGATCATACAGACTGTGACATCCATCACAGAAAACAATTTGGGCCTAGCGGGATGACAGATGCCAAAGTGATGGCTCTACTAACTAACTGCTTGTCGTGAGGGGGAAGAAAAAAAAAAACGTATAAGCTGGCATCAGTCTGCAGCTGCAAGCTATCTGATAGCTTCTGACCATTCAGAGAGAGAAGCCCGCAGTGACTAAATTACTGGGAGGTAATTTTACTTCTGAAAATGTGAATTTTTTTGATATGTCCGCCATGCATTCCAGTGGCTGGTGTAATTTGAAAACAAATAGTCTTTCATTTGAAAATGTCTGTAATTGTTGTCAGTGTTCTGCATTCAGTGTTTCTCAGCCCTCAGCATAAAAAAATAAAGTCCCATTCTCATTATATTGTCTTTTTTTTTCTTTTTTAAACCCTTTTAGATGTAGACGTCAAGCGGTTATCCTTTTGTTTTGTTTGAGTAAATCGGAACAAGGGGGATTTCTGCAAACCTTTGGACAGGTGCCTAAATAATAGACGAGATGTCTTCTGTTGCTTTTCACTTTGCATCACGGTTTAATGAATTCTTAGTTGGGATTCACGCAAGTGACTAGCAAATTTTAAAGCAATATGTTTCTCAATTTCTAGACAATTATTACAGTAGCCTGCAAGCAAGATACCCAATTAGTTGTCAAATGGATTCACAAGAGAATAAAATCTGCACACTTTAAAAGCATAAACATATCACAGCCTTTACGTGAGATTGGCGGACGCATCCGGGGCTCCTCGATCTGGGTGTATTTACATTTTGTCACTGTGGATTACAGTACACATGAAGGAGATCAGATGTCTTTCACACACAAGTCTGATTTAGTCAAATAGGGTGGAAATTGCTCACATACAGGATTAGCTCAGTGCTTCGATGGTTTTCAGAAAGCCTCTCAGTAATCAACCTGAATGATAAAGCACAGTAAGGCTCAATACTGGTTTAGAGTTTAGCTCAAAAATGTTTTAACTCTTTCCCTCCCAGCCCAAGCATCCCTTTAATAGGGTCTGTAGGTGCTGGGAGTTGGAAGGATTGGCTGATCACCTGACCAATGCTACTTACTTAATGCTTGTGAGAAAGGCCATTGAGGGTGAAATGTGCATAGGGAGTGCAATCTTTTGAGGGTAGATAATATGCATGCAGCTTTTTTTATGGACTTTCGAATAAAGCACCAAGAGTTTACAAAGAGAGCGTGACTGTCATGTCTTAAAATTTCACTGTGATTGGCTGTCACTTATGTGACCCCTCTTTGGTGGTTACATGATTGGGAGCCATCCAGCTAATTCCTGTAGTACAGACCCAGAGGTGGCTTTGGCACAGAAAGCTTTGCTGCCCATGAGCACATATGTAGGTGTTAACCCTCTTTGCCATCAAACATATGTGTTATGTGGGCATCTAGAGGTTAATTATGTGTCTATTGATGTATTTGATATTGTGCTTCTTTAAAGTGGTTGTAAACTCCCACTCTCACTTTAGCTCATTGTAATCTATATAGAACAGGCCGGATCTCCCGGAAGTTCAGCCCCCGTCCTCCTTCCCCAACCTCCGAGCCATTTAGAAAGCACAGCACGCTTCGCGAATGCACAGTAGGGAACCAACAATAAAGCCGAAAGGCTTAACTGCCTGGTTCCCTTACCAGGAATGGGAGCGGCAGGACCCGGGGGTTTGATCCGAAGATTGGCTGGGGTGCCAATCTTCCCTGGACAGGTAAGTGCTCAAATATTTAACTTTACTTTTTTTTGGGAGGGGGCTGGATCTCCTCTTTAACACAGTATTTTCTCTGTGGAGTTTTTACTTCTTTGAGTTGATACATTTTTTTGTATCTTTTGTAAACAATTTAAGAAAGCTTCATTATAATTTCCTTTCAAGATCAAATCAATATTATTTCCGTCCTATATTATGGGGCCCTTAAATGATTTGGGGCTCATCAGCAGGTGCTTATTCTGCCTATTTAGTTATCCGGCACTTGCATGGTCAGTTAAAGTGACAGGCAGATTTTTAGCAGAGTATTCTGTTTTGGCTATCTAAGCTCTGGTAACACTGCTATATATATATATATATATATATATATATATATATATATATATATATATATATATGTATATATTGTGACAGGAAGTCAGGTACATCTGTGAGTGTTGTGACAGACGGGAGATACATTTCTACCTTGTTTAGACAATACACCAATTACTACCAGGTCTCGGCTACAGAGGTAGCCAGAAAGGTTTAGGGCAGGGGTCCTCAAACTATGGCCCTCCAGTTGTTCAGGAACTACATTTCCCATCATGCTCAGTCATGTCTGTGAATGTCAGAGTTTCACAATGCCTCATGGGATTTGTAGTTCCGCAACAGCTGGAGGGCCGTAGTTTGAGGATGCCTGGTTTAGAGCATTGGAAAACTTCAGCTGTTCAGAATGAGGCAATTAAGGCCTCTAAAAGTTATCCAAAGGATGACTACTGATTGTTGCATCCCGAGGCTTTTTAAATTAAGGAGAGCAGTGAGAAAGACTTCTGAAGAGGTGAGGTGGTTGTTGATTTTTCTGTGTGATAAAAATCAAAAAGACTATAGTTTCTCTGCTGTAGGAGCAGCAGTGTCTGCCCAGCAGTAGGCTGTGCCAGACTCCATAGATAGGTTCCTGTGTGGTGAAGGTAGACACCCCAAGGGGCCAGGGTTTATTTTATGTTTTGTTTTGTTTATGCTGTTTGGATGCTTGCACTTGTTTCCAGCAATATGGAAGAATAAACCAAACTCTTTGTTTCAACCGTCTTCGGCTGCCTCTCTGTATAGTTCAGTGTGTAGTGAACCCATCCAGGGGGTCACACACCCCCGCTACCGAGCTAACCCCTTACAATATATATATATATATATATACATATATATATATATATATATATATATATATATATATATATAGTATGGGCCAGATTCAGGATGGCGAGCGGTTCTTTGCGGCAGCATAACTTTTCCTATTTACGTTACGCCGCCGCAACTTTACCCGCAAGTGCTGTATTCACAAAGCACTTGCGTGTAAAGTTGCGGCGGCATAGCGTAAATTGGGCGGCCTAATTCAAATTGGGCGGGTAGGGGGCGTATGCTATTTAAATTAGGCGCGTCCCGGCGCCGAACGTACTGCGCATGCGTCGACCATTGAAAAATCCCAGTGCACATGCTCCGAATTATGACGGTGTTTTCGACGTGAATGTAATCAATGTTAATCCCCATTCACGGACGAGTTACACAAACGACGTAAACATTTTTAAATTTCCCGCGGTCATGACGTCCATACTTAACATAGGATGTGCCATCTTTTTGGTGCTTTATCTTTACGCTGGGAAACCCCTTACAGAAACGTTGTAAAGTCACTGCATCGGGCGGGCTTACGTTCGGTAATTGGCGTATCTCACTGATTTACATATTCTCAGCGTAAATCAGCGGGAACGCCCCTGGCGACCATTTTAAAATTGCATTTAAGATCTGACGGTGTAATACAATTACGCCAGTCGGATCTTTCCTGCAAACCGGCGTATCTTGTTTTCTGAATACAGAAAACAGATACTCCGGCGCAAAGTCAGAGTAATGCTGGCGTATCACTGATACGCCGGCATAACTGTACCTGAATCTGGCCCTATATATGTATGTATTAATGGGGTTCTCATTATTCAGAAGGTTCCTTAAAGTTTTAAGTAGCTAGGGGAGAGATCAGGAGTAACAATACTCTGCTCACACTCAGCTCAATTCAGGCTTAATGGGAAGTGTGGTCTCCTCCTATCTGCCTACATCAGCACAAAGGTCAAGGCAATGGCCACTTTGGTGTGTGCACCCAATTAGAAGCTGCAACTTTTTAAGATTTTTTTTTTAAAGAAGGGAAAAAAAAATCAACATTCAAAAAAAAATCCATATACTAACAGTTTATTGTATGCAGATCTACATGCTCCAATAGTATTGCAGCAGCATTATTACCAATGTATTTCCTACTATACCACATTCTTCTTCCATGGTATGGGAAAGCGGACCTCAGACCAAAAAAAGGTGGAACTCTACCAACTTCGACCCTGCATGGGCCTAGTAGAATCTTAAAAAAAAACATTGAGACATAGGCTAAATGGGAAAGCCTGCTGATCCAAGAGCTGAAATCGTTTGCATTATAATCTATGGAGCCAAGCTGAACACAAGCAACCATCTACAGCCTAAAGTTTCTCTTAGGCCTTGCACACACGAGCAGACACATTTGTTCAAATCAGTCGGACAGACCGATTTGAACAAATCTGTCTGCTGGGGACGTATTGGTTTGATCGTGTACACGCGATCAAACCAAAATCCCCGCCGGCAGACGGCGCGCTGACGTGTCCATTCGACGCATGTGCGAGGGCCGACGGGTTCCCAGCCGACAGATTTCACAGCATGCTTTGAAATCTGTCGGGTGGCCAAATCCGTCGGCTCGCCCGTACACACGATTGAATCTGTCTGCTGGGACGGTCGGGCCGACCGTTTCCAGCAGATAGATTTGATGCTACTAGACCCTGGCTAGGCTGAAGGTGGAAAAATCCCACATTCTGAGGTCTGTTGCTTTTTTAGTCTGTTTTTTTTTTTTTTTTAGTCTGTTATATGTGATGTGTATAGAAAGGAAGACAGTGGGAGATAGAAATCATTTTTTTGGCTCCTTTATATCAAAGTGCCCTGATACACAGGAAGGGGGATAGTTGACATTTAAATAACCTTGCTGTGATAACTATTATTTTATGTCAACTGCTGTAATAGTAGGAAACAATTCTGTTCTCATTAATGTTAGGTAACTCATTTTATATGGCTAATTACAGAATATGTTGGTTAAGAAAAAGATAAATGATGACCATCAAAAGGAGAAGCCATCGCCTTTTGGTTCTCAAGGGTGATAAGGGACAAAAGGCTGATTTTCTGACATGTTATGGCAATCGTCTTATAGCATAGGCCAGGGATCTTCAAACTATGGCCCTCCAGTTGTTCAAGAACTACAATTCCTATCATGCCTAGTCATGTCTGAGAATGTCAGAGTTTTACAATGCCCCATGAGATGAGTAATTCCGCAACAGCTGGAGGGCCGTAGTTTGAAGATTCCTGTCTTAGGCCATCTTTATGTGGAGCAGCAATTATTTTTGTTCAGATCCTCAGAGAGTTCTTTGCCATGAGGTGCCATGTTGAACTTCCAGTGACCAAAGGGCCGGATTAACATAAGGGCTATTGGAGCTGCAGCTCCAGGCCCCTTTCTCAAGATAGGCCCATTTGCCCAAAAAAAAGGATCGACTTTGAGGGTTGTAGCTCGGCGACCAGGGGTCACAGAAGCCCCACATTTGGGGGGTGCCGGGCTGAAGACCTACCCCACCATGGGTTAGAATATGGGGCTGCTATGCATTTATGGTTCCAGAGATACAGTAGGGGGCTACTTGCGCAGCCTGTCAGAAGCTACCTATAGAGTGGCCAGTATAAATACAAGCTGACACATTCTGCAGCAGACTGAGAGGATGAGTTCACAGGGCTTATACTCATGTTTTGTATATTACTTATGGTAATTAACCCCTTGTCACTCAGGCCAATTCTGACACTTCTCTCCTACATGTAAAAAGAACCCTCAAACATTACACACTAGGGAATAAAATGGTGGTCTTTGCAACGTTTGATGTTACACAGTAATTGCGCAGCAATTTTTCAAACATGTTTTTTTTTTTTTTTAAGAAACTGTTTCATTCATAAAAAAAAAAACACAAAAGTTAGCACGATTTTTTTTGTATAATAAGCAATGCTTTAATTTTTTTTACAGGTTACGTGTTTAGAGTTACAGAGGAGGTCTAGTGCTAGAATAATTGCTCTCGCTTTAATGATCATGGCGTAGGTAACCTGTGTGTATCTGGCTTTGATACTAGCCAGTGCCTACCCAGCCACTGACTATTGACTGACTCTCCTATACATAGTGCACACTGCCATATCCTCCCCACTCTTCTTCCGTAAATAAGAAGGCCAGTATGGTGGCCTGAGTTTATGGGAGGAGCCCGGAGGGTATTTAAGCAGCCCACTCACACATGCTCTTTGTCGGTTCAGTGTGCAGTACTACACGTCACTGGGCTGACTCTTCCCAGCTCACCTCATGTCCCTGAGTCTGCGCATTCAACTGCATTCGACATCGCAATCGCTTTGTCGCTTCTCCCTTCGTGGTCTTCGCCGGCGGTTCCCGCTTACTGTCGCAGGTAGGATTCAAACCTTTTCGTATCTTGTGCAATCTTGCAAATCCTGCATCTCTTTTGGAAAAAAAATCTGCCTCTGAGTTATTGTTGCTCATGTTCCAACATCATTTGGCTCAGGCGTAGTACATTTGTAACTTCCTTCTGCCAAACATACGATTCATTTGTAAATCCATTTGGAGATTAGCATGTGTTTGTATGGGTTCTTTGGCAGATTGAGGTGGTAATTGGACTCACATGGTGCCTTGTCTGCACTTGATTAGCCTGGGGGGATGGGTGGTTGGTAGGTGTTCGGTTTCAAAGCAAGGGGTAGCATACACTCTACAACCAAATCGTATGAGATTCGTTCAATACTCCTTACTACCGATTCGTATCGAATTTGTTTCATGCATTTTTACAACCGTTTTGTATCAGATACATTGCATGCTTTCTACCGTTGTCATTCATTGTTCCCCTATGCCGTGTGTTTTTAGTTCCCGCAGCGGAACTTACGAATTGTTTGTTCACGGTTCTTCTCTCTCATTTATTTACCAAAGTTATTGCCTGTGCGTCAGGCATGGCGCCACACCACACTCTTCGGATGTGTTGCACATCCACTCCAGTCCAAAGCAAACCCAGTCGCACGTTCACTGTCCCAGGTAGGATTTGTTAGCTTGTTTGTCATGTCAAATTCGTGGCCACTCATGGTGTCACCCGTACCATATGTTTGGTTCCCGCAGTGGAGCTTACAAAGCATTGATACGCACTTCTACACCAAACCTCATTGTTTTGCCCCATGCACGGAATCACGCTACACCTTCCCGACATGTTTCACTCCAGCCACAGTCCGCCGCAAACTCACTTGCATGGTCCACTGTCGCAAGTAAGAATGTTATTGCATTCTTTATGTCCTATCAATTTGCTACCATTCGTTGTCTCCCATATCGTTCATTAGTGGTCCCTACGGAACCACGATTCAAACAGGCGTTGTCCTTCTACCTTATACTGCTTGCTTAAGGTACAAACAAACCAGGTGTTTCTATCCTTTCTCAGTAACCCAATTCTTATTGATTGAGACCTTGCAACCATGCAAATCATCTCAGCAGCCTGACACCCTTGTTAAGACCCTTGCAACACATGACCTTTACTAAACTCAAAATAAAAAAATAAATAAATATAAAAACGCAAAAAAAAAAAACGCAAAGAAAAAAAAAACCTTTGCCACCACGCAATCTCAGCCCCTCGGCAACCTGACACCTGTTGAGACCGTTGCAACCACGCAAAATCGTCTCAGCAGCCTGACACCCTTGTTGAGACCCTTGCAAACGCAATATCGTCTCAGCAGCCCCACACTGATTGAGATCCGTGCAACCACGCAAAATCATCTCAGCAGCCTGACACCCTTGTTAAGACCCTTGCAACACATGAGCTTTACAAAACGCAAAATAAAATAAAAAATGAATAAATATAAAAACGCAAAAAAAAAAACGCAAAAAAAACGCAAAAAAAAACAAAAAAAACCTTTGCCACCACGCAATCTCAGCCCCTCGGCAACCTGACACCTGTTGAGACCGTTGCAAGCACGCAAAATCGTCTCAGCAGCCTGACACCCTTGTTGAGACCCTTTTAAACGCAATATCGTCTCAGCAGCCCTCACACTCATTGACATCCTTGCAACCACTCGTATATCGTCTCAGCAGCCTGACACCCTTAAGACCCTTGCAACACATGACCCTTACAAAAGGCAACAAAAAAAAAAAGATATATAAAAACGCAAAAAAATAAAAGCAAAATTAACTATTAAAGTGCAAAAAATAAATGAAAAACTTTGCCACCACACAATCTCGGCCCAGCAACCTGACACCTGTTTAGACCATTGCAACCACGCAAAATCGTCTCAGCAGCCTGACACCCTTGTTGAGACCCTTGCAAACGCAATACCGTCTCAGCAGACCCACACTCATCGAGACCCTTGAAACCACACAAAATCATCTCAGCAGCCTGACACCCTTGATGCAAAGGAAAAATATATATATATATATATATATATAAAAAATAAAAAAAACGTTGCCACCACGCCACCCTACTGAAGGCACCACCTACAACTCCTGCAAGCCAGGGTGAGGAAATATTCCACACTGCTATCACTCAACACTAAAGACGCCCGTCCCCTGCCACTCAGCTCAAACCTCGCCACCCTAATTCTTCTGTCTCTGGGACCCCGACTTGTTACCGTTGTGGTAACACTACTCACAGTGCGCCTGCTTGCAAGTTCAAGGATGTCATTTGTTTTTGCTGTGGAAAGACTGGTCATATTGGGCGTGTTTGCCGCAGCTCTCGCTCCCTGAACACTACCACAAAAGATAGACGTAAACAGATATTCTGTGTGGATATGGACAATAACGGTTTCAGCTCTGATGAGGAGACCTGTGTCCAGCATGTTGGACTGTTTCGAGTAGCTGGGAGTACTCCTGCGATTAAAGTGGATGTCACACTCAATGGCTGTCCTGTCTCCATGGATGTTGATACAGGGGCAGCTGTGTCTGTCATTTCATGGACTGATTTAAAGGCATCGGGTCTGTCCCTACTGCTGAAACCTACAAAGCTCACACTACAAACCTACAGCAAGGAACTACTACAGCCCTTGGGTTATGTAAAACCCCTTGTTATTTTAGGCAACCGCAGTCAAAGTCTACGCCTTTATGTTGTAAGGAATGGAGGTCCTCCGCTGTATGGAAGGGCCTGGATCAAAGCCCTCGGCATGCCTCCTTTTGCCATTGCCCAATGTACATTGCTTTCTGAAGTGGACCATTGGGTGGAATCCCTCATGTCACATTTTAAAGAGGTTTTTGAGGACTCTTTGGGCACCGTAAAAGGAAAGATGGCCCACCTCCTCTTAAAGCCTTGTGCTACACTTCGTTTTTGTAAGGCAAGATCAGTACCTTTTGCCTTGCATAAGAAAGTGGAAGCAGAGCTGGACCACCTATTGGCTGAAAAAATCATAGCGAAAGTGGATAGAAGTGAATGGGCTTCGCCAATTGTGCCTGTCAAGAAAAAGAATGGAGACATTAGGATTTGTGGTGATTTCAGGGTAGCCCTGAACAACCAACTTCTTGTGGATCAATACCCATTGCCTCGACTTGAAGATTTATTTGGCTCACTGGCTGGGGGGCAAAAGTTTACAAGATTCACGCCATCTGTTGACCATTAACACTCATAAAGGATTATTCCAGTATAACCGCATGGTTTTTGGCATAGCCCCAGCTCCAGCCATCTGGCAGCGGATCATGGATGAGGTCCTGGCAGGAATACCTTTCACCCAATGTCTACTGGATGACATGCTCTTAACTGGTCCCACTGATGAAGAACACAGAAAGAATGTTGAAGCTGTGCTAGAGAGACTCCAAAAGTATGGTTTACGTGTCAATCTTTCAAAATGCGAATTTCTCAAGTCTCAACTGGAATTTTGTGCCCAGACGGTGGACCGACATGGGTTACACACTACTGAAGAAAAGATTAAAGCCCTTACCCATGCCCCTACCCCCCGGAATTTCACCCAGCTCAGGTCCTACCTTGGCCTCCTAAATTACTACCACTGTTTCTTGCCGAACCTAGCACACCAGCTCTACTCGTTACATCACTTACTGGATGCAAGAGCTAAATGGATATGGACAGAAAAATGTGAAGAAGCTTTTCGGGTTTCTAAAGAACTCATTCTGTCTTCTCGAGTTCTGGTCCACTATGATTTAAAGAAACCTGTCATCCTGGCTTGTGACGCCTCGTCTTATGGACTGGGTGCCGTGCTTTCCCATGTCATGCCGGATGGCACAGAGCGCCGGATGGCACAGAGCGCCCCATTTTTTTTGCCTCCAGGTCTTTAACCTCAGCAGAACAAAACTACTCCCAGATAGACAAGGAAGCTTTGGCCATTGTATGGGCCACAAAAAAATTTCACGCGTACATCTATGGTCGGGAGTTCACACTTATCACTGACCACAAACCTCTGTTGTCAATACTGAACCCTCAGAAAGGAATTTCTACAACAACCGCATCTCGCTTGCAAAGGTACGCTTTATTTTTAGGAGCTTATGCTTATTCTATCAGATAGGATATAAAGGTGTAATGATGAGCGCAAACTTAAACTAAACTAAATAATCAATCCAAACCAGCAAGTGAGCATTACTATACAAATCGTGATAAAATAATAATCCAAAATATGTGCAATATAGTGCAGCAGCAAATGTCCCAAATAAGTGATTAAATTAATAATCCAAATATGTGCAATAAGTGCAACAACAAATGTCCCAAATAAGTGAAATCCAGTGAGGAGACTAACATAAATCGATCAGTGACAAGGCTTCTATCCATGTAACAACGAACTCATCCAGATGAGACTTCACAGACGAACGTGCTCACAGAGCGCTTACCTTCCACATATTTTGGATTTGGATTATTCTATCAGATACCGCTCCCATGATACCCATGGCAATGCAGATGCATTTTCCAGATTGCCACTTGGAGGCCACCCATCAAGAGATATATGTGTAGTGGAAGTACACAGGCCACAATCTTGCATGTCCACCTCCCTAATTGCCAGACATACAGCCACAGATCCTTTCCTGTCTCAGATATTCTCTTATGTTCAGACTGGATGGCCAGTGAGAGTTCCAGGTGAATTTCGTCCGTACTTTGCCAGAAAATGTGAGCTTGTGACTAATGCTGGTTGCCTACAATGGGGCAATAGAGTGATTGTACCCCAGTACTTGCAATCAACCATGCTAAGGATACTGCATGAAGGCCATCCTGGTGTGGTGCGCATGAAGCAGCGAGCCCGGAGCTATGTTTGGTGGCCACAAATGGATATGGCAATTGAAGATTATGTTGCTCAATGTCCTGGGTGCTGTTGTCAGGGTCAGTACCGGGGAATTGAACCCAGGACCGCTCTGTTGTTATTCCAACTCCTTATCTCTGAGCCACCTTCCAGTTTAGCTGTCCATTAAAGCCTGGTGCTGACTGCTTGATCTCCCTACTATCTGCACTTGTCCAGCTGAGGCAGGTTGCCTAATCAACTTGCATATAAAGCCCTGCCTCACTATGAGGGAGGTGTCAGTTCATTCTGATCAGATCATTCTGTCTGTGCCAACAGTTCCTATATGTTGATCTTCTGCTGCAAGACTGATCCCCGGCTTTTGACCCTTGGCTCGTTTCTGGACTTCTGCTTGCCTGAACCCCTGACCCTGGCTTGGACTTTGGTTACCCGATCTTCACCTGCCCTTTGACCCCGGCCTGTATTGTTGGACTTTCCCTGTCGTCTCCAGCCCCTGACCACAGCTTGTCTCCTGGACCTGTTTTCAGCCCTGCCCTGACCCGTGAAGTACTTTTGTGCCTGGACGGTCTTCTGTTCATCTGCTGCAGCCTTCCAGTCGGTGATCCGCCTGTACCTGCTCCACACACCTGACCATCGTCTTCCCGCTGGTACCGGTGCCTCCTGGTGCGTCCGTCCCTCTGTCCCAATCTCAGGGGGCGGATCGCATCAGGTCGCAAAGGTAGCTCACAAGTCTGCAAATGGATTCCACTCTAGGTAAGCCCTCACATAATGAACCGACCAATAACATGGAGTCCGCAGACTTGTATAAAATGCTCACCTCCCTGACTCTGCAAGTCTCCAGCCTGGGCCATACCATTCTGGAACTACAGCAAGAAATTCAGTTACTTAAAGGGACAACACGACCAGCCCCGGAACCAGCATGTCCAGAGCCATTTGTTGTTATGCCAGAGAAATTTGATGGTAGCTGTGCATCCTTCTCATGTTTTAAAATGGATTGTCAACTATTATTTACTCTTAAACCTAGGACCTATGCCACGGACTATATTAAGGTTCGTGCTACCATCAACCTGCTTATAGGACAAATTAAATCATGGGCTCATCAGTTGCTGCAGGAAAAGAGTGCAGTCTTGGACACCTGGGAAACTTTTATGTTTGCTTTAGACTCATACATTCCTGTCTCCAAGAGGATCAACGCTCCCAGGTCTGCTCTCAATTCACGTGGCCTACGGGTATCCAGGGACAGAAATATTCCGTACAGACACAACATCAAGCCAGCCCAGTATGTGCCAAGCTATGAACCTCTGTATGTGCCCAACCATGAAGTCCCAACACCACAAAGCCTTGACGCTCCTGTGGATGCACCCACGACTACCTTGGAGGTTGAGGAACCCATGCAGATCGGGGCCATCCGGTCCGGGCTATCTTGGGTAGAAAAAGAGCGAAGGAGAGGCTATGGACTTTGTTTTTACTGTGGTGTAAGTGGGCACTTTATTTCTCTTTGCCCAACCCGCCCACCTTCGGCCAAAGGCTCTTCAAGTGGGTACTATTGGTAGTTTTTTTGCTACCCCGGAATCTTTGCCTGTTATGCAGCTTGAAGTTCCTTTGCCCCAGTCTGACATTCCGGTGACTACTGTCCAGTCCAATGTACCTGTTCATCAGCTTGCTGTACCTACCTTCCCAGTTGAAGTCCCGGCTCCAGTGTCCTCGATTCCGGCTCCAGTGTCTCCAGTTCCAGTGTCTCCAGTTCCAGTGTCTCCAGTTCCCGTGTCTCCAGTTCCTGTCCCGGTGTCCCCAGTTCCTGTTCCGTTGTCTCCGGTTCCAGTTCCGGTGTCTCCAATTCCCGTGTCTCCAGTTCCTGTCCCGGTGTCCCCAGTTCCTGTTCCGGTGTCTCCCGTGTCCCCAGTTCCTGTGTCTCCGGTGTCCTCAGTTAAAGTTCCAGCTCCGGTGTCCCCAAGTGAAGTTCTTTCACCTGACTGTGTCTATGCCTCAAATGGTACCATGGTCCGTAAACAAGATCTAGTAATATTTGAACAAGCTTTACAAGCGAGGAGTGCACCCCCTGCAAGAACTTCAAGATCAACTAAGTCAAAAAAGAAAAAGTAAAAATCTGCTTTGTTTCCCCATGGTTTGGACCTTAAAGACTGTCCCTATGATGACACTCCTTTAAACGCCCGGAGGGCGTTTTTAAGGGGGGGAACTGTCAGGGTCAGTACCGGGGAATTGAACCCAGGACCGCTCTGTTGTTATTCCAACTCCTTATCTCTGAGCCACCTTCCAGTTTAGATGTCCATTAAAGCCTGGTGCTGACTGCTTGATCTCCCTACTATCTGCACTTGTCCAGCTGAGGCAGGTTGCCTAATCAACTTGCATATAAAGCCCTGCCTCACTATGAGGGAGGTGTCAGTTCATTCTGATCAGATCATTCTGTCTGTGCCAACAGTTCCTATATGTTGATCTTCTGCTGCAAGATTGATCCCGGCTTTTGACCCTTGGCTCGTTTCTGGACTTCTGCTTGCCTGAACCCCTGACCCCCGGCTTGGACTTTGGTTACCCGATCTTCACCTGCCCTTTGACCCTGGCCTGTATTGTTGGACTTTCCCTGTCGTCTCCAGCCCCTGACCACAGCTTGTCTCCTGGACCTGTTTTCAGCCCTGCCCTGACCCGTGAAGTACTTTTGTGCCTGGACGGTCTTCTGTTCATCTGCTGCAGCCTTCCAGTCGGTGATCCGCCTGTACCTGCTTCACGCACCTGACCATCGTCTTCCCGCTGGTACCGGTGCCTCCTGGTGCGTCCGTCCCTCTGTCCCAATCTCAGGGGGCGGATCGCATCAGGTCGCAAAGGTAGCTCACAAGTCTGCAAATGGATTCCACTCTAGGTAAGCCCTCACAGCTGTCAAGCCCAGCGACCCCAATAGAGAGGAACCCTGCAACCTTGGCCATGGCCAACAGAACCGTGGTCCAGACTCCATTTTGGTTTTGCTGGCCCCATCCAGGTTAAAATGTATTTGATCGTGGTAGATGCGCATTCAAAATGGCCGGAGGTCTTTCAAATGCCTTCTATTACCTCAGCTGCTACCATTCTAGTCTTAAGGAAGCTCTTTGCTCAATATGGCTTGCCAACAGCCATAGTCTCCGACAATGGAACTCAATTTACATCGCATGAGTTTCAATTCTTCCTTAGTGGCTTGGGCGTCCAACACTACAAAACAGCTCCTTATCATCCAGCCTTGAATGGGCTGGCAGAACGATTTGTGCAGACGTTTAAGAAGCACTTACTGTCTACTCTGGGCCAGGTTGGAATGTCAGAGGAGAAGCTGCTGGAATTCTTGATCATGTAACGTAACACGAAACACGCTACTACTGGGCTGTCAACAGCTTTTCTTATGTTTGGCAGGCATCTCCGCACCAAACTTGATTTAGTTCGTCCGCAGGAACAGTCAATGACACCTCCTTCGCCGGGCCGTCTGGGATTCCGTGCCGGTGATCTTGTATGGTCTCGGAATTACAGAGCTTTGCCTCCTTGGCTTCCTGGCTTTATTGATGGAACTATTGGAAGAAGAATGTACCTTGTTCGCTGTAACGGCATGCACCGTGACAGACTGAGATATTCCTATGTCTAGGGTCACCTTATGTCCACTAGTGCCATAGGGTGACAAATAATCATAATTCATATATTATAGAAGACATTAATAAGGGACATTAATAATAATTCATGTTTGCAGGATGTCTTCAAATATCAAAATCTGTTAGCTATTCAATCTGGGCACACATGCTTTTGAAAGGTGTTAATTCAGGTCTACAAGACCAGAGTGAGTCATACCTTTGTATAATATGCTATTGAAATATCTTAAGGTGTTGGCTATTCACTGTAAAGACATTCCGTTGAAGGTGTTGATTGCACCCACTCTCACAAGACTCTGCCATTGTGTGATAAAGCTGTCTAGATAACTTATTCAACTAGATGTCTGTGTTACTATTCAAGGTTAATTAAACACTATTGAAGATACGGTGCCGACAAGTCTACATGGTTAGCTTACCTGAATGCCTTTTAGAGTGTGATTGAAGCCCCCCATGGTGTGAAGGGGGGTGGAGACTACATTGTCCTGTGATTAACTGTATTATGCTTGAGACTGTATAAGAAGCTGAGAAAATACCAATAAATTGTCATATCTTTGAAAGCAAGTGCAGAGCTTGAGTCTTGTCTTGTTTATGGGAATGGATATGGATCGTGTATGCAAGATTGTCGCAGTGTGTCAGATAAGCTTGTCGTGGTTGGATGGAAGGTCGTAAGCGGTGGTGACCGTTACATTCGCATGGAGGAAGGTATTTGTGTTCGACGACACCTTTCACAATTGAGGAAACGCATTTGCCGGCCACTAGTGACAAAACCGACCCCTCTTTCTAACCACCCACCAGAGTCTTCTCTGAACTCTGCTGGTGACATATGGCATGGTGTCTGGCATGATCCCACAAGTTTACAACCAAACCCTGAACTGGTTGGTGACCATATTCCTGGGGAGCCCGGACATGTGCCTGGAGTTACAGAGACTGATTTGTCTGTGGGACGCCCACTGACATCTCCAGAACATTTGACCGACTCTATCCCTACCGGTGCTGTGCAACTTCGTAAGTCTACCCGTCAAAGGCATCAAACGCCTCATTGGAAAAGTGCTGAAATCTTACAGGACACATTGGAGGTCAGGAAACAGAGACAGAGGGCTCATGAAGTTCTGCGGAAATCACAGAACTGAGTTGGAGATACTAATTGCTGAACTAATCTTACTTGCCTTGTAATGTTATGTGTTCAACATTTTGTTCTCTTGTTATGTGTTTTTTTGTTTTGTTTTTTTGGGAAGAAAAGGAGGTGTGATGTTTGTGATAGATCACTGTGACCTTTACGCTCTTTCTCCTGATGCATGATGGGGGAGGAGGAGCTGTACCAGGAAGTCAGACAGTGTGTGAGGGGAACTGGAAGCAGACACATGAGGCTGAGAAGGGATTACATCTGATAAGGACAGAAGCTGTTTGGATTAAGACTCCTCCATGTAAGAATGCCATAATGTTCTGAGTAATAAACCTGCTCTGGTCAAAAACACACCAAGGTGCCTCTAAATGCATCAAAAACACTCGAGGGTGCCTCTAAAGGCATCAAAAACACGCCAGGGTGCCTCAAAAACACACCAGGGTGCCTCTAAATGCATCAAAACACACCAGGGTGCCTCTAAATGCATCAAAAATACGCCAGGGTGCCTCAAAAACACACCAGGGTGCCTCTAAATGCATAAAAAACACACCAGGGTGCCTCAAAAACATACCAGAGTGCCTCTAAATGCATCAAAAACAGACCAGGGTGCCTCAAAAACATGCCAGAGTGCCTCTAAATGCATCAAAAACAGACCAGGGTGCCTCAAAAACATGCCAGGGTGCCTCTAAATGCATCAAAAACACACCAGGGTGCCTCTAAATGCATCTAAAACACTCGAGGGTGCCTCTAAATGCATCAAAAACACACCAGGGTGCCTCTAAATGCATCTAAAACACTCGAGGGTGCCTCTAAAGGCATCAAAAACATGTCAGGGTGCCTCAAAAACACAGCAGGGTGCCTCTAAATGCATCAAAACACACCAGGGTGCCTCTAAATGCATCAAAAACATGCCAGGGTGCCTCAAAAACACACCAGGGTGCCTCTAAATGCATAAAAAAACACTTGAGGGTGCCTCTAAAGGCATCAAAAACACGCCAGGGTGCCTCAAAAACACACCAGGGTGCCCCTAAATGCATCAAAAACACACCAAGGTGCCTCTAAATGCATCAAAAACACTCGAGGGTGCCTCTACAGGCATCAAAAATATGTCAGGGTGCCTCAAAAACACACCAGGGTGCCTCTAAATCCATCAAAAACACACCAAGGTGTCTCAAAATGCATCAAAAACACTCCAGGGTGCCTCAAAAACACACCAGGGTGCCTCTAAATGCATCAAAACACACCAGGGTGCCTCTAAATGCATTAAAAACACGCCAGGGTGCCTCAAAAACACACCAGGGTGCCTCTAAATGCATGAAAAACACACCAGGGTGCCTCAAAAACATGCCAGAGTGCCTCTAAATGCATCAAAAACACACCAGGGTGCCTCAAAAACTTGCCAGGGTGCCTCTAAATGCATCAAAAACACACTAGGGTGCCTCTAAAGGCATCAAAACACACCAGGGTGCCTCTAAATGCATCAAAAACACATCAGGGTGCCTCAAAAACACACCAGGGTGCCTCTAAAGGCATCAAAAACACACCAGGGTGCCTCTAAAGGCATCAAAAACACACCAGGGTGCCTCAAAAACACACCAGGGTGCCTCTAAATGCATCAAAAACACACCAGGGTGCCTCTAAATGCATCAAAAACACACCAGGGTGCCTCTAAATGCACCAAAAACAACATCAGGGTGCCTCTAAATGCACCAAAAACATGCCAGGGTGCCTCAAAAACATGCCAGGGTGCCTCTAAATGCATCAAAAACACGCCAGGGTGCCTCAAACACACACCAGGGTGCCTCTAAATGCATCAAAAACACACCAGGGTGCCTCAAAAACACGCCAGGGTGCCTCTAAAACACTAGAGGGTGCCTCTAAATGCATCAAAAACATGCCAGGGTGCCTCTAAAGGCATCAAAAACACACCAGGGTGCCTCAAAAACACACCAGGGTGCCTCTAAATGCATCAAAACACACCAGGGTGCCTCTAAATGCATCAAAAACATGCCAGGGTGCCTCAAAAACACACCAGGGTGCCTCTAAATGCATCAAAAACAACATCAGGGTGCCTCTAAATGCACCAAAAACATGCCAGGGTGCCTCAAAAACATGCCAGGGTGCCTCTAAATGCATCAAAACATGCCAGGGTGCCTCTAAAGGCATCAAAAACATGCCAGGGTGCCTCAAAAACACACCAGGGTGCCTCTAAATGCATCAAAAACACACCAGGGTGCCTCTAAATGCATCAAAAACAACATCAGGGTGCCTCTAAATGCACCAAAAATATGCCAGGGTGCCTCAAAAACATGCCAGGGTGCCTCTAAATGCATCAAAAAACACACCAAGGTGCCTCTAAATGCATCAAAAACACTCGAGGGTGCCTCTACAGGCATCAAAAATATGTCAGGGTGCCTCAAAAACACACCAGGGTGCCTCTAAATCCATCAAAAACACACCAAGGTGTCTCAAAATGCATCAAAAACACTCCAGGGTGCCTCAAAAACACACCAGGGTGCCTCTAAATGCATCAAAACACACCAGGGTGCCTCTAAATGCATTAAAAACACGCCAGGGTGCCTCAAAAACACACCAGGGTGCCTCTAAATGCATGAAAAACACACCAGGGTGCCTCAAAAACATGCCAGAGTGCCTCTAAATGCATCAAAAACACACCAGGGTGCCTCAAAAACTTGCCAGGGTGCCTCTAAATGCATCAAAAACACACTAGGGTGCCTCTAAAGGCATCAAAACACACCAGGGTGCCTCTAAATGCATCAAAGACACATCAGGGTGCCTCAAAAACACACCAGGGTGCCTCTAAAGGCATCAAAAACACACCAGGGTGCCTCTAAAGGCATCAAAAACACACCAGGGTGCCTCAAAAACACACCAGGGTGCCTCTAAATGCATCAAAAACACACCAGGGTGCCTCTAAATGCATCAAAAACACACCAGGGTGCCTCTAAATGCACCAAAAACAACATCAGGGTGCCTCTAAATGCACCAAAAACATGCCAGGGTGCCTCAAAAACATGCCAGGGTGCCTCTAAATGCATCAAAAACACGCCAGGGTGCCTCAAACACACACCAGGGTGCCTCTAAATGCATCAAAAACACACCAGGGTGCCTCAAAAACACGCCAGGGTGCCTCTAAAACACTAGAGGGTGCCTCTAAATGCATCAAAAACATGCCAGGGTGCCTCTAAAGGCATCAAAAACACACCAGGGTGCCTCAAAAACACACCAGGGTGCCTCTAAATGCATCAAAACACACCAGGGTGCCTCTAAATGCATCAAAAACATGCCAGGGTGCCTCAAAAACACACCAGGGTGCCTCTAAATGCATCAAAAACAACATCAGGGTGCCTCTAAATGCACCAAAAACATGCCAGGGTGCCTCAAAAACATGCCAGGGTGCCTCTAAATGCATCAAAACATGCCAGGGTGCCTCTAAAGGCATCAAAAACATGCCAGGGTGCCTCAAAAACACACCAGGGTGCCTCTAAATGCATCAAAAACACACCAGGGTGCCTCTAAATGCATCAAAAACAACATCAGGGTGCCTCTAAATGCACCAAAAATATGCCAGGGTGCCTCAAAAACATGCCAGGGTGCCTCTAAATGCATCAAAAACACGCCAGGGTGCCTCAAACACACACCAGGGTGCCTCTAAATGCATCAAAAACACACCAGGGTGCCTCAAAAACACGCCAGGGTGCCTCTAAAACACTCGAGGGTGTCTCTAAATGCATCAAAAACATGCCAGGGTGCCTCTAAAGGCATCAAAAACATGCCAGGGTGCCTCAAAAACACACCAGGGTGCCTCTAAATGCATCAAAACACACCAGGGTGCCTCTAAATGCATCAAAAACATGCCAGGGTGCCTCAAAAACACACCAGGGTGCCTCTAAATGCATCAAAAACACATCAGGCTGCCTCTAAATGCATCAAAAACAACATCAGGGTGCCTCTAAATGCACAAAAAACATGCCAGGGTGCCTCAAAAACATGCCATGGTGCCTCTAAATGCATCAAAAACATGCCAGGGTGCCTCTAAAGGCATCAAAAACACGCCAGGGTGCCTCTAAATGCATCAAAAACATGCCAGGGTGCCTCTAAAGGCATCCAAAACATGCCAGGGTGCCTCAAAAACACAACAGGGTGCCTCAAACACACACCAGGGTGCCTCTAAATGCATCAAAAACACACCAAGGTGCCTCTAAATGCACCAAAAACACTCGAGGGTGCCTCTAAAGGCATCAAAAACACGCCACGGTGCCTCAAAAACCCACCAGGGTGCCTCTAAATGCATCAAAAACACACCAAGGTGCCTCTAAATGCATCAAAAACACTCGAGGGTGCCTCAAAAACACACCAGGGTGCCTCTAAATGCATCAAAAACACACCAAGGTGCCTCAAAATGCATCAAAAACACACCAGGGTGCTTCTAAATGCATCAAAAACATGCCAGGGTGCCTCAAAAACACACCAAGGTGCCTCTAAATGCATCAAAAACACTCGAGGATGCCTCCAAAGGCATCAAAAACACGCCAGGGTGCCTCAAAAACACACCAGGGTGCCTCTAAATGCATCAAAAACACACCAAGGTGCCTCTAAAGGAATCAAAAACATGCCAGGGTGCCTCAAAAACACACCAGGGTGCCTCTAAATGCATCAAAAACACACCAGTGTGCCTCTAAATGCATCAAAAATTAACTTGATCCAAGCAAATGAAGTCCTGTAGAGTGTCAACTATATTTCTCTCCACATTCCTCTCCTGTACATACTGCTCCCTTCATATCCTCCACACTCCTCTCCTGCACATACTGCCCACTGTCATACCCTCCACACTTCTCTCCTGTACATACTGCCCACTGTCATACCCTCCACACTTCTCTCCTGTACATACTGCCCATTGGCACAGCCTCCACACTCCTCTGCTGTGCATACTGCCCACTGTCATACCCTTCACACTCCTCTCCTGTACATAGTGCCTTCTGCCACACCCTCCACAATCCTCTCCTGTACATAGTGCCCACTGTTAGACCCTCCACATTCCTCTCCCTCCCCACACACTTCCAACTTTTATACCATCCATACTCCTCCCCTATGCCGCTTACCCGCATAAACAGTTCTTTAAAATTATACTGCATACCCTCAATGTTACCAGCTCTAGAATGGGCACAATTTTGTTAGTTCAACTAAAGGAAATCTCAGTCCTCATATTTGTTCTGCCCCATTATAAGTACTCATTTAATTGTGTGATTACTACTGTGATGTATAGAGGAACATGGAGGATCTCAGCTACTCTAAATATAGCACTTGTAAAAAATGTGTTCCTGAAAATATTTTTGAGATGTTGACAACTATGCACTTAGGCACTGCCCAAGGGCTACCGGGTCAGTAGGGGGCCCCATGAGAGGCTCCTGGGATCCTGTGATATTAAAGCGGTAGTAAACTTTGCTAACATTACTACTTTTTAGAGGCCCTGGGGTAAGTTATGCCACAATGTACAAGTATGAACAGCATATTAGCACATTAGGGTACACTTAAATTGTCAGACTGAGCCCTCCAGTGCTGCGCTGTGATCAATCCGACGGGGCCATGGCGCATCCATCTTCACCCGGTTTTCCTTCTTGGTTCTGTGCCTTCGGTCACTTGCCTTGGCTGGGCTGCATTGATGTCATTCCCATGCATTTATTTATTTATTATTTATAAAACGCCACACCAAAATTCTCAGCACCAGGCCCATGATGTTCTTAATCTGGCCCTGAGTGACCAGTATGAGAGAGTGAGAGCGATAACACCAAAATTATCACACATGCTCCCCATTCACACCTAAGACCTTGTAACACTAACGAGTCACATGACACCAGGGAGAGAAAATGGCGAATTGGGCCCAATTTGAACATTTTCACTTAGGGATGTACTGAAAAATGGCCTGGTAATAAAGGAATATTACAGGTTGATACTCAGCTGGTTAAAAAAAAAAAACAAGGCCTGCTATTGGAAGAGTCTGGATCGCCTCAGGCCGCGTACACACGAGGAGACATGTCCGCTGAAACTGGTCCGCAGACCAGTTTCCGCGGACATGTCTGATCGTGTGTATGGCCTAGCGGACAGGTTTCCAGCGGACAAAAGTTTCTAAGCATGCTTAGAAACTTGTCCGCTGGAAACCTGTCCGTCGGACATGTCCGCTGGTTAGTACGCCTAACCAGCGGACCGAAATCCTGCGCATGTTTCGAATTGATTTTTTTTTTTTTTTTGCTTTTTTTTTTTTTTTTTTAAAGTGTATTTTGTGCGTGAACTCGAGAGAGAGGAGCCGGACTGCAGGAGTTGGGAGTAGGCAGACCCTCCCCCCGGAGGCAATCGCCATCCTTCTCCATGCCCCCGGTGGCAATGGTGGGTGTGAGGGGGGCCTCCCACTCACCCCGCCCTACCTGCTCCACTTGGGAGCCCAACAGGACCCCAACGGGGCAGAGGGACTCCCCCTATGAGGGAGTGAGGGGGCCTAGCCCACCCAGCCAGCCCCGTAGGTCCTTCGCCTCTCTTTAGGAGACCGCATGGCCAAAGTGCGTGCGTATTAAACCAATTTTGTGTGCGTGCAAGTGTGGTGGTTTTTTTGTGGGGGGGGTGGGCATACTAAGCACAGGCGTACCTTGCATAGCACACCCACCGGGAGCCGGGCTGAGACCACCAAACTCAATTCACATGTAGCCGAGACTGGGATCCGAACACTTGGCTGCAGAGGTGAATGGCTTGTCAGCGCAGTGCCAATCGCGTTGAGCCACCACAGCTCCCTCCCTCGAATTGATTTGACGCATGCGTGGAAGCATTGAACTTCCTGGTTAGAGCACGTCGGTAACTACTACGTCAACGCGTTCTCTGTCCGCGGGGATTTAGGTCTGATGGTGTGTACACACATCAGACCAAAACATCTCAGGAGACATGTCCGATGAAAACGGTCCGTCGGACCTGTCTCATTGGACATTTCTCCTCGTGTGTACGCGGTCTCAGAGTTATTTGAACATATAAGGGTACAATCGGGAGCATTTCTTTTCTTTTTTTTTTAACAGAAACGTTTTTTATTAATAAAAAAGGAAAAGCAAACAAAAGAAAAAAAAAGGTTACAAATAAACAGCTTAAAGAAAAGCGGTTCAGAGGTTGAATCAACAATACCGTGGTACAGTAAAGTTTCAGTACAAAAGCTGTAGAGCTGTACACAGGGAGAGTTACGGAGATAAACACTGGTTGGTATACAAATATCAAAAATCCAAACCTGTCAGGGTCAGGGTGTGCAGCCGGATACGATAATCCCTATCTACCCATCAGGGCAAGAAGCATCCATCCTAGTCGGGGGGGGGGGGGGGCGGGGTGTGTGAGAGGCTGCAAGGACCTAGAAGGTGCCCTGGGCTTCTGCGATCTTTTTGTGTCTTAGAGGCAACCAACTGGCCGCATCCCATCACTAGAAGGGCACAGCCGGAGTGAGCAATACACTAAACACTTGAGAGGTGGTGGACATAACAAATATTGTCAGGGATTACCAGAGAGTAGCTACCCAGTCATCTTAAGATCTATCTTAAACAGCGTCACTAAACAGGGGTCGCTCTAGCCGTCACCCATGACTTCCAGATCCTATCAAACTTCTGGGGGCACTTACGGCCCATATACGTCAGTCTGTAAAGAGGTAAGATGGAGTCAACCATGCAAGCCATTGGGCCACCGTAGGGGGAGCCGCCAGCTTCCACTGGCACAACAGCGCCTTCCTGGCAAAGAAACAGAGGTAGAAAAGTAGCAGTCCAGCATGTGTGGATTGAGTCACACAGTGCGTGAAACCTAGAAAGAGAATTTTAGGGTCCAGTGGTACCTGAAGTCCAGTAGCGGCATTAATTTCCGCCACCACTCCATGCCAGTAACCCTGTATGACCGGGCAGTCCCAAACGACATGATAGAACGATCCCACAGCTCCCTGGCACTTTGGGCACAGGTCTGATTGAGTGCGGAAAATTCTGGCAAGCCGCTGAGGGGTGTAATAGGCCCTATGAATAAACTTAAGTTGAATGAATCTGTCCCTAGCAGATATCACTGTCGGTATGTAATGGGACAGGACCCCCTCCCAGTCTTCTACCGAGAGGTCAGGAATGTCCGTCCTCCAAACCCGTAAAAGGGGGGACTCCCCTCTTGAGTCTTCACATGTAAGGTGGAGGTAAATGGAGGATACTAACCTGTCTACCCCACGCGAAATAAGGAACCTCTCTATCCTATGTGGCTCGACTGAAATTACCCCGGGGAATTGTGCCTGTGCCGCATGTTTCAACTGCAGGTACCGAAACAGCATCCATGAGGGGAGCCGAAACTTTGCACGCAGTTCCGGGAAAGGGAGCAGCATCCCATCCGGCATAACGTGTTGCACCTTTACTATTCCAAACCTGGTCCAAATACTGGGGTCCGGGGTGTACTCCATGCACCACATTCTCCTGCTCTCCAGGATTGAGTCTGAAAGAGTGACTCCTCCCCAGGGCTTGAACTGAGCTCCAGTAGTAATCGGCGTGTGCTCCTAGCAGTAGGACGTACGGCTCCTGGAGCCAGACAGGCAGGGCTTTCCTCCCCCAGCCTCTGCTGTCAGACTCGCTCTGACCCAGGATCCACCTCCCCTGGTTCTCCCTTCCTTCCAGGAATCACCAGAGCCTCAAGGTAAGCCCCTGACACAGGGCACAGGGCATTTCTTACACCCCCTTACACACCATTGGCAGCCATCCTTTTCAGGACAAGCCACGGCAGTGGCCCTTGCACTCCGTACCCCCTCTTCTGGACCCTTATACAACCATCCCTACCCAAGGCATCCCTCCAACACCTCTCCCCTCAATTTCAAAGCCCCCATCCTGGATCCTGCTGCAGGATTGGCAGCCATCTTGCTGCACCCAGCCCCACTCTCCCCCTTCCCAATACTATCAGTACTTGATCCAGGGTTCGTCCGATCGCCTCTCAAGGCGTATTCCGCTCATCACTACTTTAGACCTCCTGGCCCAAAATTGCAGCTGCTACCATCATTGACAGAGTTTATCTCCACTTATACCCTTAACAGCAAACACCTTTTGCTGCTCGGGGACTTCAATCTCTGGGCCAACTCCTCACAAGACCCCGTTGCCGACGCCTGTATTGACCACATGGAAGGATTAGGGCTACAACAACTAGTATGTGGGCCCACACATGCTTCAGGTCACACACTCGATCTTATTTTCAGACAAAATCTGGAAATAAAAATTCTGGAAAATGAACTATTGCCATGGACAGATCACCATGCAGTTCATTATTTCCAATATCCCCCCTTAACAAAAACATCAAAACCAGTGACAACACACTGGACTAGATGTCAGAAGAAGCTCCATTCGGATCTCTTCAAAACCACGTTAAGGAAAAAAATACAAACAATTCAGCCGCATCAAATGGCCGTAGAAACACTGGATGCCATAAACACAGCCCTATTACAATCAGCTGACTTAGTAGCGCCGAAACGTAAAACCTGCACCTGGAAAAACAACTCCAGCTGGTTCAACAACCACTGGCGTTGCTGAAGCAAGAGCACAGAAGGGTGGACGCCGCCTGGAAAAGAAGCTCTTCAGAGTTAAACCTCTCCATCTACAAGGCAATAACCAGAAAATACCATAAAGAAATCTTCCAAGCCAAGAAAAATTATTTTTCCAAGGCTATCAACAGCGCCCTAAACCGCCCCCGCGAACTCTTCAAGATGGTCACTCAGACCATGAATCCAGGATGTCTTGAAGCCCCTAATTCGGATACCCAAGAATTTTGCAATGAATTATCAGATTACTTCATTAAAAAAATCAAGGGAATCCGTGAAAGCATTCGGCAAACCCATTCCCCCCTCAGCCCCCCCGCAATTTTTCACACAATACCCACAGTAATTCACCACAATCAGGTAAGTTCACCCTAGAGCCCATCACCATCGACGCCACAAAAATATCATTGGTACTTTGCGTAATGGCACAGCGCCAAATGATATCATCCCCACTAAACTGCTGAAGGAATGTGCCGACATCCTGGCACCTCCTATCACGCAGCTTATTAACCAATCATTCAGGAAAGGCATAGTGTCCTCACAGTTTAAAGAGGGCATAATCCAACCTATCCTGAAGAAACCCACCCTAGACCCCAAGGACCCAGTCCACTGCCGTCCCATAACAGGCCTAAATGTACTCTCAAAGGTAATGGAGAAAGTAGTGGTACAACAGCTGCAACAGCATCTAGATACCCACAACCTACTTGATCCATTTCAATCGGGACGGAAACCGCATTGCTCAAAATATAGGATGACGCTCTCGAGGCCGCAGACGAAGGAAAATCTCGTCTTATGGTTCTGTTGGACCTAAGCGCAGCTTTCGACACTGTAGACCACAAATTATTATTGACACGGCTAGCTGAAGTAGCCAGAGTCGCAGAAGGCGATTTATCCTGGTTCTCCTCTTTTTTGGAAAACCGATCGCAAACAGTGAAGTTAGGACCTTTCACTTCTGAGAAACGCACAGTATCATGCGGAGTCCCTCAAGGATCGCCGCTCTCACCGGTGCTGTTTAACATCTATCTTCGTCCTCTTTTTGAGATTATCAGCAGCCAAAAACTGCTTTACCATTCATATGCAGACGATACGCAACTGTATTTCCGCATTGGCAACAAAAAGGATCACCACCTTAATCTAGAGACATGCCTCTCTTTGATAGAGGAATGGATGACAAAGAGTTATCTTAAACTCAACGGAGCGAAAACAGAACTTCTTCTGTTTCACGCCAAGCGGAGAAATCAACCAGCAACAACCTGGACCCAACCTGGAACGCTAGGGGCAAAATCATCACCCCTAGTGCCAAAGTCAGAAGTCTATGGGTCACATTTGACTCCTATATGACAATGGACGCACAAATAGGGTCAGGAGTCAGCGGATCTCACCATCTGCTGCGCCTACTACGCAGACTTACTCCTTTCATCCCCAAAGAAGACATAGCGGTCGTGGTGGGAGCAATTGTAAACTCCAGATTGGACTATGCAAATGCCCTTTACCTCGGACTCCCCAAGTACCAAATCGCTCATCTGCAGGTCGTTCAAAACACAGCCGCCAGACTTGTGACGGGGAAAAACCTTGGGAATCAATCTCACCTTCACTGAGAGCCCTTCACTGGCTGCCAGTAAAAGACAGAATCACTTTTAAAGCACTCTGTCTAACGCATAGATGTATCCATGGGAATGCTCCCCATTACCTATGCGAAAAAAAAAAAGCTCATAATCCCAATCGCGTTCTGCGATCCACCAATCAAAACTTGCTCCAGATTCCGAAAGCCAACTACAAGTCCAAAGGAGAAAGAAGATTTGCGATCCAAGGTCCCAGACTATGGAACGCTTTACCAACCAGCATTCGGTTGGAAGAGAATCACTTAGCGTTCAGGAGAAAGATCAAGACTCATCTCTTTTGATATCAAAGGAGACAGGAACAACAAGCGCCCAGTGCCGCGCTATATAAGTTTTTCATTCATTCATTCATAGATCTGAAGTGCAAATTCCTCGGGTTTCCCCACAGTGGGGTATGAGGCGAGACAAAGTCAGGGACTGCAACCATCCCAGCAACCTTGTCCCACACCTGAAGCGTAGTACGCATTGGCAGGGTTGCCTGTGGAGCAGCCCTGGGTCCTCTATAAACTAAATTGGTAAGAGCTGAATAGGAACTCACAACAGCAGCTTCAAGGTTCACTGCAGGGTTGGACCTAGTCTGCCAGAACCACCAGCGTACTGTGACCAAGACTGCTGCCCAGTAGTACTTCCTAAAAGAGGGCAGAGCGAGCCCCCCCAAAGACAAAGGGAGTTGAAGCTTGTGCTGTGCTATTCTGGGAGCCCTCCCACCTCAGATAAATGAGGAGACTACACCATCTAGCTTGCGGAAAAAGGAAGCAGGGATAGGGCCCAGGGTATTCCGAAACATATATAGCAATTTAGGAAGAAACACCATCTTCAGCAAATTCACCCGTCCCACAGGCGTCAGGGGGAGCGCTTTCCAAGCCTGACACTTTACAGTCAGGGCTTGTAGCACCGGGTAAAGGTTATCAGCCAAATAATGTTCTAAATTGTTGCTAATATCAATCCCAAGATACCGAAATTTAGAGACCCTGCGCAGTGGCGTCAAGTCCACCACCGAAGTGGGTGGAGGGTTAGATAGGCGAAACAGACTACATTTACCCCAATTGATACGTATTCCAGAGAACCTGCCAAAATCATTAATGAGCTCGAGGGCCGTGACCAGTGATTGGGAGTCATCGCCGAGATACAAAAGGGTGTCATCGGCGTACAACGACACCCGTTCAATCAGCGGACCCACCTCCTGGCGTCGAGCGGGGGCATAATGGCCATGAGCTCGATGGCCAGGGCGAAAAGGCCCGGAGACAGCGGGCAACCCTGTCGCGTCCCCCTGCACAGTTGAATCGGGAGCATTTCTAACAGCAATTGACGTAGAGGCATTATATTTTGTCTGTGTTCCATGGATAGTTAGACTTGGGGTATATTTTTAGACCCATAGAGCCCATGAATTTCCCACTGATATTTGGTAGGGGTTTATGCTCTAATGGATGATTTTTTATTGCCATATTAGCATATGTTGTGGTTACTCTTTTATACCAGTATTTGTTTAATTGCTATTTGCAGTGATATTTTAAAGAAACTCCCCCCTATTTTTTATTATTATTATTATTATTATTATTTTTCTCATACAGGGGACAACATGGCTTCTATGCAGACAATGAACACAGCTGACGATTGTCAGCTGTGTTGGTTCTTTATAACACACACTTTAGCTCAGTCCTGGCATTCACCTTAACCAGGCTGGATGTCGGGACTGTGAGCTCTTCATGTTTCAACACTAAAGGTATGTTTCCCATTGCTTTTTCTCAAGTATTATTAATCTTTGCTAGTGCATGTTTAATATCACTGCTAGCCTATGTTCATTTGATATAGATATATATATATATATATATATATATATGCTAATATATGTTATGTTTATACAAATTTATTATTATTATCTTTATTTATTTAAAGAAAAAAAACTGTTATAGCATTTAATATATTCAATATATTCAATATAACATGATAGTCAATTATTCCGTTGGAGATATTGAAATAAAAATAACACACAAAATATTAAATATGAGTAATTTATTATTTAGTTATCCACTTAAGGACCCCTGACTGTGTATATATACGTCCTTTTTTTAAGGATGGATATCTTGGTAATGGCAGCAGCTGCTGCCACAACCGAGATATCCATATTTTCAGTGAGCGGTCCTGTACACGATAACGGCGGTCTCTGCGTGGATTCGCCGCGAGATCGCCGTTATCGGTGGTGGGAGAGGGGCCCTTCGCCGCTTACTGGAGCTGTTGGTAGCGGCGGAGGCAATCGGGTCCTCTGTTGTGCTGTGTGGGGAAGCGAGTGAGGGCAAGATAGCTTTGCTGGGCGGAAGTGATGTCAAAATGTCAGTCCTGCCCATGCGGCTTAACCACTTCAATACCCAGCCATAGAAAATTGACGGCCTGGGATGGGATTTACCATCCTAAGTGGCCGTCAATTGACGGCCTGGGCATTGCAGGCGAATATCTGGATGATGCCTGCAGCCAGAGGCATCATCCAGATATCCTCTTCTTCAGCCGACGATTCTGCACAAGGTAAGAGCGATCATAGCGGCGGTTCCGCCGCTTGATCGTTCTTACAGGCCGCGGGAGGGGACATCCCCCCCTCCCGCCGCCATCCGGTGCTTCTCCGGGCTTACCTGTGCCTTCGGGGGCCCGGAGAACGAATCGTCGGCGGCGGCAGGAAGCATAGAGATGACTGGTGACCGTCGGAGGACCCGGGCGCGATCTGATGACGTCACGCCCGGGTCCCCGTAAGTAAACAAAGCCGCAATTGCGGCTGTAAGCCCCCATTCATGAGATCGGTGAATTTTTTTTTCACCGATCTCGTGGTTTCCAGCCTGGAGGAGAGATGTGAGGTCTTATTGACCCCGCATCTCTCCATAAAGAGGACCTGTCACACACACACACTTCCTATTACAAGGAATGTTTACATTCCTTGTAATAGGAATAAAAGTGGAAAAAAAAAATGAAAAAAAGTGTAAAAATAAAGTCAAAGTCAATAAAATAAATAAAAGATAAAAAAAAAATTAAAACGCCCCTGTCCCCGATAGCTCGCGTGCAGAAGCGAACGCACACGCAAGTCCCACCGACATATGTAAACGCCGTTTAAACCACATAAGTGAGGTATCGCCGCGTGCGTTAGAGTGCCAGCAACAAATCTAGCACTAGATCTCCTCTGTAAATCTAAACTGTAACCTGTAAAAAATAAATAAAGCGTTGCCTATGGAGATTTTTAAGTATCAAAGTTTGGCGCCATTCCATGAGTGTGCGCATAATTAAAGCGTGACATGTTGGGTATCTATTTACTCGGTGTAACATAATCTTTCACATAATACAAAAAAATTGGGCTAACTTTACTGTTTTGTTATTTTTTTAATTCATAAAACAATTTTTTTACAAAAAAAAGGCGTTTGAAAAATAATTGCGTAAATACCGTGCAAGATAAAACTTTGGAATGACCGCCATTTTATTCCCTAGGGTGTCTGCTAAAAAAAACATATATAATGTTTGGGGGGTACTGTGTAATTTTCTAGCAAAAAAATGATGATTATCACATGTAGGAGAGAAGTGTCAGAATAGGCCCGGTATGGAGGTGGTATAAAAGCCTGGTATTGAAGCGGTTAAAGAAACATTTTTTTTTTGTCATTTGAAAAAATGTCAATTTCTATTTTTTTTTTATTATTTTTTTTGCATTGAAGTCTAAATATGAGATCTGAGGTCTTTTTTACCCCAGATCTCATATTTAAGAGGACCTGGCATGCTTTTTTCTATTACAAGGGATGTTTACATTCCTTGTAATAGGGATACAAGTGATAAAAAAAAATTCAGTGTAAAAAATAATAAAATAAATAAAAATAAATAATAAAACAAAAAAAAAGTTTTTAAAGCGCCCCGTCCCAACGAGCTTGCAAAAGCGAACGCATACGTGAGTAGCGCCCGCATATGAAAATGGTGTTCAAACTACACAAGTGAGGTATGACCACGATCGTTAGAGCTACTCTGTAGCTCAAAAGATGGAACCTATAGAATTTTTTAAACGTCGCCTATCGAGATTTTTAAGGGTAAAAGTTTGACGCCATGCCACGAGCGGGCGCAATTTTTAAGCGTGACATGTTGCGTATCATTTTACTCGGCGTAACATTATCTTTCACAATATATCATATTTTCTAGCAGAAAACACCCAAGGTCCTTAAGTGGTTAAAATAACAATCAAGCCATTAACTCCACTATTATTATTATTATTATAATTATTTTTCCCTTAGTATAGGCTATAATATACATATGTTGCTACTATATCTATTGATATATATACATATATACATTTTTGGATTTGTATACCTACATTGCCCTCTTGTGAACCTCAGTGCCTATGCACACACCTCCTTGGCACGTTGGGCCACTGTGCTCTTTCAGGTCTCTCGATTGAATCCCAAGCTTTTGTTGAACCGCATTCACCATCCATATTCGGGCACCCTCCTACTTCCTCTTACTTTGATTTTGATTATAAAGATGATAGTTGGAATTTTCTGTTAAACACCAATGAAGCATGTAAGTTGTTCATAACTATTATCCTCAACATTAATTGTAATAACTATCTGTAAAACCTTTTGTATAAAAATATAATCTAATATAATTTCTTACAATGTTGTAGATATATGTTCTTGTCTTCCCAACACACCCCTAATGAAAAAAAATTGTATTTTGAAAACGCGTCGGGGAACAGAAGACATTCGCTCATATGCTTGAAACATTGAAGCTGTTTTTCAGATTTGTATCAGTTCCAACTTCTGTTTTTAAATTTCTGTCATACATAAACCTTGTTATACTTAGTGTGGCATTAGATCTGGTTGAAAACACCCACCGACCACTCCCTCTCTTTTGGCCTATTTGAGTCTTTTTTCATATACTATATATAATGGGTTTCATATTATTTTATAGTGCTCTGGTAGATGGGTATACTTTTGGGTAGCCTTGTAGGACATTATATACTCAGATTCTATCATATATATTTGTGCTACAGCTTTAGGTGATGTTATTTGTTGTTGGCTTGTGATTCTGGTGTATTCTCCAGTGGTCCACTGGTCTTGCCTTTTTTGGGGGGGGGCTGTGGCCGAGGGAGCATATCCCATGGGATAGTGGGCCAAGAGTCATGTGCAGTAGCATGCACAATGGGGGTAAGAAATGTAAATTGTTTTGTCTGTATGATATTATGATGGGATATTGCTTAAGGTTTGTTATTGTTAGTGGGTAAATATTCTGTATGATCATGTTCTATGTATTATCTCACAAATTCTGTCATACTGGGCTCCTAAAAAATGTGGCCATAGCAATGGCGGCAATCAGTGACTCTTTGCCCGTTGCTGCCCGCCTCACAGCCTGTCAAGTCTTACTCTCTGGCCCCGTCTACTACTGGGTGGGGGAGCAGAGGAAGATCACTCCACCAGGGAAGGCAAGGAGATAAGCAGGCAGGTGGCTGGCTGGGACTTGAGCCAAGGCAGAAGAACATGCAAGCAGAGCTGAATGGGCATGCACCCAAAACTGAAGAAATATTCCCTCTGCTCTGACCAGCATATGATCATCAGAATGGAAAAAATACACCCACTAAGCTAATAAGAAGAGCGGCGGAGCAGGGTGTTTTTTTTATTATGCTCTGACTGTCTTTAAAATTGCCCCAGCTCCTGTTCAAATCCAACCCGGGGACAAAACCAGGGACAGACTTGGTCTGGGGACAGTGTCCTCAATTCGGGGACTGTCCCTGGAAATCGTGGATGTCTGGTCACCCTACTTTAAGGCAGCCAGATGCAGAAGGTGAATTTCAGTGTTAAAACAAATGCATATAACAGGTAGGCTGTTTCCTCAGCACAATTTTATTTTTAAAAGCCTTTCCATCTGAACTAGAAATCCCACATGGAACAATAAATCCTAAATGCATGTTTAAAATACATACATTCAATTTTTTTTTGCAATTACGTAATAACTGTAGCTCTTGTAATTCGTGCATCTCTTCAACAAAACTTGGTTATTTCCTGGTTCAGCTTCACAGCTTTATGTTTTGGGTAGAGTGGGGAAGGATTAGAACCTCTTTCATATTTGTTATTGCCATCTGTGTCTAAACCAGGTTCTTTATCCTGGTGACCATTGTCACCAAGACAAAGCAGTCTTTTTTAAACTGTGATCTTGACCTATGGTTGAGTTGTAGGGAACAGACATTTATAGAGGGCAGACAGAAACATTCTAAAACATTCTATATGACTGCACATATGTGGGGATACATTATATTCCTTTTCCTTTTTTCAGACCTAGGCTGATTCATTTACTCTGGTTATCAACAATAACCTCAAGGTATATTCTCCATTTATTTCTGTACCATTAAACACAAATCTATTAAAGGAGCTTTTTTATATACTTAAGTGCATTGCAGAAAAAAAAATTACACATTAAGGTTCAGCAGCCATTTATCTTCATGATTTTGCTTTATGTAGTTTACCTTCTTTTTCACCCCACTTATTTCTCATGAATTGTACTGAATGGAATCAACTATGGAAAGTGTGACTTTGCTATTAACCACTTCTTTCAATGCTTCATTGTCCCAAAGGGAGCTACATAATGATAAACATATTCAATTAATTTTTATTCAGTGCTTTCCAAGCACAATCCAATTTAGAATATATTCACATGCATCAAAGCTCTATTCTTAAGGTACCTCTTTGCATTTTGCAACAAGCAATAATATTACTGCAAAGTGTAAAGCAGGAAAATGCATTAAAGCTCCAGGTATATAAATTTCGAGTAGCCTCCATATGTGTTAAATGAGAGGAAATATACCTTTCAATAGTTCTAGAGGTTTTATAGACAGTAAATTGATTTTTTTCTGTTAAAAGAAGAGACGAAAGTAAATCTTATTGTAGAGAGATTATCAGTATTAATAATATTACAAATGCATATTTTATTTAAAAAATAACCTGAGATTTCACTTCTTGGTGGATGCCGGTGTGATGATTTACGCAATAAATATTTGTATCTCCTTGCAATGTCCTTGAAGTTTATTTACAGCAAAAACAGTCTTCTTTTTGGTTTTGGGGAAGATTGGGGAAGGATTACAACTGCTTTCAGTTTTTTTACTTGTATTTAGGGTTCTATTTGTGAGCTTTCCCCACATATACTATATCAGTGACAACAATTTGACTAGACAGGATGTAAAGGAAATACACTGCTCAAAAAAATTAAAGGAACACTTTGAAAACATGTCAGATCTCAACGGGCAACGATCTCATGCTGAATATATATACTGATATGGACCTAATGTGTCAGGAATGAAAGGATGGCACATCATTTAATGGAAATGAAAATGATCCATCTACAGAGAGCTGAATTCAAAGTCACCGTGAAAATCAAAGTGAAAAAAATATGCAGCAAGCTAGTCCATTTTGCTGAAATTTCAACTCAAAATGGTCCTCAGTACTTTGTATGGCCCCCAAGTGCTTGTATGCATGTCTGACAACATCAGGGCATGCTCCTAATGAGATGACGGATGGTGTCCTGAGGTATTTCCTCCCAGATCTGGACCAGAGCATCACTGAGCTCCTGAACAGACTGAGGTGCAACCTGGTGGCACCGGATGGACCAAAACATAAAGTCCCAGAGGTGTTCTTTTGGATTTAGGTCAGGTGAGCATGAGGGCCATTCAATGGTATCAATTTATTCATCCTCCAGGAACTGGCTGCATGCTCTCGCCACATGATGCCGGGCATTGTCGTGCACTGGGCGGAACCCAGGACCCACTGCACCAGCATAGGGTCTGACAACGGGTCCAAGGATTTTATCCTGATACCAAATGGCAGTCAGGGTGACATTGTGTAGCCTGTAGAGGTCTGTGCGTCCCTCCATGGATATGCCTCCCCAGACTATCACTGACCCACCACCAAACTGGTCATGCTGAACGATCTTACAGGCAGCATACAATTCTCTGTGGCTTCTCCAGACCCTTTCACGTCTGTCACATATGCTCAGGGTGAACCTGCTCTCATCTGTGAAAAGCATTGGGCACCAGTGGCAGACCTGCCAATTCTGGTGTTCAATGGAAAATGCCACAGTGTCCGGCAGTGAGCACAGAGCACACTAGAGGACGTCGGGCCCTCAGGCCACCCCCATGAAGTCTGTTTCTGATTGTTTGATCAGAGACATTCACACCAGTGGCCTGCTGGAGGTCATTTTGTAGGGCTCTATGAGCCGTGACCCCATGCAAATGAAGGGCCGGCCGGCTCGCGCATGCGCGCTTGAAGGAGACCATGTCAGCTCCCCTGTGCGCATGCTCACAACTCGGGAGCGGCGCAATCAGTGAAATTGGAAATGGACTAGGGCAACGTTGTGAACTACGCAAACAGCATAAATAGACACACACAAACGCACTTCCTTTGCAAAAGTACATCCCTTTGTCCCTTCCCATTTAACCAAGTGCTTTTGTCCTGTTGTTCGTTGCGATGTGTTTTGTAGTTGTCAGATTAGTGTTCTGTGTGATCAAGTGTTTGTTAGTAGATTTTTGAAAGTGGTTTTTGATAAGTGTTTGAGAGACTGTTTGATTGATTGATATATTTGTGTTTGTTTCTTTTCCTGCTGTATTTTTGTTTTGTTTTTTGGTGACTGTTTCTTGCTCAGTAGTTTTCTCTCTGTGTGTGTGTTTTTTTTTGATTGGTTGTGCTTGTTTGTGTGCGTGAATTTTGTTGACTGGGACTGATTTTTTTTGGAAGGATGAATGAGAGAAAACGCAAGCTGAATTTTACACTTGTGGAAAAACAGATTCTTGCCCGGGCCATTAGCGAGTATGGGCGTTTCCTCCACGGCCCACAGAGTGCCAACACCACCCCGGCCAGGAGGAGGGAGATTTTGGATAGGATCACTGACCAGGTGAATTCTGCGGGGCAGGGGGAGACACGGACCAGCCAGTCTGGGATTGACAAAAAAATCAATGACCTCCGGCGTCTGGTCAAACAGAAGCTAGCCAGAATGCATGCCCATGCCAGGGGCACAGGAGGGGGCCCACCATGCCGTATTAGCCTGACAGCGGAGGAGCGTGCGGTGGCCCTGACCTTTCATCGGCATGAAGTTGAGGGCCTGCCCGCGTTTGACTCAAGTCCGGAGCCCGTGGTGCCAGGTGAGTTTTTTATTTTTTTAATATCAGGTGTGTAGCATGTGTGGGGGAGGGGGTGAAAGGGAATATGTGGCAAGTGTGTGGATCCTCCAACCTGTGAATGTTTTGTGTCATCCACAGATGTGCAGGAGGGTGCAGGGCCATCTGGCCTGACCGCACCAACCCCAGGACAGCAGCCTAATGAGGCCCCTCCAACAAGGCCGGAGTCCTCGGAGGAGGTTCAAGAGGAGGAGGAGAATCATGAGGAGGAGGAGAATCATGAGGAGGAGGAGAATCATGAGGAGGAGGAGTCCATGTCAGGCACTGGACGTTTGGGTTTTGAGGACTCTTCCCCTCTGCCTGGCAGCAGGCAGGCCTCCCTAAGGGGGAGCCCCCCTCCCTCCTCCCCCCAACATGGCTCCCCTCACAAGGGCCTCCCCTTCTCCCCGGCCACAAGCATCAGCTGGAGGCAGGATGTCATCCCAGACCACCAGGGGGTTGGCCGATCTTCTGCCCGCCACCCTGAGAAGGGACCAGTTCCTCCAGACCCGCCATCTGGGACAGGTCAGCCAGACATTGGTGCGGATGGAGGAGAGCCTGTCCTCCATCAAGGATACCTGGGGAACCTGGACTCCCACTCCCGGGCTTTCACAACCTGCCTAAACGAACTGCAGACGACATCAGCAGGCGTTGGGCAGGATGTGAGGGCCCTTACCCTGGCTATCCAGGCCAACATGGCAACACTTGGTGCTGCCCTGGACAGAATAGCCGTGGCCTTGGAGGGCAGGCCGCCAGGTGGGCAGAGATCAGGGGCTGCTCCTCCTTCCCCGGTTTTACCCCTCCCTCATGAGTCTCCCCTGAGAAGCTGGGGCCGTGGCCGGGGGCGCCCCAGGCGTGGCTCACGCAGAGGGCACTAATTTGTTTTTCCCCATTTTTTTTTTTTAAATAGAATTTATTTATTTTTTAATAGATTTTTTTTTTTTTTTGTCATTTTTTTTTTTTTTGCTGGGAATTTTTTGCTTTGGCAGGTCATTTTTTTTGGTTATTTTTTTTTTTTTGTGTTGTGAATGCTGTGTGAATGTGGGGGTGACATTCCTGCCGGAAAAGGGGTGTCACCCTCTATTTTGGTGGAGAAGGGTTCCCCAGGACCAGGGAGAAGTGATCCCCAGGTCCGTGTGAATGGTGTATGAATGTACAGTGACATAATTGGAGCCTTGGCGTGGCGTTGCTGCTCACAAGTCCAGCATGGTGGACTGGTGCCAATCCAATTTGATGAGGATGTGATGTGTATGTGTAGGGACCACAGTGGTGTGCATGCATGCATTCTCATTGTGCCATGATTAATGTGTGTGTTAACGTGCAAAGATGCATAATGTGAGCTGGCATGAGATGGGGTCATGAGATGGGGTCCCAGTGCATATGCAGAGTCACCTTGAAGGGATGTTAGTCATGCATGTGCCACTTGTGAGGGGGTAGTCATGCCTGACTCCCATGTCACTCACCAACCAGCCAGCTGTCCCCATACATGTTTTATTCGAAATCTGTGGGGATGGGGCTCTGATTGGATATGTAGCTGTCATGGGTGTCATGGGTGGTGCCATGTGTTGGGCTGCTGATGTCCTCCTGCAAGGTTGTGGTCATTCCAGGATGACATGAGGGGTGAATCTGAAGATGCGAGACACCTCAGAATCACTCATGCCAAAGATGTCTATGCATGTGTGATATATCAAGTGAAGAGTGAGGGGCTTGTATCAGATAATAATATTGTATTAGATTAGATTAAATTGTAAATTTTATATAAGCAAATAAAAAATAAAAATAAAACATCTCCCGTGCCCTCCTTAGTGCCCTCCTCAGTGCCCTCCTCAGTGCCCTCATCCTTCTTTGTTCATCTAAAGTCAGTAGTATAGCTATGCGCGACGATGCCCCTGGCATGTTGGCATACAGATTGTTGTGCAACACGTGTGACTGCTGAGCTCCTCACTAACAGTGTTGCTTTATCTGACAAGTAGACTTTTTTCTCTTTTTAGAGCAGCTTTTATATGCTCTAATTTTAGACAGGACATTTTGCTGTTGCGCACACTGCGTCGCCTGCGCTGCCCTAACGTTGTTTTGTGGATCCCCGTAAGTCCCTCATTAGCATATTTGACTAGCAAATCAATGGTGTGTCTAGCGCACTTTTGCGCGGAAGGATGCGCCAGTCTAATGAAATTATGCGGGACAAAAAAAAGTCAATTTTTGGCGTATCTCGTTCTGGGGATGCCACGCAAACGAAACGCACGCGCACATTTAGACTTACGCACGCGCATCTCCTGTTGCGCAGGCGTAATCGCTCTGTGAATCTGGGCCTGAGTCTGTACTACTAGTTACACTGACACAGCTCAACTTATTTACTTTGATTCCTTAAGGCTGCATTCACATCTATGCGGCAAGTAACGCTGCATACGCGGCTTTACTTGCCGCGCTTCGATTCATTTTTATTTTTTTACAAATCTCCCCATTGATGTCTATGGTCGAACGCCAATGTCGCTTGAAAAAAAGGGTCCGGGACGTTCGGCGTTTCAGAGATGTGAACCATCTCTATAGACATCAATGGGATTTTTCCCCTCCAGCGGCACGAGCGTCGCGCGACAGGCGTTTTGTCGCCTAGATGTGAATGGAGCCTAAGTGTAGATGACACCTTTGAATATTATTTAATGTCAGAGATATATCACACAGGGTTATAAAAGATAAAAGCCAATGACAGCTGAACAAGTGATGTAAAACAGAGGCGGTTATCGACTATTTTTTTCTCCTCTCTCTGATAGCGTGAGGAGAAAAAAAAGCTGATCACCTGTGGCTGTCAGAGGGACATCAGGCCCAATCAAGGAGAGCTGCCGCCAGCTCATCTGTGCCCACCTGTGCCAACTGCCAGTGCACAACATAGCCACCTACCAGTGTCCAGTGCCACCCATCAGTGCCCACATTGTCACCTATCAGTGCCCACAGTGCCACCTATTAGTGCCCACAGTGCCACCTATCAGTGTCACCAATCAGTGCCTCATCAACAGTGCTGCCCATCAGTGTCACCTACCAGTGTTCATCAGTGTCACCTACCAGTGTCCATCAGTGTCACCTACCAGTTCCCATCAGTGTTACCTATCAGCGCCCATCAGTGCCATCTATCAGTAGTACCTATCAATAACACCTATCAGTGCCCTTCAGTGTCCATCAGTGCCACCCATCAGGACCCATTAGTGCCATCTTATCAGTGGCCATCAGTGCCGCCTTATTTGTGCCAATCAGTGCCATCTTATCTGTGGCCATTGGTACCACCTTATCTGTCCCCATCAGTGCCAAATTATCTGTTCCTATCAGTGCCACCTTATCTGTGCCTATCAGTGCAGCCTATCAGTGCCCACCAGTGCCACCTCATCAGCACTTATCAATGAACAAGAAAAATTACCTGTTTGCAAAATGTTATAAACAAACTATGGAACATGATTTTTTGTTCTTTTTTGTTTGTTTAGCAAAAAATAAAAACCCCATCATTTGGCTATAGCGTGGGTGGGAAGGGATTAAGACTAGTCACTGCTACTCTCTCTCCTTGTGTGGGGTAAATGGTCTTGTAAGTGTTTCTCCCACTTATAGTTTTCTGCACGCACCCTGTAGTAGGTGGACATTCTGTCTACACAGGGTATAAGCAACACAGTAATTTCATTGCTACTTTTTGCTGAGTTTAAACAGGCATTTGGTGCACATAAAGTGAATGTATACCCCTTGTTTCTATTAGAAAATGTCTTTAAATTACAATTTTTGTACCTGATGTTCTGCTTTGACTATGTGTGTTTAACAGTACAAGTCCTGCTTTTATAGTACTTTTCAGAAAAATTCTTATTTACAAAGAAAACGTATTCCTTCCGTTCTCAAATCTCATAACTTAATAATTACATTTTCCTAACAGCAATATTGCCAGGTATAAAATAATGGGAACTCTCACTTATGAACTAAAAAGAAGGCTAACAATAAAATAAAGTGGCATAAACAATTCCAAATGTAGCACGGGTCTCATGAATATCCTTTCTTTATTCATGCACCACAAAGTGGGAAACAAAGCGACTAAATTATAAATCCAATATTTTTATGTCCTCCTTAATCACTGCCAATTTTTCTTGCCCTTTGTGTGCCTTAAGTAGTGCTCGGCAGTACTTAACAAATTATGACATATAGCACTTTTACTGTTGCTGCGAAGCCCAAAGTCCAATGGAGGAAATATATAGTTTTTATTACCAAATTGTTCTTGTTTACAATTCTAATATTGCCTTCATTATCCCTTTTGCTAGACATTTTAGGCAGCGGTGAAGACCTGGGGCAGTGCTTGTCCTGTCATGAAGAGAAATTAATGTTGTTAAAGATGGCCTCGTTGCCCTGTGGGACAGCAGAAGATGTGAAAATATAGGACTCTGTTTTATAGCAGAAATGATTAAAGGCACAGGCACCTTACTCTCAGTGCTGCTACTAAAACTTTTAATAACATACTTCAGCATGAAAAAAAAACAGTTTTACTTGTTCCTACTGCTCTTTCTTTGCTTTTTCTTGCTCTCTTTTTTTTTTACTTAAAGAAAACTTTGTTCTAGGAGAAAGGCTTCCTTTAATAGGCGTAAAAAGATCTCATCATTATAAAAAAGAAATTCGCTTCAGAATCAGCTCACTTAATAAAGACTGTATAATAGAAAAAAAAAACTTAGAGCTGTCTCATATTAGCCGTAAGCTAATTAGTTGCATTGTTAGAACGAGCCTTACAGAAACTGACAAGCATAAGCCATTTTGCCACACATACACTAAATGAGAGCAGTGTAACAGATGTAAAATAGTTTTCTCTAAAAGGTGTCTTTGACTTCTAATATTGCAAGAAAAAGAAAAAACTGTGTACCCATATCTTCTAATATTCTCGACCTGGGCCCAGAAGCATTGGTTAAGTGGTTTTGGTGGACTATATATGTCTCTGTGATGTGATAGCTTAGATCATTAGCAGAAAATAGTAGCAGAACAGCGTAAAGTGAGAGCACAACCCTTGTCTTAAAGGAGGTGGACCAATGTTGCTTAAAAGTTTCACCCTCACAATTTTGCACACCTCAGTCATTTTTGTCTAGATGAAGTGGCAGTATATCAATAGTTAAGAGAGAGAACTAAAATTGTTTTTAGAAAATATATACATGTAAACTGTTTATTAATTCTTAAAAACGAATAGGGAGTTAAGGCATATTTTTTGTATACTACCGCATAATGTGTTTATAATGGCAAATAATACAATTTTAATAAAAGAAAATTTAATAATTCCTTAAAATACAGAATCAATAGGTTCTTTGAGAACTGCCTTTTGTCCTTTTTAGCACTTTTTGTGATGCTTTTTTGCATTAAAATTTTGAACGTATCTACTGGTGTGCTGGCGAATTTGTTCATTCACCTGCCTTCTGTCCTGTCTCATAAGCCCTGAAAGATCCAGTTTCATTGGGACACAGTAAGACATACATCTCTAGGTCTGCCTCTCTGTTAATACTACTGTATAACCCTAAACGAGTGGAGAATTGTATAATTTCACCATGCATTAATAGACCAATAACCTAATTAACCTTTTAAAGCTGTCTTTTGCCAATTTGTACAGACAAGGTGATAGACTTCGTTTCCCACTATGGACCTCACAAACTCAAAACTTTTTCTTGGGGGCACCCATATAGCAGAACAACTGTTTTCTTTTCTTTCCCGAGAGGGATGGGCAAAATTGTCTTTATCCTTAAACAGCTTAAAATGTCTTAGGTTGATCTCAGTATAGCACCATCTCGCTATAGATGCCAAGCCATACAAAATATTTGAGTTTAAGACACAATACAACCCTTTCTGTGAAACTCTGTTAATTGTGTAATTTTTCTAACAGGAAGCATAAAGTAATTTAGATTTTTGTTATAGCCAGGTAGGTGCTATGCACTCTTTACTCTCAATTTGAAAGACATCATTAATGAGAAAGGTATACACATGTCTTTAATAGAGCCATGTTAACTAATTTACAGGAACAAGGAAAGTAGGTTAAGGTGTTTACTGAATGCATGTAAAACCTGATATGTAAAATGTATGCCAGAGAGGCGCATGCGCGGAGCTCTGAAGATGGCTGCTTGAGCCGGGAGCTCCTCACCACCCCAGACCAGCGGCGCCCATAAGTCAGCCAAAAACGGGCTGGAAGGGGAACTATCACCACACACGGCTTCCCCAGACACCAGGGCACCCCCCTATCATCATAATTTTTTTAAAGGGACACTTTAAAGCCGCATTTTAGTCATTTAAAAAAACGGCAAAAAAATCCAAGATGGCCGCCGCTGCAGCACCTCACAAGAACGGAGCTGAGGAGATGCCTGAGGGAAGGATTTTGTCAAATATGGTACCCCTGCCTTTTACCCCACTGGTCCAAGTAAGTTACCAGCAGGACATGTCCCCCTCAACAATTCCCACAGAACCCCTGGCAGGCAGTAATATGGAGGGCATAAATAGGGAGGGCTCTGCACTACCACTCATAGGAACTAACATAAGGAGCCAGCCTGCTCAATTCTCTGTCAGCACCCTGTCAGCAGCGTCTGCATTCTCTGTGACTGACTTATATCAGGCTCTGGCTGAACTCCTGGATAGGGGACTCGCTCAGACTGCTACCAAAATAACAGGAGATTTGAAAGCAGATTTCCAGAATCTGGGCACCAGAATTGAAGCGATAGAAGACAAGCTTGATCAAACGGTGGCAGCCACAGACCAGAACTCAGAACATATTCATACAGTACAGGAGCAATTGGATGTGGCCCTTTCCAGGATCGACGAGTTGGAGAGCAGATCCAGGAGATACAATTTTTCGGATCAGGGGACTGCCCGAATCCATCACTGACACTACAGCAGCGGTACAAAATTTGATCCAGAACTTGATTCCAAACATCCCTCAAGTTCGCTTAGAGCTGGATAGAGCCCACAGAGCCCTGGGACCACCCAGAAAGGACGGCTCACCGCGGGACATCATCGCCAAACCCCACTTTTACGCTGTAAAGGATGAAGTCATGAGACAGACTAGCACGTTCTGTGCCCAGTGTTTTGTGCCAAGGTCATCCCGTCCAAATATACGCAGACCTTTCTCCCTCCACAATGCAGCGAAGACGGTCATTAAAGCCGCTACTCCTAGTCCTGGTCCAAAAGGATATAAAATATAAATGGGCATTCCCCTTTGCGGTCAAGTTCTCGGATAAAGGGAAAAACTACTCCTTCTCAAATTTTCCTGATGGAGAAAGACTACTACAGCGCCTTAAGCTCATCTCGCAAGAACCCGCCATGGATACTTCTCATAGCATCCCAAACACCTCCAAGAGACCGACCCCTACCAGCCCTAATTCCCTACTCTGGACCAGGTCGAGATCTAAGAAAGCTAGAGACAGTGGACCCACTTACCCAGATCTCGGGTTGACACATTGGTCATATACTCCTTAAACTTTCAAGATTTTTGGTCGGACTCCTATGCCTGAGATTTAGACGTTCTCTGATCAGAAGAATCAACTTTTTGGATAATTGACATTCAA